>SJYO01052474.1:1650892-1732301 GCA_006410555.1 Capra ibex | reverse complement strand
CCCGCCCCCAGCGCGGGGGGCGGCCGCCGGGGAGGGGACGCGCTCGGCGCAGTCCGCCCCGCCGCCGCCGCCGCTTCAAAACTGTCGACGAGGTCAACAACAACACCCAAGGCCCGACGCGCTCTCGCGGCCGGGGAGTCGCGGGCGCGGGCGGGAGGCCCCGACCCCTCCTCCTTCAAAACGCCCACACGTACATGGTGTGTGTGTGCGTGTGTGTCTGTGTGTGTGAGCTGGCCCCGGCAGCGCGCTCCCGGCGGCGGCCCAGACGGGGCTGGCGGGGGCGTGGAGTCGGGAGAGTTTGAGCGGCGGCCAGAGCGGGTGTGTGCCGGCGGCGCTGCGGGGGCGGGGGAGGGGAAGGGGGTGGGGCGGCCGGGGGCGGCGGGGGGCGCGCGGCGGCGGCGGCGGCGGCGACGGTGAGTGCCCCCCCGAGCGAGGCGCGTACGCGGCGGGCGCCTGCGCGGCGGCGGCGACTGGAGTGGCGGGGAGGGGGCGGGGGCGGGGGAGGAGGAGACTGCGCCGCCGGGGCCGACGCGGCGCCGAGGCCGAGGCCGGGGCCGGGGCCCTCTTGCGGTTTGACGCCTCCTCCGTCAGGCCCTAGCCCCAGGGCCCCTCGCGCGCCTCCGTCCCGCTCCTGCCCCCGTCCCGGCGCAGGGGCGAGGCCTCCGCGAGCCGGGAGGGTGGGGGTGTGTGTCGGCGCCTGCCCTCCCGCCCACCCACGCCCTACCAGCGCGGGGCCGCGCGCCGGCCGGGGCCGAGGGGGAAGCCGCGGGGGCGGGGTGGGAGCCGCCCCACGCCCCCCTGGCCGGGCCTCCCTGACGCGGCCCGCGTGCAAGTCGCAAGAAAGCAAAAAAATTATGCGCAGACACCTCTCTTTCTTTACCTCACGTTGAAGCAAGATTAGGATAAGGTCCCCATGAAAGCAATAACGGTGCAGCAAAAGTTTTACTAGGACTTTCCCAAATATTTCGACAGTCTGTTTTTCTACCGTAAGACTCCTTATTTTTCCGACTTTCTGTATTATTTGGTCATTTTTTTGTTTTGTTTTGTTTTGTGGCTGTTGAACTAAACTTGCAACCCACTCTACGCTACTCCCCTGTTTTTAGCTTCCTCAACATTCGACGGAGAATCTTATGCACTTTTCCCACTTTCTTTTTGCCCCGACTCCCAGTCTTTGGAGTTTACCTGTGAATTAGTCTTTCCTCTCAATGTCTACACTCACCCTAGGACCCGAAGAATAAGGTTGTCCCTAGTTGGGACCCTGTTACACGAGAACACTCGGACGGAAGGGCAAGTGATCGCCTCACCTTTCTAGCATCTAAACTTACCCCTGTTTTATGATTCTTGATCGTTGGTTGGTAAACGCTTTCGTGTCCCCGTTTGAGAGTAAAAGGTCCGTGTGTGAGATCCGGCCTGTGGGTTCCGTAAGAGTCCTAAAAGTAGTCAAAAGTGTGTCAAGATCATATTCCATTCTTATTATGCGGCAAAAAGGACGAAACAGCAAACGGAAGTGAAGGAGGGGTCATCGGTCTTATATTTGAAAGTTAACACAAAAGAATAAACCCGTTCATGTCAAACTAAAGGTCTCGGACAAGACTGATTTCGCATCGAAAACCTTTACTCCTAATGTCATTCTTAAACTTAAGGAAGTCCCAAACCAAGGACGACCCAAAAGGTGCAAATTATTTAAATGTTAAACTCTGACTCCTCTGCGACCGAACCATTTATGTTTGAAATTCTCAGACTGAAACATATATCTTTATGTTGTATATGTACTGATTACTATTCACATTCTTCACTATATAAATTACGAATAATGAGTGCTAAAAAGTAAAAGACATGTAATGTTTGTATTGAAAGTTTTTAACCTAATAGCTAGGTTTACAAATAGAAGTAATTCATGACGTAACTCTTCTCAGTAAAGGTTGACACACAAAGTATACGTGTTTTAAGATGTAGTCTCGTTAAATGAAGTCATATGAACAGTCGAGAAACCACTTTAATTCCCAGTCTTTACACGTTTAACGTTCAGTGAGGACGACCTCTGTTCAAAATTTTCCTTTGTGGATCCCTGACCCTTCTCTTTTCACCCATCCTATTTACCTTCCCATCTTTGTCTCCGACACGAAGGTCTTTCTGTCTTCTGCTACTTCTATTTGGGCTACAATTTAGAGGTAAGAAAACCGACGACACTCGTCTGTCCACCGACCCTCGACAAAATTGTCCTGACTACCCTCCGAGTAATCGAACTTGAATAACTCCCGTCTAGTCCGTTTTGTATTGGGTCCTACGTCTCCTTCATAAGTTCCTTATGAATAAGTTGTATTTATTTCCAGAAAGTTTCAAAAAAAGGCAGAGACAGTAGGTTTAATGTGTCGAAACTCTGGTGTTACCGTTTTTAGGTCCTCCGTCCATTGACTCCATCCAAGGAGTTTTAATATTTTAGTCTTTCAGTCCCTCGTGGACCCTTCTGGTTTACGTTTTTATTTATTTATTCATTTATCTTACAGAATAAAGATTGTTCATATGTACAATTTATCCGTGGAATTTTTATACCATCCATACGTTGTCACAATTGTCGTTAATTGAGATTTCCCGACCTGAACGTGAGGAATATAAAAAAGACATGGTCAGAAGGTCTCGTCTACATCAGATTAGTGTTTATACATCATCTACAAGTTTTACACCTACCCCTCACTCCTAACAATAGACGTTTTTTCTTTTTCGTCGTAGAGTACTTTGAGGATATATTCGTTTCCTCTAAGAGTTTCTCAGATTGTATGTTTACTGGCTTATTTTTAAGCACCATGTCATCTGAAAGAATGATTAACTTCCGGATATTTTACAGTAACTATACAGAAAGAAATCTCTCGTCAGAAATAGTGAAACAAAGTCACTTGTATTTTCATAAATACTCCGAAAGGGTATTCAAGTGATGATTTATGGATCCCCATAGGGAGAGAAAAACATAAGGGTATCAGAATTTAAGGAGTTCCAAAATCCTTGGTTTGAAAATACTGACACATTTTTCTGGTGATTTTACATTTAAGATCTAGAATATTTTAAAGACAAGTATAAAAATGATAATTTCAACGTGAAAATTTCCAACACCATTAACGACAGAAAAAAACCAGGAAATAAAAAGTCACCCCCTTTTTTACAAAAATTTTCTTAAAGTCGGTGATACTCAAGTATAAATCAGGTATCACGTAAAAATTTAAATTTTTAAGTATAACATAATACATTTAATAAAGTTATTACATGGACACATGTACATGGACACACCACCTTTTTAATTCCCTTCTTTGACTCTTCCTTTATTTGTCTTATTAGTGGAAGTCTTTATTGAACACGTAGTCTCAAACTCTATCAGATCTCGAGTAAAATGTCTCTATACGTAGAACGGGAGATCCCAAGATATGAAATTTGGACCGTGATGACTTGTTCTGTTGGTGTTTTTCCCACCGTCCGTTGACTTTTTATTTGTACCCTTTTGTGTGTTTATTTAATTTATCAATGTAGATGATACATGTTCTGGTATCAAAATTTTCTTTACGTAGACCCCTACACCCCCTTCGGGTCCGTACCCTCTTCCGTCCTCTGTCCGGACAGGTCATGTGCGTGCGTGCGTGCGCGCGTGTGTGTGTGTGTGTGTGTGTGAACGAATCCAAGGAACGACGTCGTTATGGGTCTGATGACAATAATCGAAAGATCCCGATGACGTTTTTCGCTGGGGTTTATCCGTCGAATTTTGTTGTCTTCACAAAAGAGAGAGTGTCAGGGTCACCGATCTTCAGGTTTTGGTTCCTCAGCCGTCCCGACCAAGAGGCACGACCCGAGACCTCTCGCAGTCAAGGTGCACGGAGAGTCACAGTCCCCCTGCACCTGCACTGTTCGTCAGGAACCGCAGGGAGTCGAACGCCTACGTGGAGAGGATGGACGGAGGTAGTGCACCGACACTAGGGACTCACAGACACAGGAGGGCGCACCACGAGGGGACACACACAGAAGAGAAGAACATTCCTTATAATCTAATTACCAGATGGAAGGTGGTCATACTGGAGTAGAATTAATTATTAATGTAGGTGTTGTTAGGATGAAGGTTTACTCCAGTGTACGACTCCAAGACCCTCTCTTATACTTACGGCCTCCCGTCCCCACCCCACCCTTATAAGTTGGGTCAGATTGGTGGTTTGTCGAATATAACTACGGATGGGTAGAATCGTCTAGTGTCACACGTGACAATCTTTAAAAATATACTCAGTTGACATACGTTCGAGAGGAACTACGTGTGTTTTCAATAGATGTAATAAAATGTACCTTAGTTGAATAGGTTTCTTTATTTTAGTTTCATTTAAATTGCTGCTGCCACAGGTGCACCATTGTTTCAACTCTAAGTCACCAAGGCACCGATCAGACTAGACACATCTTCATGTAGTCTTTTAAAGTCAAGTCTCGAAGGTGGACGGTTGTGTCCTCTGTGTCCAAACTAGGGACCAGACCTTTCCAGGGTGTACGCCGTCTTGTCGATACGGGTACTCTCGGACACGAGACGTTGTTTTCTCCGGTGTGGTTCCTCTTCGGGTCCGTGGCGTTCTTTCTCGTCGGGAGCTAGCGGGGCTGATCTCTTTTCGGGCGCGTCGTTGTCTCTGGATCGTCTTGGTTTGTATTTATACCCGTGCCTCGAATGTCAGGGCGTAGTCGTAAGTTCCACTTAAGATTCAAGGAGTCGTACCGAGTAATCCAGGAGCTCTCAGGGACGGTGGGAGGCCGGCTTCACGATAAGAAGGAAAGCGCGCGGTGTGGTACTTGACCAGAGATCCTGATAAAGACCTCCCGAGGTTTGGAGTGGTCCGACAGGGTCGGGGAGGGTGGGGCGGTCGGGAACCGGTTAAGGGTGAAGAAAAAGGGGGGAAGTCGAAAGACAACAACAACAAAATCAGATAAGTCAAGTCAAGTCAGCGAGTTCAGTACAGACTGAGAAACGCTGGGGTACTTAGCGTCGTGCGGTCCGGAGGGACAGGTAGTGGTAGAGGGCCTCAAGTGAGTCTGAGTGCAGGTAGCTCAGGCACTACGGTAGGTCGGTAGAGTAGGAGCCAGCAGGGGAAGAGGAGGACGGGGGTTGGGGAGGGTCGTAGTCTCAGAAAAGGTTACTCAGTTGAGAAGTGTACTGCACCGGTTTCTTGACCTCGGAGTCGAAATCGTAGTAAGGAAGGTTTCTTTAGGGTCCCAACTAGAGGAAGTCTTACCTGACCAACCTAGAGGAACTTCAGGTCCCCTGAGAGCTCTAAGAAGAGGTTGTGGTGTCAAGTTTTCGTAGTTAAGAAGCCACGATTCGGAAGAAGTGTCAGGTTGAGAGTGTAGGTATGTACTGGTGTCCTTTTCGGGTATCGGAAGTGATCTCCCTTGGAACAACCGTTTCATTACAGAGACGAAAACTTATACGATAGATCCAACCAGTATTGAAAAGAAGGTTCCTCATTCGCAGAAAATTAAAGTACCGACGTCAGTGGTAGACGTCACTAAACCCTCGGGGTTTTTTATTTCAGACTGTGATAAAGGTGATAAAGGGGTAGATAAAGGGTACTTCACTACCCTGGCCTACGGTACTAGAAGTAAAAGACTTACAACTCGAAATTCGGTTGAAAAAGTGAGAGGAGAAAGTGAAAGTAGTTCTCCGAAAAATCAAGGAGAAGTGAAAGACGGTATTCCCACCACAGTAGACGTATAGACTCCAATAACTATAGAGAGGACCGTTAGAACTCAGGTCGAACACAAAGAAGGTCAGGTCGCAAAGAGTACTACATGAGACGTATCTTCAATTTATTCGTCCCACTGTTGTATGTCGGAACTACATGAGGAAAAGGATAAACCTTGGTCAGACAACAAGGTACAGGTCAAGATTGACAACGAAGGACTGGACGTATGTCTAAAGAGTTCTCCGTCCAATCCACCAGACCATAAGGGTAGAGAAAGTCTTAAAAGGTGTCAAATAACACTAGGTGTGTCAGTTTCCGAAACCGTATCAGTTATTTCGTCTTTGTCAAAATCAGACTGAGAAAACGTTGAGAAAACGCTCTGACATCGGACGGGCGGTCCGAGGAGACAGGGACCCTAAAGGATCTGTTCTTATGACCTCGCCCAACGGTGAAGGAGGAGGTCTCCTAGAAGGACTGGGTCCCTAGTTTGGGTGCAGAGGACGTACCCGTCCGTCTAAGAAATAGTGACTCGGTGGACCCTTCGGGAAGTCGAGAGAAATCTAAAGTGGAGTGGGACTGGTGGTAAGAGGGGTATTACTTCCAACGTCAGGGGGAGCTACGAAGATGTTATGGACACGAGAGGGGTAGTGTCGAGAGGACCGACCATTACTTACCGGGGGAATCGACAGACGTAGGGTCGGATTCAGGTGTCCTCTGGTGGGGAGGACAGACGGAATAAGTGGAAGATGGGGATACTGAGTCGTCTCCGGGTTCTCTCAACGACTTATTCATTTTATTTACCCTTTTACAATGAAAATTCTTTATGTTGATTCTACTAGGGAATGTCCTCATAAATTCAAATTTTTTCTTTGATAAATATAGCTCCATATGTTCATATGTGGGTATGAAACGATGTAAAACAACCAGAAATGTAAAATGAGAAGGTATTCCTTTCTTCGTTCAGTAGAAACGGGGGATATTGGTCGTAAGCGATACACTGTGAGAAGAGTCGCAATGACCGAAAGTCTTTGCCCCGCACCTCCTAGTGCGGAAAAGATTACCTCAGAGATTTTAGATTTTTCCATTTTATCAACGGGTGCCAGAAGGGTGGCGCCGTACAGGATTCTTTGTGAAGAGTAGGTTCTATTATAGTTCCCCTTTTAATGATCTCAGTTCGTATATGTTATACATACTACATTGGGTGAATACATTTTGACACATTTAGGTGTTGTTAGTCATATATGTATACACGTATTTCATTATTACAAGTAGTCTTATATTTGTTTATGACAGAGACCTGACCCTAAGGTTTATTCGAAATAAAAGAAACAACAAAAAGGAAAATTCAATACACTACTTACCGATAGTAAAAATGTTTTCGTTAGTTCAACGAAAAGTTTCTTTTTCAAAAAGAGGTTTAAACAAAAAAAAATCGGAATTAACATAAATTGCAAGTACACTGTAGGAAAAGGAAAAGAAATAATGATAGGTGAACAGACACCTTTATAATTTTGTTGTGATTGGTTTGATAGTGGTTGGGACGGACCATGTTAGTCAAAGTCTCAAGATAAAAAATCTTGAAAAGGAAAAAAAAAGTAAACGGGAATTTACTTCATTTTTGTAAAAAAGGTTTACTTTTTACAAAAAAGAGAGAAAGGGATTAGAAAAAAAAATTTAAAATATAGTCTCATATCGACTATAACACTCTCAAAGTCCGCCTGTAGGTTCCCTGAGTCGGTCTGGGTAAGAGGAGGTTTGAGGGGAGGGTAGGTCCGACGGTGTATTGTGACTCGTCTCAAGGGACGCGACGTGTCATCCTGGAACGTAAAATTTATTTCGTCGGATATGGTTTGACATGTACAGATATGGTTTGAGGAACGGCTAGGGAAGGGAAGGAGGAAGGACCGACCATTGGTACTTAGGGAAGAGATACAGACACTGAGACAAAGACAAAACTCTTATTCGAGTAAACACAGTAAAGAAAAATCCAAGGGGCCTACAGTGCAGAAAGGGATTAGAATTGTCGATCCAAGTAGTGGCGGTCGATCGCAAGGTTGTGGATTCCTTCAACATGAGTGAACCATGGTTAGAGAAAGGGCGTGACCAGAGTACACGGACGGTAGAAACACAGGGGTTATGTGACTTGATACTCGACCTACGAGTATTTATAAACAATGTGTCTGATTTTTCCTTCGTTAGTAATGAGGTCATCCACGGTATACGTCTTTCCTTCCTTGTCTTCCTTCTCTCCCTCCAGCCTTCTTCCCTCGAGTCTAAGATTCCCGTCCCCCTCCCACCCTCCCGGTCGGACCGAGTGGGAGGAAATGACGGAAGGACGAGTGAGAGTGAGGAGACGCAGGTACAGATAGTGAGACAGACGTCCGACAACCGGAGAACGGGAGGGAACAGAACTGGACGGAAACGGTCCAGTCAGTGACAGTAACCCTTCTCAACAGGATACGACCTGTCCAAGAGTGAGGACGTCGAACTTTCTGTTTGTCCGGTCGTCTGTGGAATTTCTTGGACTACTCCTATTCCATCGGTTTCTCCGGACCGGTGGGTCCACTGCCTCCACCAATCCCAATGTCTCGTGACGTGTTTTCATTTGTTTTGACAAAGGAATTGTTTGGTCGGGGGTTGGTTGGTTTGTTGTCCTCGGTGTCGTAGTGGGTCTTCGACTTCTCTCACCCACAAAAGGAAACCAAAAGAGAAGAGACAGTAGACGACAGAAGTTTCAAATTTTCTCTGAGGCCCCGGCGCCCGTGGCCACAGGACAGAGACGACCTGTTGTCCGGACTGCCGGCGGACGGGGTTTCGGAGGGTTGAGTACCAGACAGGAAGACACTGGAGTAAGGGACGGACCAAGGTACACGGTGAGACACTGAATTAGCTCCATTCTAGACAAAGTCGTGTGTTCGGGGTCTCCGGGGCGCCCGAGCAGGGAAACGTCTATTGAGCCCCCCCACCCCCACCAAAATCCCGACTCGAGAGTCGTCTAGTGGGAACACGGACGAAGAGGTCCCTGACGAAAAGGGAGACTGGGGAGCTCTCCGAGGTTTCTAGCGGAGAGACCCGCGGAGCGCTGACAGCATCGCGTACACACGCCGGGCGACCCGGGGGCTCGCACGGTACCTGGTGTTTCGAGGAGGTTGACGCGGACTCAACGGACTCGCGGACGGCCGGCTCCTCTTCGTGGACGACTCGTCGGACCGGCGCCGCGTGTGGAACCGGGCTTAGGACGCCGGGACGATGCCCGGGGTCCCCGCCGTCTTCGAGGACCAGTGGCGGTTTCCGCTGTGACACGAGTGCCCCGTGCGGCGCCGGTAGGACGCCCGCGACCTCGACCTCGTGGGCCGGCGAGCCGACGATGCCCTCCGCCGCGTCCCGGTCCGCCTCGTTTCGCCGCTGCCGCGCCGGAAGCACCAGGAGGACCGGGTCCGCGACGACCGCGTCCGGCTCGCGGACGACGCCCGGCCGGACGGCGCGCGGGTCGAGGCGCTCCGGATGCGCCGCCACCGGCGCCTCTGCGACCGGGACGACGGCAGCGACCGACAGGCGCGCGACCCCGGGGACCTCCTGGGCCAGACCCGCGACGCGAGCCAGTACTTGTGCGTGTGCGAGACCGCGTGGCTGGTGGACCGGCCCGACCACCGCGTACGCACGACCCGGTGCGCCCTCGACCTGCCGCCGAAGGCCGGTCTCGCGCACCCGCACACGCGCGACGGGCCGCGCGTCGTCCTCCTGAGCACAGACGACGGGCCGGACCGGGACGGCCCGTTTGGGACGCCGGTCCACTGGTACCACGACTCGCCGCGGGCGCACCGAGACAACCGGACGCTGAAGCCCGGGCGGGTGGGGGAACGCGGCCGGTGGGGGGCCGAGAGGTCGGGGCTACTGGACTAGGCCAAGGCCTTTCCGTCGCTCTCAGACTATCTTTTCGTCCACCGGGTCGACCGGCGACGTCGATTGCACCACCACCAGAGCCCCCTGTAGCTGCTCTTCTGGGAGTGCGTACGCCTGTTCATGCCGGAGTACCACTAGGTCCAGCGTAGGGCCGCCCTCTACCAAATAGACTCGCTCCACGACGCGTGGGGAGACTGCGGAATGGAGCGAGGAGGCGACCTCGGTCCCTTCACAGTCTCCCACATGCCCGTCCTCGACCCTCTTCGAAACCGGCACCACAAACTCACCCTCTCAGGTCCGTGGGGACGGGAGTGGAACCAGGAGTCCCCCCGGTGGCGGGTACCCGACGCCCCCCGGCTCGTCCGACGGATGTCGCCGTAACTGCGGATGAAGGTCGACACGGTCCTGGGGTCTGACGAGGGGCCTCGACCCCGGTGTCTCTACCGGGACCGCTTCTACGAGAGCCTTTTTCCCTGGTTTGACCTTCCCGGGTTGCCGGGGTGGAAGGACCGCAAACGGGTCCGGGACGTCAGAGAAGGTCTTTGGAACCGTCTCTTACGTCCGAATTGACAGGGGCTGCACTACCGTCTTTACTTGCCTCGAGTGGTCCGACCTTTAAAGGAGTATCCTCAACCCCAGCTCCCCTATTATTTGCACCGGGTCCTTCTCCACACCCTGTGGGACTATCGATTTCGGGTTCCTGAAGCTCGGCACCGACTGCACCAAGTTGTCGAGGACTACCAACTACTGCAACAGAACCGGTTCTTTTCAGGGCGTATAGGCGTCCTTGACTTAGGACTTGGGTTCTTCTCCTCACGGGGAGAGGACACTCTTTTTCCCTCGGGAACCTTGTTTATTCACCGTTGTAGGAGTTATTTCAGCCCAGCGATTCTTCCCGCGACGTTGGGTTTTTTTTGATTACGAACGGAACACAACGGAGGTCACTTCAGCGAGTGAGCACAGGTTGAGAAACGCTGGGGTACCTGTGGTCCGAGGAGGCAGGTACTCTAAAAGATCCGTTCTCAGGACCTCACCCAACGGTAAAGGAAGAGGTCCCTTGAAGGGGTGTGTCCCTAGCTTGGGTCCAGAGGGTGTAACATCTGTCAGCGAAGTGACAGACTCGGTGGTCCCTTCACAACGGAGGTTCAAACCACGTAAACTTAGGTAAAGAAATCTATTTTTGTTGTATATTTCTTGGTGTTCGTCTCAGGAAGGAAGAACTAAATGAAAGAAAGTCTAAGAACCGGAAAAAGTAAAGGACAAAGGTAGTCCAAGACAAGGGAGGGAGGTTCTTTTCGTTCTAAGTTAAGGTAATTTCTAAAAATTTACCTCATTGACCCAAACCCCTTACATTCTTTTTTTTTTACGTCCATAGAGAAGAATTGATAAAACTCATAAGGACGTACTTAAGATTATATACACTTAAAGATAGGTCTACAGTGAAATTGTTAGACTCTTGTAGTCAAAGTCGAATTTTCTCACCGGGGAGTAAAGACAACACTAATAAACCCTTTTCCCTCTTATAATTCCGTTTTTTTTTAGTTATATTTTCTTTTTTTTACTCCACCCTCCGTTATGATAAAAATTTTTAGTAGGAACCGTACATATTGTTTTCTATTCTGTGAGGAATCTTGTGTCTCGATACCTTATCCTCTTCACGTCACCCCTCGTGGGGCGTGGTCCCACAGGACCGGTCCGACACTAATGCTGTTCCACGACACACACGACACGAATCAGCGAGTCAGTACAGGTCGAGAAACGTAGGGGTACTTGCGATTGGGGGGTCCGAGGAGACAGGTACCCTAAGAGGTCTGTTCTTATGACCTCACCCAACAGTACGGGAGGAGGTCCCCTAGAAGGGTTGGGTCCCTAGCTTGGGTCCAGAGGGCGTCAAACTCCGTCTGAGAAATGACAGACTCGGAGGTCCCTTCGAGTACTGGTCCATAGGACTCCGTCATTTCTCCCCAAACTCATCTCGGTCTCGTACGATGGGGTCCGGAAAGGGTGAATCGGCAGACTCAAAGAGACAGAGACCCTTTTCTCGTCGTACAGCCCCGTCTTCACTCCACTACCCTCTGACGTCAGAGAACCTTAGTTTTGTTTTTCCGAATTCGCAAACCTCTCTTTTGGTTTGAGTTCTTTGTTGACAGAATGTCGTCCGTTTCTAAGAAACTTTGGGTCTTCACTTTAGGACTGTTAGACAATCACTTGTTTCCTACCACCTACTTTTACATGATCTTATCTGAGTGATAATGTTTGAAGTCTAGGTATGTTGTAGGAGGTACCCACCCAGACAGGAACAAATAGAAGTAATAATTTAGAATCGTTTATATTCATTTACGACAGTATGAAGAGGGGACGGGAGTCCAAGGTATAACAAGAGTATCAGAGTTTTAAGATATTAGTATCACTACTACTGTCAATTGAAACATTTCGTCAAGTTTTCGTGAAACATGAGTAAAATAAATTAATAGTTTTGTTTGAATCCTCTTTCTTCGAACAAAAGCGAGTCGACGACTTCTGTGTTAACTCGAAGCCTCTTTAATTCACTAACCCGTTTCAATGTGTCATTTATCTTCACCTTTTGGGTAAGAGAATAAGTAATAAAATAACGGGGTTAGTTTAAGGAGACAACACAACAAAAGTATCTGTATTGGGGATACTAATACTTCTTTCATACAGAGTTTTACCGGGAACCTTTTACATGTTAATCACAAAAGATTCAATCCGTTTTTCGGTATAAGTAAAACGTTTTATTTCTACCGAGAACGAGTGTCTCTTACAAAATCCATATCTAGGTTCTGTATACATTCAGTTTATTACATTGAATCATAGAAAATTTACGGGATTGAAACTATGTGTTCACTAAAAAAACTATTAAATGAACCCCTCTTTAGTATGACATTGTAATGGTAGAGGAAAGGGGATCTGTCTGTCTGTATATGTGTGTCTGTATGTGGGTTAATATATATATATAAAGAGATACATATATATCTTTGTCTTTATCTGAGTGTCTGTGTCTCTGGTCTGAACACCAACGGTTCATCCCGTCCCACTACCCACCCTCCTCCTCTCTGACCCTCAAACCCTAATCGTCTACGTCTGATAATATATCTCTTACCTATTTGTTGTTCCGGGACGACATATCGGGTCTTTTGGTATAAGTTATAGGACACTATTTGGTAAGACCTTTTCTTATATATATACACATATTGACTTAGTGAAACGACATGTCGTCTTTAATTGTATTATAACATTTAGTTGATGTTAAATTTTTTTTTTCTTCTGACTAGTTCTTATTGGTACTTCCCTGATTTAAATAGACCTTAATTGATTTACTTTCTAAGATGGTAGTCCCTCTTTCCCTCGTCCTTTTTCTTTAAAATTCTAGTAAATTAATATCTTTGGAAAAGTTGTGTAACTCACGTCCCGAACCTTTAAGTTTGAAAGATGTGTACCTTTCTGGTTTACTCCGTAAGTCTGTGATCGTGATCGTCTCAAACGGAAACCAATGATACTTCGATTCATTCTCTCTGATGTCACCGTCAGACATAGTTTCCTGTCTAAACTCTACGGTAAAAATAAGTAGTGTGTCCAATTTTTGTTTTAGTACCGATAGAGGTATTCAAAAGAAGAGTGACTTACTTACGTAGTCTTTCCTCGCCACCTAAGACCGCTCACGGAGAGACTTGAAGTGACTTACGCGTTACCTTTTGCAAAAGTATAGGTCTAGTAATGTGTAAAATTTTTTGTAGAAATGGGGACATCAATGGGGTCATAACAGAGGACACGGGTGACTGAGGTCTTTGATCGTGACGTCTCTGGGGGTGACACCGACGTACGGACTCAAACGAGAGGTCCCTTCGTGGGGTTCGAGACCGGCTCGTAGGGACGGGGGTTGGGGGTCGTCACTCTAGATGTTCGGTCAGGGCCAGAACGGACGTATCTGCGGTTTATGATGTACGAAGTGTAAAGTAAGGATGTAAGTAAAACTAACTTTTGGAGGAAGAGGGAATTAAAATAATTACGTTAAACAAATGTCTTCCACTTTATTAGGTAACGTTATAACAGAGTACACTTTTTGTCAAATGTTTTTCTGGACTTACAAAAAGGATGTAATCTAAAACTGGACTCTTTCTAGATGTGTAGGATATTAAAGACTTTGAATGTATCTTTTGTAAAAATTTATATGGGTCTACAATGACTTTAAATCGGAATGAACTCTATATTAGTTGCATAATCAAAATCGCTATACTGTCTTACTAAACTGTATCCATACATAGCACTTTGATAGTGGTTACTAATCGATTGTACATAGCGGTGTGTCAATGTTCAAAAACAAAAAATTACACAACTAAATAAACCGACGTAGCCCAGAATCAACTCCGGGTACCCCTGAAACGACGTGTCCGAATCAACGGGACGTCATACACCCTGGAATTGAGGGACTGGTCCCTAACTTGGGTTCCGGGGACGTAACATTCCGTGGAAGAAAAGCCACCAACAACAATGTATTTAATTGGGTAAATAATGTCCGGACGTCGTCATAGGCGGGAGTCAAGGAGGTCAGAGACTGTCGGCCGAGAGGTCACTATCGTCTCTACCTCGACGTCCAGGTCCGGGGCGGTCGATGACAAGAGTGCGTCCTTGGCATCTCGGTTTGCGGGGGTCGCGCAGAGTAGGAAAACCAAAACGGTGTCTTCCTCGTCCACATCAGCCGCGCGACCGACTAAAGTTAAAAGAAGCGGTAAAAGGACTCCCTCCGTGCCCCTGCTCAGGCATAAACGGGTGCTAAGACTGGAGGAGTCGCGCAAAGTGGTACAACGCCGTTTGATCCAGGTTCGGGTTCTCGACATTCCGCATAAGAATTGGTAACCTGGTGGTCCCTTCAGGGGCTAGACACACACACACTCTCTCTCTCTCTCTCTATTCTTGCGAATGTTAGACAAGAGAACCATTTAAAGTTTAGGTGTTATATTTGATCTCAGTGGTACGATACGTAATGTGAGGTCCTGAGCGCACAGACCATTGACCCTCGAACATGAAAACTGGAGAAAGTGGGTAAAGCAGGTGAGAGGTGTACATGGGGGTTGTAGAGACGTAAACGGTCAGTCATTGAACCGGAGCCATAAACTCAATCAAAAGCAAAGAAACAACAACAAGGAGTATATTCACCCAGTATGTCATAAACAGGAAGAGACTGAATATAGTGAATCATACTACGGGAGTTCCAAGTAGTACAACAACGTTTACCATCTTAAAGGAAGGTAAAATACCGACTGATCCGTAGTGCCTGAGCTACCTGCACTCAGACTCACTTGAGGCCCTCAACCACTACCTGTCCCTCCGGACCGTACGACGCTAAGTACCCCAGCGTTTCTCAGCCTGTGCTGACTCGCTGACTTGACTCGACTTGACTTATATGGTGAAGAAATAGGTAAGTAGATGACTACCTGAGAATCCGACAAAAGTACCGAACCGATAACCTTTATTACGACATTACTAGTATACCCACGTCTATACAAAAGCTCTCTCACTAAGTTTCACAAGAAGATTATTTATGGGTCTTCATCTTAGCGACCTAGTATTTCATCAAGATAAAAATTCAAAAACTCTTTAGAGGTATGATAAAAGGTATCACCGACGTGTTTAGATGTAGGAGGGTCTCCCCGTGTTCAGTGAAAAGAGGTGTAGGAGTGGTTGTGAATAGCAACAGAAGACAAAGAAAACGGTAGATAAACGACGTACCCCAGAACCGACGCCGAGCTTCCTGGAAACTAGAAGTGACACTGTACGACTTAGAAATCAACGTCGTACACTTGAGAATCAACGTTGTACACCCTAGATTAAGGGTCTTGTCCTCGGACCCGGGAGACTTGACCCTCGTTCGTCAGAATCGGTGACCTGGTGACCCCTTCAGGGACAGAGAACCTATTATCTGTCCACCTTCCACTCTCGGGTAATACTAAAAGAAAAAATTTAAAAATAACCTCATATCAACTAAATGTTACAACACAATCAAAATCCGCATGTCGTTTCATATAGTCAATACATATATGTAAATGGGTAAAATTCTAATAAAAGGGTATATCCGGTAATATCTCATGACTCATTCCAAGGGATACGATATGTCATCCAAGAATAGTCAATAGATAACATATGTATCGGCACTCACTCGTCACTCAATGGATGAAATATATATCATCACTCACATGCAGGTAGGGTCAGAGGGTCAAGTAGGGAGGGGAGGGGTAAGACTAAGACTAAATGTAAAGAGACTACTAATCACAACAACTTGTGGAAAAGTACGTGAGTTTACAACCGTAAACATACAGAAGAACCTTTTTTTACAAGTCTAGAAGACAGGTAAAATGTTAATGTGACAAACAAAAAACGATAACTCAACACACTCTAAAAGAAACTTTAAATTTCAGCCATAAGTCTACAAGTCGTAGTGTGGTGTCTCCAGGTAGGTATCTCTGACTCCACAATTACAGTCTCAAACTTTACTACGAAAGGATGAAGACACGTTTACAAATAAAACGGGATATGTTGCTATCCGTGGTTCATCATCTCTTACTCTTATGGTAGTTACTAAACTTTATATGTTTATCATTATATTATAAATAAGTCTCTTTTATAACAAAGTAAAATGAGGTAAAAAGATAATACAATGTTTAAGTAATCTATATTAACGAAAAGAGGAGGGCGGTTGTAAAATAAAAGAGACAAGAGAAAAGTGAACCAAATAAAGTTTGGGGCTTCGTTGGTCAAGAAGTAAAGAAAACGGGTACCAAAGATGAAGAGGTAGTCAAACTACCCGAGAGTAATGTTGTTCATTAATTATAAGAAACGGACAACAGAGACCGAAGAACTTTACGGACGAGTTGGAATAAGAAAAGGTAGAACCCACTCAAGAGAAAAAAAAAGGATCGTCAAAATCTTTGTACTAAGGGATAAAAGAGGGGTTCTAGACCTAAAGGAAAAGTATTTAGTGTAAAGAGGAGGAAACCTTCAAAGGACCACCAAGTCACCAATTCTGAGACATGAAAGTGACAATTCCCGGACCCAAGATAGGGACCAGACCTTTGATTCTAGGGTGTTCGGTTCACCGGGGGGGTGTTTAAAAAAAAAGAATTTAAAGAGAAGAAAGAAGGTGAGAGAAGACTAGAGAAGTCGTAAAATGAAAGTATTTCAAAAAGAAGATGACTTGATAATAAAACTTGAATTGATTTATTACCCAAAGATCTTCACCACTGTCGGGGTTTAAAAGAAGTAAGAAGTATCATTTGACACCTCTCAAGATCTTCATTTACATCGAGAAATATAAAGTTCATTCTCACCCCCTGTAAACCTAAGTCATAGCGTTGAACTTATACATAAGTCACGGTTGAGTCACAATTCTTGATGGGTCTATGGTCCTTAATTGAACCGGTTGTCCGTTCCTTAGAGTTGGTCCGTTTGAACAGGAAATCTCTATAATCTTTCATCTGTCTTCTACTGATCTTTTCTGTACTCGGTGTACGGAGAGAACGACGTCGGTGACTGAGTACTGTGACCCATCTACTAGTCGGGATGCCTCGGTCACTTACTTCCTTCGACAAAACTTTGGAGGACCGACCACACCCCGACACATTTGTGGGTTGAGGGTAGAGGACGATGTCCGTCTCCTTGACTTGCGGAAGAGTGGAAGGAACCTTAGGTGGTCGTGCGAGGAGTTTCCCTTGGACCGGGGAGTCTCCCTGACCGGGAGACCGGTCAGAGTTTCGGTAGAGTTTCGGCGGGACGTTCGTCTCTGGACTACTAGATGAACTGGTCGAGGCGGAGGGGGAGGGTCCCCAGTCTAGAGACGGGGGAGGTTGAGAGAGGGGAAGGAAGGAAACACCTATAGAGGAGGATAGTCAGAGAACGTACTGTCAGGACGGAACCGTAGTTAAATCGTCTCCTGGACTAGATGTCTTTACATTCTAATGGAACTTTAGATCTAAACAGGAGGACTCACTTACTGGAAGGAGAAGAGTTTTCAGTGAGGTCCTCTCTATTGAAGTCAAATATTGGTTGATGGAGTGTTCGGGAGGGGTGGGATTGTCGGTGAGGGATGTGGTGAGGGATTCCCTTGTCGTCAGGTGTGGAGTGTGGAGGGGGTGAAGTGGATTGGTCTGTGTGGGGAAGGAGTAAACATTCATAATTATAAGTAGAGAAACTCCGTTCATGCGAATAGAAAACTTATATGAGAGGGAAAGAGGAGGAGGCAAGAGGAGAATGATTACATAATAATGATGTAATTATTATTTTACAGAACGTATTCTTGTCGTAAGAACAAAGAAAGGACTCGGGAAATGACCTCTTCCTTTACCGTTGGGTGAGGTCAGAAGAACGGACCTCTTGAGGTACCTGTCTCCTCGGACCACCCGATGTCAGGCACCCCAGCGTTTCTCAACCTGTGCTGAACTCGTGGGTTGGGACTCGGGAAATATCTTTGTAATGGAGCAGACTAGGTGTACCTGTGACACTCTAATCGGTCTTGGTTATACTAGTCTGGGTGAAGTGTCTGTGTCTTTGACCCTGGCTTTCATTAGAAGTCCCAACCCGCCCTCCACCCCCAGTCAAAGGTTCAGAAGGGTCACTTCCGAACTTGGGAGACTGTAGATTCAGGAGAAGGTGGACATTTTACCATGCTAAAGGTAGTAAACAGACTTCAGTGTTTCGATCGCCAATCACCACCTAATCACTAGACTCTACTTCCACTTAAAAAGGGGTGTGTCGGACCAGAAACGGCTGTTGTCGTTACCGATTGTAAATGATCGACCGGGACAAACGGACCGGTGTCCTCGTGACGTCTTGCGGATAGTTGTGGGGACAAGTCGTGGGGTCATAGACTTTCATACATCTAAAGTCAAGATGTGAGTGAATAGTCCTTCACTGGGGTGGGAACGAAATTCCTATACGAGACCAACCGACCAATCAAATTGGACTAGTTCCGAAAGGTAAGAGGCCCGGTCAGTGACCAACTTCCGGACCCGGTCCGCCAGGTTCGTCTCACTTGACCTCCTAAGACCGGACCTTACATCCTCCTCTTCACGTGACAGAGGATCACTGGGATTTAATCCTTGGTCGTCGGAGAAACACGGGACTCCCCTTCGGCGTCCTGACAGGACCCGACTGTCAAAGGTACTCTACAGAAATAGAGATTTTGATACTCGTTTGTTGTCTCCGTTTCTTGCTACTTCAGTGACTCTTGGTCCCTCAATGATTTGAACCGGTCTGAGTGTGACGGACAAACCCCACCAATCCTGATCTAAAGTAGAAAGGTCGTTGGATGGGTCCCAAGAGACCCGGATTCGTCCACCTCCTACATTGGGACACACCCCCAGGTCTCCCGAGTGACGACTTGTCTTGGGGTCGTCATACAGACTCCCTCTACTTCCTTCCCCTTTGGTCTTCCCCACCGAAGGATAAAACGAAAGGACGGATTCCGACTTGGGTCCTGTCCCGGGGTCGACAGGTCGTCTCGGAGTACCGTTGTCACTGAGGAAGGGAAGGGGGTGAGCTCGGGAGCCGGTTCGTTTCGTGGAGACTCGGACGGGACCTCCCCCTTCACGACGGTCGGTTCATAGACGGGTGGACCCCAGTCGCACTCTCGCTCCGTCACTCGTGTGCGACGCTGTCGACCTCTTCTCCCCCCGTCCACCCACCGGAGCCCCGGTGTCCGGAACAGAGAGTGAGAGGAACAGTTTCTTGTCGGTCTTTATTTCGTGTGTTTCTTTGTGTCTTATCCATGGTTGTCTTCTCGATAAAAGGTCAAGTGAATGAATATCCACACAGATGTTTTGAGACCACCTTGGTCTACTCTTCCTGTCAAACCAATCAAGTGAACTGGTATCGATTACAAGGTAAGCATAAATAAGTAGTTCCTAAATCTCACGGATGAGACACGGGACCTCTATGTCGAGACCTTTTTGTGGTTTTGTCGTGGACACAGGTCCCCCGGTCTGTCCATTCATTTGTTCTACTAAAGTCTGGCACGAGTATGAGACTTCCTTTATTGACCCACTATACCGTCATTGACTAGTGCGATCTATGTCCCAGTCTTCACGGAGGACCCCACTGTACTCCTTTGTCGTCGTTCACGTTTCCGGGACACCGTTCTTCGGGATCCACCAGTACCAAGAACCCCACGTCATTGGTCTCCGTCCTCTCCGTCGGTCCTAGTAGATTCCGTCTTGGAACTTCCGGTGACATCCTCGAAACATTTCTGGGAGACACTGTCCACCTTGCCCACAATCTGCGTGGTCAGACTACCTTAGAGAGGTACGTGGCGACCTCAGACTGGACCCAAATTCAAAATATAGTTGGCGGGAGAAAGCATTCGAACCCTTTCGATGACCTCACAGGAGTAAACTTATTAGTTCCCAAGAGGACGTCCTTTCGTTTTCTGAACACACCCCTAAACGAGGTTGGGAGTCGAGAAAGTCTGTTAAGTAGGAATGTCTGTTTCGTCTGTGAATTTTCACCGTGTTTAATGTGTGTGTGTGTGTGTGGGGAATTTGACAGTCTGTTGGCATAACGTATTTGTTGGCTATAATTGTCATCTAAGGAGTTCCTTTTCATTGACCAATACAACGACCATTAGTTCAAACAGTACGACCAGAGTGTACCAGGAAATTCTTGAGTTAGAGCTAGGGTCCCGACCCACCTAAACCCGCAAAGTCAAGTAAAAGACAAAGTTTCTGCGTTTCGTTATTGGTAGAGTTGCGACTATAAAGAGACAAATAGGGACGGAGAGGGGGAAATGCAACTCAAGTCCCCTTCCGTCCCACCCTCCCGCCACTTTGGCCCCTCCCCTGCTCCCCTACTTGCGCACCCCGCCTCTTTCCCCCGCGCCACTTCTGGACTGCCTGACCTGGGCCCCTCCTTTGGACCTCACCGTTCTCTAAAGTCCTTTCTTTCCTTTTTACGTTTCACTGCGTTTCCTGCTTTCCCCGTCCTCCGCTCGCGCGCCCGTCGCCCCCTGCGCCTCGGGGTCCCATCCGCCCCGTCCTCCCACCCCACGAGGGCCGAGCCCGAGGACCTGCTGCCTTCGCTCCGCCCCTCTGTATCACCTCTGCAATCTATAACCCTCACCTCTTCTCCGCTCCCTGTCCTCGCCTTTCCCCCTCCCTCTCTGCCACCGCTGCCTCCTAAGGGCGTCCTCGGCGCTCGACTCCCCGGTAGGGGCCGAGCCGAGGCGGTTTCAGAGGCAGCCCCCTCCCTCCGACGGCGTCTCCCCCGCCCCGCTGCCCGGGCTCCGGTTACCTTCCCGCTTGGCCTCGACTTGCCCCGCCCTGGCGGCCACACCTCGGTTACCCTTCCTCTCAACCGCACCCCCGCCCCGCGGCCACGGCGAACTCCCGGTTACCCCTCCCTCATCCCCGCCCCCGCCCCGGGACCCGCTTACCCTTAGGCTCGATCCCCGCTTCCGCCCCGCGAGCGCCCCATCCCCCCGCTCTCCTGGTTACCCGCCGACTCGGCGCCGCGCGGCCGCCGGCGGGCCGGCTCGCGGTCGCCCCCCTGGCCCCCTCGGACTCTCCCCTCCTCCCCTCCCCTCCTCTCCCTCTCCCTGGGCCTTCCGCCACCCCCGCCCCTCGGTCCGACTGTTGGACAGTTTAGGTGAGCCCCTGCTTGATCCAGTGCGCGGAGGGGCTCGGTCCCGTAGGAGGGGGCGGGGGGGCGGCGGGGCGCTCCGGGCCGCCCACCGGGGCGCCCCGGGCCGGACCGACGAAGGAGAAGGCCGGCCGCCACCCCCGCCCCGCCGGCCGGCCCTGTGGACGGAGGGGCCGAGGAGCCGGAGGACGGCGAGGGTCCGCGGACAGGCGTACCAGCGAGGGACTTCTCGGCCCGGGTGGCGGCGCCGAGGACCTAACCTTTGCACACAGAGGGCTCGCCCGCGCGGCTCAACTCTTGGGGCGGGGGGGAATACGGAGTCGGGGCGGCGGGAGTGCCGCGGGCTGGCTCCCTGGACACCTGCGCAGGACCGCCCCGGGCGCAAACGCCTTCGGCCGGCCGGCGCGTGATGAACCGCGCCTTCCTGGGCGCCCGCCGCCTCCCTAGGGCGCGCGTGGCGAAGGTCTCTGCGGCGGCGGCGGCGGCGGCGGCCCAGGGCGCCCGCCGACGCCCGCTGACGCCCTCAGACACCCCTGGGGCGGGCCGGGGCTGCCCCGCGCGCGCGCCTCGTCCGGACCGCGGCGGCGGGACTCGGAGCGCCGGAAAGCAGGGGCGAGTGGCCACAGGTGGCCCTCCCTTTGGCCCAAGGGGAGCGACACGGCGCCCGTTGTGCTCGGCGCCCGACTGACCCGCCGTCCGGCTCCTGCCGCGAAACACAGGGCCGCCCGTATTGTCCCTGCGCGAGCGACAGGGGGCAGGGCCGGGACGACCAGCCAGCCAGCAGGTCTGCGACGAGGGGCGCAGTGGACCTCTGCATCACGAATACGACAAAGGTCCGCTTACGTTACTTTATTTTCGGAGTGCATCTTCAGTCGTGAGCAGGGCCAGCCCCTAGTATGTGACCCAGGTTGTAGTGCATCCTAAATTCGGGGACACACAGAGGACGAATCTGGTATTTAGGTGAAGAGAAGTTGCGCCTAGGTCTTCTCTCGATACAGGCAGAAAAAATTCCAGAAGTTTTACCTACAACTACGTGTCAGAATTCGTTATGCATCCGAGTATATAACTCAGGGAAGTACTATAAGGAGCTACGGTCAAAACGACTCCTCAAAACATAACTTACCTGTCTTGCAGAAACAAATTAAAAATGATGAATGAACCGATAAATTTAAGCCAATTAAAGAGGGGATTTGTTCCACTACGGAACAAATTTGACTGCCACTGGTTGAGGAGATGAGGAAAGGATTTGACATACACTCGATTCCCACTTTACATCTAATTTTTGCAATTTAAACTTGCCATTTAAATTTAAAAACTGTGTCGTCAATAAACTTCAAAAGAAACGTTATAATGACACTTTACCTTGTTTCCCTTTTTGTAAAGTAAGTATAAAGAAACTTGTTTATAAAGAACTTATATACGTCCGCAGCACACGATTGTAAACGTACACAAATGTCCACTTCGTAGCACGAGTTTGTAAGAAAAATAATGAAATGGTTCACATATAAAGTAGTTATTTTATTAAAAAAAGGAAAATTTCAAGTCGGTACTTAATTTGTGTATAATTCATTGTGTGACCCTTTTTTTTTGTTATATGATATAGTAGGCACATGTCTTAATGTGTACATGTAAAAATGTACATAGTACCAGTGGTTCTTTCTTTTGATCCCTGTTTCAGTTTTTTTGTTTTTTTTTGGGAATTTTGATTTTACAGTAAATTCAAGTTGTATGTACTCGAACTAGTAATTATTCCGACTTCTTTATACTATAAATAATAAGATATTATATTTTATTATTTCCCAACCAGTTCTGCAGGTTGGAAATGTTTTAATTTTAGACCTTTAAGGGACCAGGTCACCAATCCTGAACCTCGAAAGTGACGTCCCGAAGTCCAAGGTAGGGACCGCCCCCTTGATCCTAGGACGTTCCGTACGTCATGTCGACTTTATTCATTACTTACTGATTTACTTTTTATTCTATTTCATTTTGAGATTGTTATTTTTCTGGAGAATCTAAAGTAATAACAGTTTCCGTTCAATCGTGCAATGTAAAAATGTCAATTATGAGAGATTCTTCCCCGAAACGTTCACCGTGTCACCGTTTTTTAGGTGGACGGTTTCGTCCTCTGTGTACGTCGATCCCAAGATTGGGACCCGTCCCTTCTAGGGGATCTCATCCGTTGGGTGAGATTATAAAAAAGGTCCTTTTAAGGCACCCGTCCCCGAACCGCCCGATATAGCAGGTAACCCAGTGTTTCTCAGCCTGTGGTGGCTCACTCGTGAGTGATTCTTCCGTTATTTTGTTACAAAAAAAAAAGTTGTTTACTTGGTGTTCTGTCAGATGACTTTTAGCGGTGACTTTTATACTCTTACTTTAAATGTAGGAATATGTTTTGACCCCGAAGGCGTCACCGAGTCGTCACTTGTTAGACGGACGTCACGTCCTCGGTGTCCTCGGAGCCCAAGCTAGGGACCTAGTCCTTCTAGGGGACCTCCTCCTTTACCGTTGGGTGAGGTCATAAGAACGGACCCTTTAGGGTACGTGTCTCGTCGGGTCACCCGTTGTCAGGTACCCCAGCGTCTCTCAATCTGTGCTGACTTCGTTGAATCGTGTCGTGTCGTGTGTGTTTTGAACGTACAACGTAAATCGGCGATCTTGATTCATAGTGTAATTATTCATTTTAATCTCTAAAAATTCAAATTTGTTCATGTCATAATTTTGTTAGTAGAACGACGAAATCCCATATAAAAGTGAGGATAGTACCTGAAGGGACTGTCGAGTCAACCATTTCTTAGACGGGCGTTACGTCCTCTGAGTCCAAACTAAGGACCCAGCCCTTCTAGACGACCTCTTCTCTATCCGATGGGTGAGGTTATAAGAACCCGAAGGGAACACCGAGCCGACCATTTCTTAGGCGGACGTTACACTCTCTGGACCCAAACTAAAGACCCTTCGAGGGCCTCTTCCCTTTCCGGTGGGTGAGGTGCCGGACCTCTTCAGGCACCAGACGTATCAGGTGTCCCAGTGTTTCTCAGGCCGTCCTGACTCACTCAAAGCGAAAGAAAGTGAGGAAATTGCTTTCCCACTTTTTGTCGTAAAGAATTTTACTCACAAAATGATTCTACACGGTGTAAAAAATTTTAAGATTAAAGTATTCGTTCGATTGAGGAAGGTAAAGAGAGGAGTTTATACTTTTAATCTTTGTAAGACGGCAGTAATAAAGAAGACAACATGGGGAACGATCGTTTGGGAAAATCTTATCTGACCCTTTTAATTGATGGAAATATTTACCTCAATGACAAAACGGATTTGTGACGTACACATTAAGGGAGGACTTCCCTCCTAAAAATCTTAAGGGATGGGTTTGCAGAACCTTGTCGAAATAAAGAGTCAACCATCACGTAAAGTACCCAAAGGGTACACCGAGTCACCCATTTCTTAGGTGGACGTTTACGTCCTCTACGACCAAACTAAGGACCCAGCCCTTTTAGGGGACCTCAGCCCGTACCGAGGGGTGAGGTCATAAGAACGGACCTCTTAGGGTACCTGTCTCCTCAGACCACCCGATGTCAGGTCCCCCAGTGTTTCTCAGCCCACACTGACTCACGTAAAGACCCAGGTCTTCCTTTCTCATCCGTTGGAGAAGATAACCCCTCCTTCCACACACCGAAAGGGTGTCTCATTTCTGTAGGAGATCAGTCCATGTCTACACTCCCGACCTGGTTTTTCTTCCGACTAACTTGTTAACTACGAAAGCTTAACGCCACGACCTCTTCTGAGAACTCTCAGGGAACCTGACGTTCCTCTAGTTTAATCAGTTAGGATTTCCTTTAGTTGGGACTTATACGTAACCTTCCTGACGACGACTTCGACTTCGAGGTCATGAAACCGATGGACTACACTTCTCGACTGAGTGACCTTTTCTGGGGCTACGGCCCTTTCCAACTCCCGTCCTCTTCCCCTGTTGTCTCCTACTCTACCAACCTACCCGTAGTGGCTGAGTTCCCTGTACACAAACTCGTTCGAGGTCCTCTACCATTTTCTGTCCCCTCGGACCACACGACACCAGGCACCCCGGTTTTTCTCAGCCTGTGTTAACTCACTGACTTCTTGTTGTTTCTGTAGGAGTCCAGTCGAGTCGGATCCGAAACACCAACCCTTAAGTAGAGCCTGGTCTTCTCAATTTTCTCAGATACTCAGCCCTCGGTTGTGCGGAACTCAATTTCCAACGTTTGGACACAAGACGTCTCCACAAAACGAACGGAGAGTCCTATAAATCTGTAAAATTTTAATCACAGGGTTCCAAAAAAAAAAATTACCATCAGAAGTCTACTTATATGGCTTAACATCGAAGAGAACTGTTAATCTGATTATGCCGAGTAAAGAACGGACCAATGTATCACGAGACCGACTGATCGACGAAGGGGGAAGTCAACCTCATACGTACGATACCCGAAGGTCCCACCACGATCACCATTTCTTGGGTGGACGGACACGTCCTCTACATGCTCTGCATGTAAGTTAGGGACCCAACGTTTATAGGGCACCTCCTCCCGTACTTTTGGGTGAGGTCACAAGAACGGACCTCTTAGGGTACCTGTCTCCTCGGACCACCCGACGTCAGGTACCCCAGCGTCTCAGCTTCCGCTGACTTCGTTGAATCGTGTGTATGTGCCTATACGATACGGGAAGTGAACCACGGTAGTCAAATCGATGGACTGGTGACCTCCTTGTTCACAAACCTTATGAACGAGATCCATATATTTTAACACTTTCGGAAGTAGTGTCCCTCTTCCATTTGAAGTCTTCTTCTCTACTAGGATCCAAAAACGAGACTCATTTGTATTACTCAAGTCTTTACTTTTCAATCACCTTAATATATACCGTTGTCCAACGTAGAGTACTACGGGAAATAGTCCGGGGACCGTGTTCCTTTGCAACCCAGCACAGTTCAATTTAAAAATTAATTTTTACCTTTATTAAAACACACACACATACGACATGAAAGACGAACGTTTCAGTGACGGAACCAAGTTTGCTTAAAGTGATTTACAGAACCGACCATCTTAGGTCCTTGTCATCAGTTAATACTTTCAGACACGTTCTTCCCTAGGGGGTTTCCGATGTCTTATTACTATTACTGTTGTTACGGAACTATAATGACTCGTCACTGGTACACGACCCGTAACAAGATTCACAAAATAGACTTAATAAATAAAAACCGGTACGGTGCACCGAACATCCTAGAATCAAGGGACTAGTCTCTAATTTGAGCCCGGGAGTCGTCACCTTCGAACCCCAGGATTGGTGACCTGGGGTCTCTTAAGGAGCAATAATATAAAATCAAAGGGTAAACGACGGAGCAGAACGAACAGGAGAACTTCGACGGAACTTGGGAGATTCTGGGTCTGTACTTCACTCATGAGATCAAGGGACATCGAAGTCAAGTGAAGTCAGTGAGTCAATACAGACTGAGAGACACTGGGGTACCTGACGTCGTGCGGTCCGAAGGGACAGGTAGTGGTCGAGGACCTCGAATGAGTTTGAGTACAGGTAGCTCAGTCACTACGGTAGGTTGGTAGAGGAGGAGACAGAAGGGGAAGAGGAGGGCGGGAGTTAGAGAGGGTCGTAGTCCCAGAAAAGGTTACTCAGCCAAGAAACGTAGTCCACCGGTTTCATAACCTCAAAGAACGGGAGAGAACCCCGAAAAGAACAGTGCCAGACACACAGAAGGACAGCTGTAGTCTGGAAAGTGGAGTCGGTCTTTATAAGGAAAAGATCCCGTCTCTTCTCCCTCTTAGTCGGTTCTGACCCGGTTGTCTACACTTTCCTTCTCTGTCTCTTTATTCTACCCATCGTGATTCCTGTATATTTCGGTGACGGACGGGAAAGGTTGGTATTGTTGTGGTAGTAGTTTTCGTTGTTGTTCAGGTCATTACTGCCGTCGTATGGCCTTCTCCGGGGTTCAAACACAGGTCTGCCTAATACACAAACTGCTAACGACCCTTACGCTTCCTCGGGTGCACTCGTCTCAATGTAAGCCCATCTCAGGTCTGTGTGGTAACCCCCCTCTCGTGTATCTTACGTGTGAAGGTATATTGTCTTGTAAACACTTTACAATCATTCTCCCGAGTCACGGCATAGTCTACTTCTTTGTCGGTTTTTACTTTAATAGATATTTTTGTATGACTCCCTTTCAGGGACCACCAGGTCACCGATCCAGAGGTACGAAAGTGACGGTTCCCGGACCCAAGTTAGGGACTAACCCCTTGATTCAAGGAAGTTCAGAGTTCCACTCCGGTCCTTTTTTGGTTTGTGTGTGTGTGTGTAAAAATCCTCAATTTTATGATAAAGTCTAAAAATTAACTAATTCCACAAGATAGTCCAAAACGACCACCGAGCCACCATTTCCTAGGTGGACGGTTACGTCCTCTGTACTCAAGTTACGGACTAGGTCCTTCTAAGGTGGACGGCTCCCTGTTGATTGCGGTGATGTCAATCCGGACACGACCTCAGACCCTCGGTGTTCACAGCTCGGGCGCCCGCCGCCGAAGACTTCAAGTGCTCGGGGCCTCGGGCACGAGCTTCTGTCCTCCTCGGTGACGTCACTGTGCGGGTACGCGACGTCGATCTCTCGTCGGGGCGGGCGACGTCGATCTCTAGTCGGGGGCGGGCGACGTCGATCTCATCGGGGCGGGTGACGTCGATCTCTCATCGGGGGCGGGCGACGTCGATCTCTTGTCGGGGGCGGGCGACGTCGATCTCTCATCGGGGGCGGGCGACGTCGATCTCTTGTCGGGGGAGGGCGACGTCGATCTCTCGTCGGGGGCGGGCGACGTCGATCTCTCATCGGGGGCGGGCGACGTCGATCTCTCATCGGGGCGGGCGACGTCGATCTCTTTCGGGCTCACCGTTGCTCCTGGGCCGTGACGGTTCACACTTAATTATTTTAAAATATATGTATATCTATCTATACTAAGATAGATACATAAATTTTCCGATCTTCTACCACTTCCTTTACCGTTGGTTGAGGTCATAAGAACGGACCTTTTCAGGCACCTGTCTCCTCGGACCGCCCGACGTCAGGCACCCCAATGTCCTGACTCGTGGGCACGCACTCCCGCCTCCCTCTACCCAACCATCGTTATTTGACCACCTTGATTCTATTTACTTATTTATTTTCCGATCTTCTTTTGAACAGTTTTATCGTCACCAGACACACACAACCACCGAGTCGGTACAGACTGAGACGCTAGGGTGGCTGGAATCGGACGGTCCGTTGAGACAGGTACCCTAAAAGGTCCGTTCCCATGGTCTCACCCAACGGTAAAGGAAGAGGTTCATCACCAGACCTAAAGGTTTGTCAAAAGAACACTAGTACTTCATGAATATATTTGTTTTCTTCTATTTTATTGTTGATCCCCCCTTTCAATTTTTAGTTCGACTCTTTTTACCTGGATGTCTCAAAATCAAGGTATCTTCTTTACTTTGTACAACAGGACCAAACTGTCTCCAATGGTTGAGGTCTAAAGTCTTCACAAGAGGTCTGTAGAGTCCCCTGGCCCGGCCTTTCCTACCTATCGGCTCGTCTTAGAGGAGGGTCCCGACCTCGTCTTCGGATGTCATGTGCTGGTGACTACAGAGTGGACACTGCGGTCGAGACTCGTCTCTTCCTACCGTATATTACACAGGGGGATGACGTCGAGAATCTCGGATAACCGGGGGTCCAGCAAATTCTTCCTAAGCATACCCTAGGTCTCGTAGACTCTTTAATAAAGTCGAACGATGCCAACGACATTACTCCATGGTGTTCAACTCACCGTATTTGTCGTCTACAAACAAAGAGTCTTAAGACATCCGATCTTCTGACCCTAGTTCCGTAACGTCCGAAACAAAGGAGACACCGGAGAGAGTACCTGAACACCCCCTGTTGGAAAAACTACACAGGTGGATACCGACAACGAGACATAGACAGACTTAGAGAAGAATATTCCTGTGGTGAGTCTAACCTAAGTCAAGTCAAGTCAGTCAGGTCAGGGTGAGACTCACTGGGGTCCCTGACGTCGTACGGTCCGAAGGGACAGGGAGTGGTTGAGGGTCTCGAAAGAGTCTGAATACAGGTAGGTCATCCACTAGCCGGGGAAGAGGAGGACGAAAGTTAGAAAGGGTCGTAGTCCCCGAAAAGGTCACTCAGTCAAGAAGTGTATGTCACCGGTTTCCTAACCTCAAAGTCGAAATCGTACTCAGGAAGGTTACTGATAAGTCCTGACTAAAGGAAATCCTACCTAACAAACTTAGAGGAACGCCAGGTTCCCTGAGAGTTCTCAGGAGAGGTTGTGGTGTCAAGTTTTCGTAGTTAAGAAACTACGAGTCCAAAGAAATGTCAGTTTGAGAGTGTAGGTATGTACTGATGACCTTTGTGGTATCGAAACTGATCTACCTGGAAGCAACCGTTTCATTACAGAGACAAAAAATTATACGACAGATCAAACTAGTATCGAAAAGAACGTTCCTCGTTCGTAGAAAATTAAAGTACCGACGTCAGTGGTAGACGTCACTAAAACCTCGGGGGGTTTTGTTTCAGACAGTGACAAATGGGTAGATGAACGGTACTTCACTACCCTGGCCTACGGTACTAGAATCAAAAGACTTACAACTCAAAATTCGGTTGAAAAGTGAGAGGAGAAAGTGAAAGTAGTTCTGCAAGAAATCAAGAAGAAGTGAAAGACGGCATTCCCACCGTAAACGACAGTAGACGTATAGACTCCAATAACTATAAAGAGGGACGTTAAAACTAAGGTCGAACACGAAGAAGGTCGGGTCACAAAGAGCACCACATAAGACGTATCTTCAATTTATTCGTCCCACTGTTACGTGTCGGAACTGCATGAGGAAAGGGTTAAACCTTGATCAGACATCGAGGTACAGACCAAGATTGACAACGAAGAACTGGACGTGTGTCTAAAGAGTCCTCCGTCCAGTCCACCAGACCATAAGGGTATAGAACTTCTTAAAAGGTGTCAAACCACACTAGGTGTGTCAGTTTCTGAAACCGTATCAGTTATTTCGTCTTTATCTACAAAAAGACCTTGAGAGAACGAAAAAGGTACTAGGTCGCCTACAACCGTTAAACTAGAGACCAAGGAGACGGAAAAGATTTATATCGAACTTGTATACCTTCAAGTGCCAAGTACATGACAACTTCAAACCGAACCTCCTAAAACTCGTATGACAACGATCGCACACTCTACTCACGTTAACACACCATCAAACTCGTAAGAAACCGTAACGGAAAGAGACCCTAACCTTACTTTTGACTGGAAAAGGTCAGGACACCGATGACGACTCAAAAGGTTTAAACGACCGTATAACTCACGTCGTGAAAGTGTCGTAGTAGAAAATCCTAAACTTTATCGAGTTGACCTTAAGATAGTAGAGGTGATCGAAACAAGTATCACTACGAAGGATTCCGGGTGAACTGAAGTGTAAGGTCCTACAGACCGAGATCCACTCACTAGTGTGGTAGTACCAATAGACCCAGTACTTCTAGAAAAAACATGTTAAGAAGACACATAAGAACGGTGGAGAATTATAGAAGACGAAGACAATCCAGGTATGGTAAAAACAGGAAATAACACGGGGGAAAAACGTACTTTACAAGGGAACCATAGAGATTAAAAAACGCTTCGTTAGAGATCGGAAAGGGTAAGATAACAAAAGGAGATAAAGAAACGTGACTAGTGACTCCTTCCGAAAGAATGGAGAGGAACGATAAGAAACCTTGAGACGTAAGTTCACCCATAACTTAAAGGAAAGGAAAAGAGGAAACGAAAGTGAAGAGAAGAAAAGTGTCGATAAACATTCCGGAGGAGTCTGTTGGTAAAACGGAAACGTACAGAAACGGAACCCCTACCAGAACTAGGGACGGAGGACAAGTTACAGTACTTAGAGGCAGGTATCAAGAAGTCCGTGAGATAGTCTAGATTAGGGAACTTAGATAAACAGTGAAGGTGACATATTAGTATTCCCAAAACTAAATTCAGTATTGACTTACCAGATCACCAAAAGGGATGAAAGAAGTTAAATTCAGGATTAAACCGTTATTCCTCAAGTACTAGACTCGGTGTCCGGTGAGGACCAGAACAAAAACGACTGACATATCTCGAAGAGGTAGAAACCGACGTTTCTTATATTAGTCAGACCAAAGCCATAACTGGTAGACCATTACAAGTACACATCTTAGAAGAGAACACAAAAACCTTCTACCACAAACGATACTGGTCACGTAAAAGAATCTTTTTGAACCAAGAACAAGACTACCCCTCCCGGTACGAGTCATCTAGAAATTAGACCAAAAGACGACTTCCTACACAAGGGAGGGACAATAAACTGGACTCCGGTTTGATACCGCCTCCGTTAAGACTCGGTGGTCCCTTCGGAGTCTCCATCACTTCTATTACCGCTGAGGAAGTCTTCCAGGGTACTACGTGACGACGTGAGTCACGGGGACTGGGACGTCGTCCGGTGGTCGTGGGTGCGGAGCTGGCCTCTGAGGACCTGTGAGGGTCCGTTCAGACCCAGTCAGAGAACACCCCAGTGACGAGAAAGAGGTCCCAGGACCACGTGTTCCAAGACAAACACGGGAGGTCCTCAGATAAAGGGTCAGGACACATTCAAGACCGTCGAGACACCACCCCAATTACCGCTGGAGGAGGTTCTCCCGAATACGGTGTGGGTCTCGGGGACCGGGACACCGTCCGGTGACGACTGGGTACACTCTATGTTTGGGTTGGGCCAAACCTAATCCTGGGTAGAATTGCCCCGAAGGGACCACCGAGTCTACCATTTCTTAGACGAACGTCACGTCCTCTGAGTCTAAGGTAGGGACCCAAACCTTCTATGGACCTCTTCCCTCATGGGTGAGGTCATAAGAACGGACCTCTTAGAGTACTTGCTACCCCGGACTGCCCGATGTCAGGTACCTCAGCGTCTCGACCTGTGCTGACTCACTAATTGTGATTACTGAAGTAATAGGGGAGTTTCTGGACAGAGGTTTTGGTCAGTGAAACCCCCGGGACCTCTAATCCCGAACTTGTACTGAAAACCCCACTATGTTACGTCTGACATCGTCTTCCACTCCCACCGACCTCTTCAACCGTTACAAGTGACTCTGTGAACCCGCCAATAGGAATTTAGTCTTCCTACCTTCACTCCGACAAACACAGGATCTGTCTTTTCACCGCACTGATCTCTCCCCGCGCCGGTTTTTCGTCTTCCTTCCTTTACAGACGAGCCTCAAGAATCGACACAAAAGTCTTTGAAAACTGGTCAACCGAGGTAAATTTAAGACACCGTACCTTCTCTTGGTAGAATTCCGGATTGGAGATCTATCCCGAAAGGTTGGGTCCCTAATAATCTTGACTCCTTCCATTCTGTCGTCGTCTGGACAACGTATGGGTTTTTCTAGAGGAGGTATGGAGGAAATCAAATTACATATCCTTGACGTTGGACGGATGAACGCCTAGAGGATCTTTCATGGACATATGGTGGGTGGTCGTTGACGCGAGCTTCTTGAGTGTCGATGTACTGTTGCGTGACATCGTGGGACCCAGGGCCGAGTAGAGAACACAACAGACATTACTTTCTACGGCACCTCAGAGTTCTTCCACTTTCGTTTTTGTTCCTGTCCATCTCGTTGTTATTTGTTGTTGTTCTGTTTGAGGTCGGACTGAACCGGAAAGGACGTCACTTTCTTAAAACTTAAACTCGGTTTCTGAAGAGGTAAAACAAGACATCGTCCGAGGTCAGGGAAAACCTTTTCCATTCCCATGTATATTACTTATTTATTATAGTGGTATAAACCGGAGTCATCCTTTTTTTGGACGTACACGTTCGTTGTTAGAGAAGGAACAAAGTTATAATTTAACGAATCAACCTAATTTCGTTTCGAAATTTTTAATTTTTTTCTTTTTTTGGCGGACCGTGGGTATAGTCAATCGTATTTGAGTCTCCTCTAGTCAGTCGAATTCGTTTACCGTGACCCAGGTGAGATTGAGAGAACAGATGACACGAAGAACAATACATCCGGAACATCCTAACTATGCAACGACGCCGGGACTCCCCGTCTTTCGAATCGACTACGAATTTACTGATTCGACGCGAGTCACGGGTCAGCGAGCCGGGACGGACTGAGACACTGGGGTACCTGACATCGTGGAGTCCGAGGAGACAGGTACCCTAAAGGGTCCGTTCTCAAGACCTCACCCAGCGGTAAAGGGAGAGGACCCTTAGAAGGGCTGAGCTCCTGACTTGGACCCAAAAGACGTAACGTTCGTCTGAGAGATGGTGACTGGGTCGACCGTTCGGGTGTGTACCCGACTGGATATAGATGAGGTTAGGTATTCGACTTCGGGATCAGAGGTCACACTACGTAGAACTCTGTCCCGGAAGTCCTCCATCGATTCCTTTTACTCCAGTATCCCATCTTGGGACTAGGGTGTCCTAATCACAGGAAGCCTCTTCTCTGTGGACTCTCAAGGGCGAGAAGGACGGGACACTCCTGTGTCGTTCCTCCGTCGGAAACCTTTCGGTCCTCGGTCTTTTGGTCTTTGGTTCAGCCACCCGTGGAACTAAGACCTAAAGGGTCTGAGACGTCGACACTCTTTTACTTGCAACAAATCCGGTTGGTCAGATGTCATGCCGTCGGTTGCGACTACCTTTACCGAACAGCTCTGTGAGCGGGTAGAGGAAGACGCTGGAGGCTCAGACGTGGAATTAGTAGAGAAGTAGTGGAAGAAAAGACTTCTTTAATGTGGGTCAGGAGAGACCCCTGTTATTCGGCGGAAAATAAGACACAGTCTCGTGAAAATTGTTTCGCAAATTTGGTCAGACATAAATATCACAAATAAGTAACTGAACAACTACAAGTGACCGTAGTCGTACCCCCTAAGTACTGCGTCCCCTGGGACGGGGGGTGGGGGGTCGTTTCGTCTTCAGACTGTGGGAACCCGTCGTTCCTTTTCCGAGACAAATGATGTCGACACGGGTAAGACCACTCATTTTCCCAATCTCCTGAAAAAATCACAAGGTCAGTGTTACGTCCTGTAAATGACTCGTTCCAATTATCGTTTATATGGTTTATAAAGTTTTGAATCCAATCTGTTAATTATATTCCTAAGTCATTCGGTCCTGAGAGAACTTAACCAAGTAAGTTTTATCCGAAACTGACCCATCCTTTCTCTTAGACGAGGTTCAGCCGAGTAGTCAATTAATTATCTACTACCACAACTTGTTCGTTCATCCACTGTTACCGAGTAGCGACTCTAGGGTCCTTGGACAGGAAGTCAAGGCTGCACCGATATTGATCGACACACTGGAACCCGATTAGTGAGTCGTGAAGGGTGTGGACCCAAAGGAGAAGTTTTCCGACTCCAAGGTGGTCCTGACCGGGATGGTTGAAGAGTCCCGACTCCATTCCCACCCCTACGATTTTGTTCTAGTATTACAAAAATTTAGAATTTTGTTTAAATTAGGTCAACTTGATTAGACACAATCATACTCGGTGGTACCTTTAGAGTCGGGACAATGGACGCAGGGTCTCTTGACCCCGTATGCACACGGAAACCTGCTGTGTACCTACCCTAGGACTGTAGGAAGTCCCACGAAAAGTGTCGACGTAGGTCCAGTCGGGAACCGTTTTGGCTAAATAAATTCACATACCCAAAAAACACAGACAAACAAAGAAAAATCGGTACTGGTAGAAGCGAGTGTTAATAACGTATCTGTCTCCACCGAGAATGCTGGGGCTCCATGGTTTTCAACGAGGAAACGGAGGAACCTCCCACTTCTCCACCGTTCATCGGGAGGAAGAGGTACCGACTGCTAAGACGTGGGGAGGCCTTGGACGAGGGGAGTCCTTGAGGGGACGGTCTTTTAGTTATTTCCATAAACGAGGACTTCTGCAGTAACACATTTTCAGTACAGTCGCACCCGGACCCCGGTGTGGAGACCGGTGCGGAAGGTTGTGTCGGTGTCCTCTTCATGGTCTTCTCCTGGCCTCTCCGGTGGGTCTAGCCACGGCCCTGACACGGCGATTGGTTTCCGGATGTCCGGTCGCAAAAGGGTTTGTCTTCACTTAAGACCAGAGGTACTGGTTCGAGACCCTGAACGACCTAAAGAAGAACGACCGGTAGACTCTCCAATTGACCACAGTCGACTTAAGGTCGGATGGGACCGGTCACGTGGACCGTGAGAGAAGTCAGTTGAGGTATGGATATCGCTTCTCAACAGAGGAGAAAAGGTTTCCTACCACATTACAACCCCTTTCGGTTAGGTCCTATCTCCGGTTTCACCCAGTCGACCCTTAAATTAATAGATTCACACAATTGAGTCGTGAAAGATGAAAAGGATTGTATGTTTAGGAGCTTTCCTCTTTTTCTTTGTTACCTCCCTCTCTCGAACGGGTTCACGACTTGTACTGTTGTCCGACGAAAGAACTCAGGGTGGTGTGGTTATAGGGAGCCCGAGATCGTGACCGGGCAGAAACAGAGAGAGACAGAGGGTCCTGTTAGGACATTGAATGAAATCAAGTCAGTCAAGTCAAGTTAGCGAGTCAGCACAGGCTGAGAAACGCTGGGGTCCTTAGCGTCGTGCGGTCCGGAGGGACAGGTAGTGGTTGAGGGTCTCAAGTGAGTCTGAGTGCAGGTAGCTCAGTCACTACGGTAGGTCGGTAGAGTAGGAGACAACAGGGGAAGAGGAGGACGGGGGTCAGGGAGGGTCGTAGTCTCAGAAAGGGTTACTCAGTTGAGAAGTGTACTCCACCGGTTTCATGACCTCAAAGTCGAAATCGTAGTAAGGAAGGTTTCTTTAGGGTCCCGACTAGAGGAAGTCTTACCTGACCAACCTAGAGGAACGTCAGGTTCCCTGAGAGTTCTCAGAAGAGGTTGTGGTGTCAAGTTTTCGTAGTTAAGAAGCCGCGAGTCGGAAGAATGACAAACGGTTTACGGGTTGGATGAACGTTTGTTATAGGTCCCGTCGACAAAAGTTAACCGTGGAGATGGGTCACTTAAGAATTTAGATGCCAGATTAAATTGGAAGAGTTGGTGAGGGTCGGACGTTAACGTTGTAACGGACCCGAGAGGATGGAGATTTACGGTGGTGAGGAAACTGAGTGACTTGGGTCTTCCCGAAAGACAAAAGAGGGTTTGGTTATGTAGGACACAAGGGCTGGAGACAAACACTGGCCTGACCGTAAAGACCAATGGATCCAAGAGTCATCCGCCGTATGGTCTACGGTACCCCCATCTAGAATAACTTTTTTACGTACTCCCTGAAGGGACCATCAGGTCCCCAATTCTGAGACGGAAGGTTACAACTTCTGTGTCCAAATTAGGGACCAGTCCCTTCATGCTAGGGTGTACACCCACATACCTGCACACGAGTCGGCACTTGTCCGAAAAATGCAGGGGTACGTAACATCGGGTGGTCCAAAGAGACAGAACTCCTAAAGGGCCTATGAATCTGTTCGTAGACCCCTGAGAAGGTCCCCTGGAAGGGTTGGGTCCCTAACTTGGACACAGAGGACGTAGAGGACGTGACCGTCCCCCTAAGAAATGGGGACTCGGTGGACCTTTCGGTCGGAGGTCCGTTGATTTGGGACCTCGGCGTAGTGACGTCGATCTCTTTTGGGTTCTCGGTATTCCTTTCTAGGACACACGGCATTGATTCTGGGATGCTGTCAGTCCATGTATTTGGTCAGAAAAATTCTTTTACGTACTCGGAGTGGGTCCTAGCCAATATAGCCTTAGAGATCTCCACTCGAGGTCGGTAGCCGTAAAAAATTTCGAGGGGTCCACCCTGGAGGGACCGTTGATTCGGGCCCTCGGCACTGACGACTCGGACGCGTGGATCTCCGGCACGAGACGTTGCTCTCTTCGGTGGTGTCACTCTTCGGGGTTTCGTCCCCGGGTCCAAGCCAGAGACCGGTCCCTTGACCTGGGACGTACGGTCTTGACTTTCTAGGACCCGCGGTCTTGGTTCTGGACCGGGTCGGTTTCTTTATGTAGTTCATTTGTCGAAATCTTTGTACACTTCGACTTGTATGTGAAACAACTCTCCGTCACGACAGGTGTCATACCTAGACCTTCAGTCTCCCTGTACAGAGGGAGTGAAGCCCGAGACACTGACACCGTTTCAACGAATTTGAATAAATGGAAATAAAGAGACTAATCTTTTTACCCCATTTATATAGAGATATAAGAATACCTGACTTACAAACACAGGGATGGGGGGTCTAAGTACACAACTTTAGGAATGGAATTGCACCATCACAATCCTTCACCCCGGGAACCCTCCACTAATCTAGGACTCCCACCTTGGGACTACTTATCCTAATGTTTTCCCTGAAGGTCCCTCGAGAGAGAGAGAGAAAGACAGGACACTCCTATGGTGATGGTGAGTATTGGACCCTCTCCGGGAGGATTCCTGACCTGGTACGACCGGGGACTAGAGTCTGAAAGTCGAAGGTCTTGGTCGATTCGATTAATCAGATACCATGATTAGTCAGACCGTGTCGTATAATTGTTCATCTTTGTAGTGAACCGACTGTTCCAGACAGATCAGTTTCGGTACCCAAAAGGTCATCAGTACAGGCGTACACTCTCAACCTGGTATTTCTTCGGTTTATTAACTACGAAATTTAACACCACGACCTCTCCTGAGCTCTCGTTAGTTCCTCTAACTTAGTCAGGTAGGATTTCCTTTAGCTGGGACTTATAAGTGACCTTCCTGGTTACGACTTCGACTTCGAGGTTATGAAACCTGTGAACTACACTTCTCGTCTGAGTGACCTTTTCTGGAACTAAGACCCTTTCTAACTTCCGTCCTCCTCTTCCCCGGCTGTCTCCTATTCTACCAATCTATCGTAGTCGTTGAGTTACCTGTACTTAAACTTGTTTGAGACCCTCTATCACTCTGTCTCCTCAGACCGTACGATGTTAGGTACCCCAGTGTTTCTCAGCCTGTACTGAATCGATGACTTGTGGTTGTTGTTGATACCATGAAACAATCTCGTCGGACTTGACTGGTTCTGAATATAATGAAAGAGAGAATACTTTTAACTTATTATACGGGATACATTCTAAGGACCGTGGTGATTTACAGTCGATAACAAAAATAACTCAAGTTTTAATTAGAGTATTGTAGAGTATTTTGAGAGATTCTAAAAGAGGTAGCCGAGATCGGAAATACGTTAAGTCGGAAATACGTCACTTTAATATATATATATATATATAAACCGATACACCGAACACCCTAGGATCAAGGGGTTGGTCCCTAACTTAGGTTCGGGAGGCACCACTTTACAAGTTCAGGATTGGTGACCTGACGGTTCCTTCAGGGATAATTCGTTTGACAAAAATTTATTCGACTCAAAGTCAATTAAAAATTTAAGTTGACCAGTTCGTAACACGGAACCACTTCATCAAAGGAATAGACGACTTCTTTAACGGAAAAACTAGAAATAGGACAGATCAGAATATTAAAATAATGAAAATTAAACTCAGTACATAAAATTTTTACAACACTTAGCCAAATACAAACTTAAAACAGAGTAGACGGTCAAATGTCTAGCCTCTTTTTTAAACCATGTGCAAATAAGTACGAAAGTTAAGAGTCCCTTTACTAGTCTATATCAAAGAGGTAATTTATGGTTGTTGATATAAAATTTACTATTTAAATCGGGAAATAAATTAAAATAATAAATACGTATAAAATACGACACGACCTTTACCCCTTCTTAACTGTTTACCTCTTAAAAAGTTGGAGGTTGACTCCATAGTACTTTTACTGACTTAACATTCGTCAATAATTATGTTTCGACCAGAGGGTGGTAACGGGGTAAAAATAATTCTACATGGGAGACCTCGTGTCGGCAAGAGTCACACACCAGTCTCCTAGGGACCCCAGGACCTTTGGGAAAGTCCCAGACACTCCAGGAGAGAAAAGATTGATATAAGACACACTCCGGTCTAAAAGAAGGATGTTAAGTTGGGGTTTGTAGTAAGACGTCATCTAACTTACGTCTATAGTCCTGGGTCGACAGAAGATAATTTGGTCTCTCGTTTTTCTAAATGTTTTGACATTTTGTTACGGTAGGATTGAGTTCCAAAAGAACAAAGCCTTTTACAATAAAAAGTATTTTACACAATAAATTTAATTGTGCGGTCCCTAAATAATAACAAGGAAATTTTACTCAATTATTCGATTCCTTAATTTAAAAAGAGTTAAAATTAAAGGTTACAACCATTTATATTGAATGTATTTGTTTAGTGGAGCCCTTGAGTCATTAAAAGTTGGCCCGTTTAACAGGACTTTGGTTTTTGACCTTTTGAAAGACGACTCTTGAAAAACGAGACCGTCTTTGTATAGTACAACGTTTACCAAAAGTATAACCTACCTTTCTTCAGTTTAACATTTTACTTCTCAAGAGGTCGGAATCCGCGCCAGGACGGCACGGCATACATCATACGCCGACCAGGCCCGGCTACGTACAGACTGGACGCGCCCGTGGCGTCAGGGGACCTCCCGAACAAGACGATCTAACAGGTCGAGGGACCCAAAACCACGAAGACTTAGACGTGACAACGGGTAAGGCCCTACGGCGACGACGGTCAGATCTCCGGTGTGAAACTCTTTGTGGTCAGACCCAATGACGAAGATCCTGAAAAAAGACTTGATAAAAAGGTTGAGGTAATTCATTTGATGAAAAACAGACTCTGTAATCTTTGTTTTATAACCGTCTTTAATCATCCCCTGAATCACTGACTTGGTGTTTCGGTAAGCATCCGGAAACTGTTGCCCCCAATATGCACCCACTATTTCTCTTTCCCTCAACACAGGTAAGTTTGTCTACTTTCTCCAGGTCCACTCGTCACAGCACTGTCGTTTCGTCTATTCAGTAGGAGTGTAGGTTGTGTTTAAAGAAAGACCCTCTACTCACAAAATCATTGCCCGAAGGGTCCACCGAGTCACCATTCCTCGGGTTAACGTTACGTCCTCTACGTCCAGACTAGGGACCCAGTCCTTCTAGGGGACCTCTTTCTGTACCGTTGGGTGAGGTCGCAAGAACGGACCCTTTAGGGTACCTGTCTCCTCGGACCGCCCGATGACAAGTAGCCCAGCTTTTCTCAGCCTGTACAGACTCGTACTTACGTCTAAAACTATTGTAAGAAAATTAAAGTCAAAAATTTATTACAACGAATCAAAATTTTTATGTATTTGTATAACTTGACACAACTTATCACCGAGGGGCGGGGGGTTAAAGTACAGGAAGAGTCTTGGAGTCTTCCACTGGAATAAATGTTTGTCCCAGTTCCGTCTACATCAATCAGTTTAAGTCTACTCCAGTAAGACCTTGTCCCACTCAGAATTAGGTTATACTGACCGTAGGAGTGTTCTCCTCTTCTCTCCGTCTCTGTCTGTGTGTGTCCCTCTGTCCTTTTCCGGCGACACTCGTCTGTCTGGTCCCCGATTTTAAGGAGCGGACGTCTACTCCTTGTCGGTCCCGACGATCGTTTGTGACCCTCAGTCCTCCTCCCAGCCTCTGACCGACAGGGACCCCTGGGGTCTGCCCTGTTGGGACGTCCGAAGGATACCTCACATTCACTGGGACAAACACTAGTAAACAATTCTACCGGAAGTCTTCGATTATGTCTAGGGACCAGGAACTTCATTCTAGGACATTCGGAACCGAACCGGTCTTTTTTTTTTTTTTCTGTCACTTTCTTCTAGGTGTGTAATCTGGGGACACACGACACAGAGTAGGAGGACTGGGCAGGCGAAGAACGAGGACTAGGATGTTGGTCCGGAAGCTCCGGGACTAGTGGAAACATGGGAGGGTCATGGAGGGTCGGAGGTAGGATCCCCGAGGACCAGGTTCGTCGGGTCACCGGACCGAGTCGTGGTCTACATGTGAGTATCGGGACTTCCTCCCTCCGACCTGAGTCACTATTTAGGAAGGGGGAAAGAGGGCACCTGTGCAATAGGACTCTACACCTGATACATCGAAACGTCTCTTACAAGACACCCTGACTTGTAAGGTAGTACGAATGACCAGTCACACTATCGTGGACACCTGGGACCGAGAGAGGGAAGGACCGAAAAAGACCCCAGGGAGGGAAGATGGAAGGACCCCAATGTAGTGGATAATTTCGTCCTCGTGATTCTGACCAAACGCGAGTTGAAAGACCCCTTGGTTCCTACTCTCCCAGGAATTGGCCGGGGTAACTGTAAAGTCTTTGTATAATTATTTTTTTCATCATTGTGTTTGTACCATTCTTATAAATTCATAAAGTTTCACCATTGGTGTCAAAGAATAATAGAAAAGACTTTTTCTTCAAGTATATACGAGGATAAATGAATGTATTTGACCGAGTACGATATGAAAAAAAAAAAGTAAATTTTATATAGCACCTCCCTTAAGGGAACCACGACATTACCGATTCTGAAGTGCGAGGGTTGCGTCTCCTGGACCCAAACTAAGGGTCAACCCCTTGGTCTAGGGTGTACGGCGTCAATTTTTAGGACACACACCGTCGATTATGGTCACATTGGTTTTTGTTTTACATATATCTTTTAAAACCTCTTGAAAGGTACAGTCGTGGGGGTCTCGATGGACAAAAAATTAAGGTCGTTTCACAAGGTTACATCCGTTGTACTATAAATCAAAATAAATTGAATCAGGGGACTAACTTCGTGTTAAATTCGTCAAAGGTCGTAAAACGGTAAAATTTGTTATGACTTCTCCAGTAGGAACATTTATCTAGAACCACCTGGAACGTTCATAAATTGTCGCGTTTGAGCCGTCATCTTAAACACCCGACTCGGGTTCGTCTTCGACCTCCCGTTCCCTCGGACACAACAAGGTCAGGTCTGCCAAGGAGGAGGACCCTGGGACGTCCTCTGTTCCGGACTTGGCCCTGGACCTCTCCGTCTATCTTTTGAAGCTCACCGGAAATCCTTGTTCGAACCGACATTCGCTGTCTTTTGGTCTGGCCGCACAGACTTCGTCTCTTCAGACAAAGAGAGGGCGTCACTGTCCAAGTCCCCTCTCGACGTCCTAGACCACGTCGGGCAGGTCCCACAGTGGTTCGAGGTTTGACGAGACTGGCGGAGGAGACGGCAGGAGTCGCGACCCGAAACCAGAGTCCTAAAAGTAGACCGACGACCTGGACCGCAACTTCGACCTCCACGTTCGATCGTAAAGAGAACAAAGTTCAGTCTATCTATAAACAACTCAGGTAGAAACCCGTTGACTCAGGTCTTTACAAGTAAGGGGTGGGGGGTCCTTAAACCTTTCTGGGTATTGGGATGTAGGAGAGATCCTGTCTACGGAGTAACTTTTTGCACAGACCCTCAGTGTAAGACATTGGGAAATGACTGTGATTTTTGTTAGTCGACACAAATCATCCAAGGTTTCGAGTCTTAGAAGAACGTTTCAGCACCCACCGTCCGACCACCGAGGTCGAGGACCTCGCGACCGAAGTAAAGGCCGTACTGACCGACACTAGGACAACGAAAGGACCTCTACGACTTGAAGGACTCCCGAGACCAGTAGCCAAGAAAGTTTATTTGGTATCGGTGAAGTTGACGTGTTGGAAGTGAGGTCATAAGAGACGCGTTCTCCGTAGATTGACCCACAACCGGAGACGCCGACTGAGTAGAGTCCACCCTCGCCACCCGTCACCTCCTAGGTCGACGGAGCGGGGGAGGGGTCCCGAGTCTACACCGGCATTAGGTCTACTCCCGGCCTTCATTTGGACCCTCGTTTCCAGTCCGGAAGGCGTGCGCCGACTACCCCCTTTTGTCCCTCCACGGACGTCGCACAAGGGTGCTCAGGGAAGACTTACTGACAAAGTCAGAAAAGAAAGGACCCAGCTTGTAAGCGTCTGTTGTTCTCGTCGGAGCGACGTTCTCTTAGATTCCGGTCCTCGAAAGGACGGGAGGGTCGTTATGTCCTCCCCTTCCGCTGCCCCGCCCCGATGCTTACGGTGCTCCCTTGGTTAGGCGTTCCAGACGATGTCAATTTACGTTGCAGTTCCTGACCCTGAAGCACAGGGCCCATTTACGATCCTCGTAGAAGAATGATAAAGAGACCCCCACCCCACCCCACCCTTTAGGGTGTTTTGAAATTCCGTATAATTGTAAATAATATAATATTATTTATTAATCATAGTCAAGTCAAGTCAGCGAGTCAACACAGGCTGAGAGACGCTGGGGTACTTAGCGTCGTGCGGTCCGGAGGGACAGGTAGTGGTTGAGGGTCTCAAGTGAGTCTGAGTGCAGGTAGCTCAGGCACTACGGTAGGTCGGTAGAGTAGGAGACAGCAGGGGAAGAGGAGGACGGGGGTTAGGGAGGGTCGTAGTCTCAGAAAAGGTTACTCAGTTGAGAAGGGTACTCCACCGGTCTCATAACCTCAAAGTCGAAATCGTAGTAAGGAAGGTTTCTTTAGGGTCCCGACTAGAGGAAGTCTTACCTGACCAACCTAGAGGAACGTCAGGTTCTCTGAGAGTTCTCAGAAGAAGTTGTGGTGTCAAGTTTTCGTAGTTAAGAAACCGCGAGTCGGAAGAAGTGTCAGGTTGAGAGTGTAGGTATGTACTGGTGTCCTTTTTGGTATCGGAACTGGTCTGCCTGGAATCAGCCGTTTCATTACAGAGACGAAAACTTATATGATAGATCCAACCAGTATTGAAAAGAAGGTTCCTCATTCGCAGAAAATTAAAGTACCGACGTTAGTGGTAGACGTCACTAAACCTTCGGGTTTTTTTATTTCAGACTATGACAAAGGGGTAGATAAAGGGTATATAATTTAATAATATTATTTAAAGATATTACAAATTTTCTAACAATGTGTTTGTCTAGTACGAGAAAACGTAAAACACGATAAGTAAATTATTATATAGAAACACGAAGACTTAAACGTATATGTCCGGACGAAATACCATATCTACCTGGTGTGTATTCAGATCGGTCGCGACACAACGGTCTATGGAACGACCACCAGGTCCCAAAATGACAGTTTTACTTGTAGGACCATGTTAAGACATTGACACGGGTCGACTAGAAGGTATTACAACGTACTCGGACATCAAGGTGGTTGGTACCTGTTCTCAAGTGTGGGACGACGGTCACGGTCCATGACAGTTCTAAAATATAAAAACAGTCCAACCATTCACTCATATTTATACAATAAACATGGAGAAGTTATTATTTCCCGAAGTAACCACCGATTCACCATTTCTTAGACGGACGTTACGTCCTCTGTACCCAAACTAGGGACCTAATCCTTCTACGGGACCTCTTCTTTTGGGTGAGGTCATAAGAACGGACCTTTTAGGGTGCCTGTCTCCTCGGACTTCCCGAGATTAGGAACCCCAGTGTTTTTGTTAGGTTGGACTGACTCGGTGTCTCGTACGTTATTCCCAACTCCAATTCGTAAAAGATCACACTCACCTCTTTTTTACAACGGACGATGAGGTCATTTATTCCTACAGCGTCGGTAGTGTAAGGTCGACGGGACTGTCACTCGGCTCGGGGTTCCCTTGAGTCCTACCTCTGTGCCCCGGGCGGTAGAACAGAGGTACTACTACCGACTAGTTCGGTGGTCGGCGACGTCGATGGGGCTCCCACGTGGAACTCCTCTGCAGCCTACTCTTTCGTGTCCTGTGACCGGGGTCTCTCGACTCCACGCCTAGTTTCCCTACTAAAGTCACTCAGGTCTGAAAGCGTTGAAGGGGACGTATCTTCTCACGAATTTAAGGAATTGAACTCTCCGAACGAAAAGAACTTAAGTGTCATTAGAAGACTTCAAGGCTGACGGACCACAAACAACGTTTTCGAGGAGGGGTAGGACCGAGGACGGAACGAAGACACCTCGTCCTGAAGTCTCGATGGACTCTCCGACGTAGGACCCGATAGCAGGAGTCCAAACAGGTGTCTTTTTTTCTACCAAGAGCTGAAAGTCCAACACACAAAAAAAGGGTCAGATGTGATCTATAACACGAGTACATAAAGGGGGACGACGGCGACGACGATTCAGCGAAGTCAGCACAGTTTGAGACACGCTGGGGTACCTACCGTCGGGTGGTCCGAGGAGACAGGTGTCCTAAGAGGTCCGTTCTCATGACCTCACCCAACGGTAAGGAAAAGGTACATAAAGGGGGTGATTTATGGTTACGATCTTACTTCGAGACACTGTTCCCCCAAAAGACGGAAGAAAGTCAGTAACGAAATAAGGGTCTCGGATCTTTTCACGAACCGTATATGATCCGTGGGACAGTTATAAATAATCCATTTACTTGTCTTTGAAAGGTATGTATAGGGAACACATAAAAGAAAACGTTAAACGGGAACAAGGACAAGTATATGGACCTACACGAGTCACCGATGTAGAAGAAACCTTCCTTACTACGATTCCGACTTTGAGGTCATGAAACCGGTGGAGTACGCTTCTCGACTGAGTAACCTTTTCTGAGACTACGACCCTCCCTAACTCCCGTCCTCCTCTTCCCCTGCTGTCTACTACTCTACCGACCTACCGTAGTGTCTGAGCTACCTGCACTCAAACTCACTTGAGGTCCTCAACCACTACGTGTCCCTCCGGACCGCACGACGCTAAGTACCCCAGCGTTCCTCAACCTGTGCTGACTCGCTGACTTGACTTGACTTGACTCAGAAGTAACGAAACGTACCCGAAAAAGATCAACGTCGTTCACCCCCCGAAGAGAGAGAGAAAAAATTTTTATAAATAGAAATAAACCGACACGACCCAGAATCAACGTCATACACCCTAGATCAAGGGACTGGTCCCCAACTTGGACCCCGGGGACGTGACCCTCGCGTCTCAGGACCGGTGACCGGGTGGTCTCTTAAGGACCCCAAAGAGAATGACGCCTCGTGTTCGAGACCCGCCCGTGCCCGAAGTCCTCAACGTCGTGAACCCAAGTTATCAACACCACGTACCCGAATTAACGAGGCCTCGAACACCCTAGAAAGGGTCTGGTCTCTAGGTTGGGCTCAGGGGACGTAACCGTCCGCATAACAATAGGTGACTCGGTGGTCCCTTCAGGTTCCAGAAAAAATTCTTTAAACAACTAAAACCGACGCGACCCAGAAGGAGCGATGTGTGTCCGAAAGAGATCGACATAGTTCGTCGCCAACGAGAAGGAACGCCTCGTGTCCGAAGAGTAACGCCAGCGAAGAAGACAACGTCTCGAGCCCGACGCCTCTCGCACCCGAAGTCATCGACGTTCGAACGTCCGGGAGCTCACGTCCAGGCACCAACACCACGTCCCCGTATCAACGGGGTTCCGCACACCTTAAAAGGACCTGGCCCGTAGTTTGGGTACAGGGGATGTGACCGTCCACCTAAGGATAGGTGACATGGTGGTCTCTTCAGGTTTTTACTCCGGAACTTCGGTCGTCACCATATCATTACTCTTTCTTCTTGCTCCCGACCCATCCTTTGGACATGACAGAAGAAGTGGAGGTTGTGTTACTGGTGTAAAACCCCTAAATTTTTTTAATAAATTAAATAAAAATTAACTTCCTATTAACGAAATGTTATAACAAAACCGAAGACGGTTTGGCTTTACTTAGTCGGTATCCAAATGTTTCGGTACAAGGAAGGGTGAACTTGTAGGGAGGGTGGAGGGAAGGGTAGGGTGGACAAAATCCCTAAAAAATTTCAGAGGACTTCACACACGAAGGTAGAGGTCTTGGTGGACAAGACCAATGGAAAACTCGTGTCGTTTGGTGGAGTTTGGACCTCTCGAAGTCTCACGTTAAATAGTAGTAATACACAGGGAGTCTGAACTCACTGAATCGTCGTCGTCGTCTTTGTCGTATAAGGACACGACCTCAGGAGTCGGAGTCATGGAGTCTTACACTGGACTAAACCTTTATTCCGGAATTATCTCCATTAGCTCGATGTGGCTCCAGTAATTTCGCCCGGGGGTAGGTTATACTGGCCACAGGACAATTTTTCCCCTGTAACCCTGTGTCTCGATACGTCTTCCTGTCTTCTCGGTCTCGCTCTTCTGTCAGTAGAATCCGGTTCCTCTCTGCCGGTCTCGTCTAAGAGCGAGTGTCGGAGTCCTCCCAAACACGACGACTGCAGAACCAAGTCTGGAGAGCAAGAGTCTTGATGATGTTCTGTTCTGTAAAGACAACATATTCGCGGGTCAAACGATCGTCGTCGTAGGGAACATTTGGTCGTGTCGACCGTAGAACGTACCGACCACCCACCTGACCCGAGTCGTCCCGCCGAGACGAGTCTTAACGAGTCCATCGCCGAACCCGATGTCAACAGACCCCGACCAGATTTGGTCCCGATAGTGTCCCTCGAACCGACCCCGACAGTCACCTCAGAAGGTACACGAAGAGGTACCCTGGACCCGAAGAATGAGATGACACTGGGTTACGGTTTTCGTTATAGGGTTTTCCGTCCTCCACCGTTAACGGTCCGGTCGATTTCAAAAACGGGTATTGACCGTGTCACAGGGAAGGGGGGTTATTACGTTATCAACTTCGTTAGGGTGACGGGTGGGTCCGAGCTCCCCGTCTCTTCTTTGTCTCTACACTTGCCACGTCTTCTTGTGTCTTGCCCTCTACGGTGACTCGAGCGCACGCACGTAAAATTCAGCGAGTCAGCACAGGCTGAGAAACGTTGGGGCACCTGACTTCGGACGGTCCGAGGAGACAGGTACCCTAAGGGGTCCTTCTTATGACATTACCCATCGGTACGGGAGGAGGTCCCCGTTGACTCGAATAGATGTCTTTTATAGTAGACGGTGGACAAGTTCAGTGTCGACGTCGGAGTTAGAAACTGATAAACTCCCAGAAGGTTAGAAGAGACATGATGTCAGTCTTAATATATATATATATATAGTCTCTTCCGTTACCGTGGGGTGAGGTCGTGAGAACGGACCTTTTAGGGTACCTGCCTCCTCGGACCATCCGACGTCAGGTACCCCAGTGTTTCTCAGCCTGTGCTGACTCGTTGAAGTGGAAGTGAAAAGTGAAAGTAAGTAACCTCTTCCTTTACCGTTGGGTGAGGTCACAAGAACGGACCTCTTAGGGTCCCTGCCCCCTCGGACCACCCGACGGCAGACACCCCAGCGTGTCTCAGCCTGTGCTGACTTCGCTGAATCGTCGTCGTCGTCGTCCTATATATATATAAACCGACGTGGAACGTCGTACGTTTCAGAATCAAAAGACTGGTCCCTAACTTGGAACCGGGAGTCATCACTTTCACGTCTCTAGATTGGTGACCCTTTGNCCTCGGACCACCCGACGGCAGACACCCCAGCGTGTCTCAGCCTGTGCTTACTTCGCTGAATCGTCGTCGTCGTCGTCCTATATATATATAAACCGACGTGGAACGTCGTACGTTTCAGAATCAAAAGACTGGTCCCTAACTTGGAACCGGGAGTCATCACTTTCACGTCTCTAGATTGGTGACCCTTTGGTCCCTTAAGGTTTAATTTTTTTCTGTGTGTGGATTTTTTTGGGGACTATAACACCTAGGAGGTGGTGTTAGACCCTCAGAAAGTTTGTACGCGGATATAAAAACCGAAAGAAAGTTTCACAAAAAGCTAGGAGAAAAACTTTTACTGTCCTTCCCTCGACCCACTACTTCTGATTGCCCTTGAGGTCGTACAAAGGGTTTGGGAAACGGAGTGTGGGGACGAGTTTCGATGATGACAAGGTAGTAATTAATTTCCACACCTCGTTTCCGAGTGCCCGGTAACAAACAACGACGACGACACCAAATTATAAATAAACTCACAAATATTACCCCGACTGTGAAAGGTCCTGGAAGTGACTGTCTAGAACCGAAACAAGAATGTCGTCACAAATGTCGTCGTCCCCATTTGGGTTTCACAGTCGGTTAGGATTTAATAAATGACAACCGAAACTTTCACAAGAAGTATTTACGTAGTCTTAACCTCAGCCACATTTCGAACCCCTGTAGTACTATAAAGCTTGTTTTGTCACTTGAGAGAGGCACCACCCGACTGCGTCCTCCCAAGGCCCCTGACAACTGAGGGGGGTCGAATACGGAAACACGACCCATGAGGACGAGGACGGGACCCCTCGCGACAGTGAAAAGTATGGGTTCGTCCCATGGTGAGACAAAGAAGTCCAAAAGCACCCTGACTTTTTTCATTAAAAGAGGAGGAATAGAAGGAGACCCGATAACGATAGTATATTCTTATACTCGAGTTGTCTCTACTACTGTGAAATCGTAAATAATGGTACACCTCGAAAGGACTGAAAACAGTCTATATATTATAGATATATATACGATATTATAGATAAACCAAAAGTCTTTTAACTACCCATTATGACAATTTGACCGTATCATTTTTTCCAAAGGGGTTCAAGACTTAATATTTGGTCGGAACCATTGACCTTACTCTCTTCTTTCTCCTCCAACCTCTGAAAGACAAAAATGAAACATGGAACTATTGACGGAGTCAAAAATACGTCATTCGCACGGAATGAAAACATTAGTTCTGAAAAGCTAATTTTTTCTTTTGAAGGTTTTAACAACTCGTAATAAGATCTTTTTTTTAGTAGAATTGAAGTTTCACAATGGATATTATGATAAGACAATACCAACTCTGACAAAACTTTATTTCTGATAAACGTCAACTATAAAATATTAATTCTCAGTTTAGAATTTCGTCCACATCTAGGATTTATTTCGTCTTGAAAAAAAAAAAAAAATTAAACCGACACACCGTATGGAACGTCCCAGAATCAAGGACCTGGTCCCTAACTTGGACTCGGAAACCGTTACTTTCAAGTCCCATGGTTGGTGACCTTGTGGTCCCTCAAAGGGTCTTGGAGAAAGAAAAACCTATCCTATTATGAAAGATCTATCATGACGATATCTGATCTTCTGTTATAAAATTTTATAATTGATCCTAGAGGAGGTGTGAAATAACATGGGGAACAGAAAGAGAGTTAATCTACTTATAGACAGTTATTCAAACGTCATCAGATTTCCTCTTTCAGGAGTCCTAATAGAGTTTTCGAGGTCTTTTTCGTACACTTTTTTAAATTGTAGGTAAACACTAAAATTTTTAATAATTTTATAATCCTTATCCTTCTCTGAAGGAATTGGACCATGGTCTTTAGACATCGTCTATAGGATCCACTATCTATTGAAAATGAAAAAAAAGAAAAACGACGTGACATGTCAAATATCCTAGAATCAAGGGACTGGTCCCAAACTTGGACCCGGGGGTCATCACTTTCGTGTCTCAGGATTGGTGACCTGACGGTCCCTTAAGAGATCCGCATAAGGAGTTCCCTTGTACTGTTCCTAGGTTCGACAGGTAGCAGAGGTCGTGACCTGTGTCATAACCTCTGGGACCGGTTGTGTCGTCTTCACCTTGACCTACTTTCTCAATAGCCTTCTCTTTCTCCTCCCAGTCCCAACAGTGATAAACTCTACTACGTCAGTGGATAATTTTTCGGTCGTTTTAGTTGTTCGATAACCTTGATTACTCTTTAAGTCGTTACTACGGTCCAAGTTCTTACTGAATATTTTTTTTAATCACAGAGATCGTTAGATCCAGGTAGGTCCTCGGTCTTTGGTGTGTTATTGAAGTCGCCCCTCTCAAAGTGCATTTCCTATTCAGTTCTATCCACTCATTTAACAGTTCTACCCTTCTTTCAAGATCTTCTTCAGGCTTTCGTCGCCAGGGGTTGGAAAACACCGTAGTTCCTGACTAAAGTACCTTCTGTTAAAAGGGTCCGTGGTCCCCACCACCCCCACCAAAGTCCTATTAAGTTCGTAGAAAATAAATAAAACGTGAAGTCACGACGGCGACTAGACTGTCCTCCATGGTCAGACGTCGGGCCTCCACCCCCTGGGACGGGATTTCTTGGTTGAACCTTCTCCCGGAGCCTGGAACAACTTCTTCCACACCAACATTGGGTGACCTGCCGTTCTTCAAGACCCTCACGGACCCGGTCCAGATCAGTGTCGGAGGTCCGTTCCTCTTCTCTGGGACCCCCCGTACCGTCGGTGACGATCTCCTACTCACGTGTCCACCCGTGTCTTCCCCACGTGACCCCCCTAGACCCCCCCGACGACGTTCGTACTTCGGGTCTCACGGACGACAGCACAGTCCTCCCGAGACCCTTCGCCAGAGGTCCTACGTCCGTTCACCCCGACCACAAGTCCGCAGGTCTCTCGGACAACACTCGCGACGACACGGGTCCCCGACCCCTTAAGCCCCCAGAGAGAGACCTGGGACTCCTACATCTCTCGACCCTCAGGTGTCTTCGGTTCTGTCTCAAAGCTGTCTCGCGACCCCCGCCCACACACACACCACCCCCCCTGGCCGGGGGTCTCGGTCTGAACGTCCCTAGAAGTCTCAGGGAGGGACTGATCTCGAGTACCCACTCTGTTGACGGGCTCCAGCTCCCCTCCTGAGGGACTTTCCTCGTCCGTCTCCTTAGGACCGGGTCCTTATCCGCCACAAGGGGGGTCGGTACCTCTTTTTGGAGCACGGACGTCCCGTAGTCTATCTCTTCGGTCCCTGACGGAGTCTTCGTCTCTTTTTAGACGGGCTCCGATGCCGACGAGACCAGGATAGACTATTTCGGGACCCCTCCTAGTTTAGAAAGGGGTCATTGACTGGACACAGGGTCTTGTTTCTATTCGTATAATCTTTTTTTTTTTTCTTATAGGTCGTGGTTCTTCCATTTGAGGTTTTACAAATCGGGTATTATTTCTTAATGGTCCGCATGTTTCTTGTCCTATTTTACCGGTCCTCACTCCCTTTTAGTGCCTGACACTGTTGTGCCTACGGCCATCTGTTCGTCCAATTTTGGTCGACGACGTTGTCCTAAGACATACGTGGCCTTCCGACTCCTGTCGTTCTCGTGACAATCGTCTCTGTCTTTTCTTCGAACTTTTCTCAGTCTCCACCTCTCTACTTTCGGCGTTGTAGACACTACTTTTCGTGCGACCTTTCTTGTTTGTCGCGTCTGTGATCGCCTCTTTTCTACTCACCTGTGCTTCCGTTATCTTTGTTAGGTTCATTCTGGGTCTCATTCCTCAGAGATTCTTTACTTGTCTTGTAGTTGTCGGGCCTGTTGAAGTTCACCGGATGGTATGGACCTGCACCTTAAGGGTTTATCTTCCTTCTCCCCTTCCCTGTTGTTTTTTAAACTTCTTTATTACCGGGGGTCAAAAGACTTAAACTACTTTTGAGATTAGGGTGTCTAGGTTCTTCGTGCTACTTGGGGTTCCGTTTCTTTGTTTTTTTAAGTGTACTTAGACCCGCGACGACTTCTTGTCTCGCATACGCGCACGAGTCAGCACAGGCTGAGAAACACTGGGGTACCTGAGATCGGGTGGTCCGAGGAGACAGGTACCCTGGGAGGTCCGTTCTCATGACGTCACCCAACGGTACGGGAGGAGGTCCCCTAGAAGGGTTGGGTCCCTAGCCTGGACGCATAAGACACAGAGGCCGTGACCGCCCACCTAAGAAACGGTGGCTCGGCCGACCCTTCGGACTTCGCGACCCCGGGGACTATTGTGTCTACGTATGGTGATCACATTTTCTACCTCAAGGGAACACCGGGGCACTACCGCTGAGACGCGAGGGTTACTCCCCCCGGGTCCCGACTAGGGGCCAGTCCCTTGATCTAGGGTGTACGGTGTCGATTCTGGGTCTTGTCACGGTGAGAGGTCGGGGGACGTTTTTTTTTTTTTTTTCTTCTTCTTCTTCATCGTATTTTCTCTTTAAACTTTTTGGCACTCTCTGTTGCTGTACCGTACAACTTTCCATGTTTGCGTTCTTGTTGTCGACTGAAGAAGCCTTAAAGTACCATACAAATGCCGGTCCTCTTTATGTATGTCACTACTACCACTTCCCGTCAGAAGATGTCGAGAGAAACATATATCGCGACGTCACCGTAAAATGTCTATATTAGAATGGCTCAAGAAGGGTTGTAGACGTAAGGATAGGAAAAAGAAAAAAAGTTTTGTTGAAAAACAACTTCATATCAACTAAATGTTTTGACAATCAAAGTCGACATGTCGTCACAAGTCAATGTGTATAACTGTGTATAGATAAGAAAAAGTCTAAGAAAAGGTGATATCCAATAATGTTCTACAACTAATATGAAGACACCCGATATGTCATCCCGGAAACAACAAATAGATAAAATATATATCGTCACACATCCTTTTTGTATTTTCTTTGATTTTTTCTGAGTTTAGGTTTGAGGACTAAGTAGGAAGGATGGGGTGGGGTGGGGAGAGAAAAAATCGTTGTCATAGGGACTGAAAAACGACCTGTACTCCAACACTTTGATGTAACGAATCGAAGAGAGAGAAATTTTTTTTTTTTTTTTTTTTCGGTGTGGTGCACCGAACGACCCAGAATCAAGGGACTGGTACGTGACTTGGGTATGGGACTCGTCACTTTCGTGCCTCAGGATTGTGGTCCCGTAAGGGTCGAGTCGAGGAGAATGTCGATGACATACGTCGAAGATCTTTGAAGGAACGAAGATTGTCGACCGTCTCCTCTTCCGTCCTCGACTTCGTCGGTCGCACCCGTGTGCTCCGGTTGAACCACTACGAGTCGTCTCTTTGACCATCTTCAGGTACAGGGTTTACGGTGTGGACGGAATCGGTGTATGGACCGGAAGATGGACTCTCTCTTTATTTGGAGATAGATGACGACCCCCACGAATGAGGGAACGTCGACTGGGAGTGGGAGGGACGATACTCGTCCACAGAAATAGAGATGAAAGAACTGTGTAAGTAGTTAAAGGATTAGGCACCTTTTCGAGTCGAACAGAGATTTTGGGAACTATAAAAGGTCATTTAATGGGAAGAGTGGTACTTACAAATCTTTTTGCCGTCGACATGATAATGTCCTAACCGTTTCCTCTGATTTAGTTTTATTTTAGCGGTGATCCTTGAAGTTGACTTTGAGAGCCTATTTATTTATGACCCCTTGTAGATTTCTGAATTTCGAAAATTTCCGTTACAAATGTGACCTTCTTACTGTATTTGGGTTAAAAATTTTTTTAGTCTTCTGTATCTCTTTATGTGGGATTCCCTGGTTGCAAAATTAAAGGTCTTCACAAGAACAGGAAACACTGGACCACCAAGTGTATGTGTGGCTCAAACACTGTCCTAATCCCCCTTTGTTGTGGATGTCGAGTGTTGAGGCCACAATGTTACTTCAGTCTTTAGGGGAGACTATCACGTAAAAGGGAATGGTAAAGATTACTCTCGACTCCGACCCGATGCCAGTTCCGGTTCCTCGTCTCACGTCGACTCGGAGTAGGACACGCGGTCGAGACTGCCGTAAATCACAAGTGCCACAGAGTGAACCTCTGGTCAAAGGAAAATTTCCCGAGGACCCACCACCCAGAGAGGTCTAGGTCCATCTGTCTGCTGGGGAAGGGGTGAAGGGGACATCTGTAGGTTATCCCGAAATCACGAACGGACGAAACTGTCTTACACCACCAAATTGGACAGTCTTAGTTACTCTTTTGAGTAGAGGCACTACCTACAGTAGAAAACAGTGACCCCCCCGTAGGCGTAGTCACCCTCCCCCGACATGCTGCGGGGCCCCCCTGGGACTTATCTGTACCGGGGATTGGAAAGCCCCGAAGGGCGCATCGAGTCAGCCATTTTCGTAGATGGACGGTACACCCTCCGGACCCAAGCTAGGGACCCGGACCTTCTACGGGACCTCCTCCTGTACCGTTGGGTGAGGTCAGAAGAACGGACCTCTCGGGGTTCCTGTCTCCTCGGAACGTCAGATGTCAAGTACCCCAGCGTTCTCAACCTGTGCTGAACCACGAGAAAGAAGGGAAGAAAGATTGGAAAGATGCGGTCCTGCCCTTTTTCCTGACGCTCTGTGCACCGAGGTGCGTCTTGTGTGCCTCAACCTATTAATAATACTGTCGATTGAGAAGTACGGCATGACACACGGTCCCTGCCAAGAGTCGTCCTGACCGGCGTACTGAGAGCCCCAGGTCGTGTCTTACTTTTGTACCTCGGGGAACGAGTTGGTCGTCCCTTTCACGACACTTTCCGTGACTGTATGACCCGTACCAACGAAAGAACGCACCAGTCGGACACGACTACTAAAGGCAAGAGATAGATTCTAGCAAGAGGCCTCCGCCCCATCTGGGAGGTCACGGGTCCCCGGGACAGGGTTGACAATCACAGGTACAGGTGAAGAGGGTCGTCGACTTAGGGAGAGGCTGGTCGACGGTTTGGTTTCACGGCGGGACCGACCCCTGCCCCGTCGATGTGGGTTAGGGACCGTTTGTCCACTGGGGGGTCCCGAGACGTCGGAACCGTGGACCTGTGCGACCGGAGGACCCAGTCCTCACCCGGGACCAGGGTCTGTTCCACCCCGTATGTGGAACTGACGACCCCCCCTGTGACCCCGTCCCCGAACCCTTGGAAGGGATCCTTCTGTCCGACCGACGTTGGTGGTCCCTCCCGTCGGGACCGGAACAAAGACAGGGTGCTCTGAAGTGACTGTTTTGTCTTTAAGGTCGGTACACCCTTGAGGGACCGCCAGGCCACCAATCATGAACCTCGAAAGCTACGATTCCCAGACCCAAGTTAGGGACCAGTCCCTTGATTCGTGTTTGGCACGTCGGACCGGTGTTTTTCGAAAAAAAAAAAAAATTAATTTTTTATTTAAGACTCCTACTTTAATGATTCTTAAAGTTTTTCTACTGGGTCTCGTAAGTGGGGCTCACACCTCCGGGAAACCTTGGTCCCCGGAGCATAGTGACGGGAGCTACACGCGGGGACGTCGGTCGGAAAACACCCTAACGAAGAGATTAGAAGTGTCACTCCGACACTTTAGTCCACAATAATAGCAGAGGTAAAATGTCTATTCCTTTAACTCCGTCTACCCCTCATTCTTCGGGCGGGGTCCCCCGCCTCACCCCAGGTTGGATCCGACCTTCGACTCGGATGTCGGGATGGTAGGAGGTAAGTCGACGAGAATTTTCACACGACTGGGAGAACTCGGAGGGAGGGGCGGGGGCGGGGGGTGGGACAGGTTAGGGTGGGGAAATAATGTCTCGGGATCAGACTCAAGGGACTCGAAGTTCTCCCTCCCCTGTATACATATGAATACCAAACAAGTACAACTACATACTGTCTTTAGTTTGGTTATAACATTTCGTTAGTAGTTAGTTAATTTTTATTTATTTGTATTTTTTTTCGTGCATCTGTTCTCTATCTTCAAGTCTTTCACTTTCAGTGAGTCAGCACAGGCTGAGAAACGTTGGGGTACCTGATATGTCAGGCACCTTAAGAGGTCCGGTCTTATGACCTCACCCATCGGAAAGGGAAGAGGTCCCCTAGAAGGGTTGGGTCCCTAGTTTGGGTCCCGAGGGTGTGACGTCCGTCTAAGAAATGGTCGACTCGGTGGTCCCTTCGGGTCCTTAAGTCGTCTCCGTCGGTCTTGGAAATACGGCGTAAGATCGGGTCGACCGTGAGACAGGGGTGCCATCAAAGAAACAAAGAAAAAGAGGGACGGATTTTGTTCATTTTTTTTAAAAGAGGTCCAGGAAGGGACCACCATGTCACCAACTCTTAAGTGGAAGGTTACATCGCCACCTCCAAGACTAGGGACCAGTCCCTTGTCGCTAGGGTACACGGCGTCTTGATGACTCGGCCGTCCGAAGTTGACGACTGGGGTGCGGTGCTGACCTTTCAGGTACGTACTGTCTCTTTCTAGGGTGCGCTGTGCCGAGTCTGGACTGTGTGAGTTCCTTTATTTATTTTTCAACAAAAAAAAAAGTTACTTCGTCTTTGTCTTTGTAGTTTGGCACACTCTATAGTCAAATCCTCCGGACCCCGAAGACAGGGTCGGACACCCCAATTGACTTTGACCTGGCCGACCAAACCTCTGACGGGGGCGAAGACGGAAGGCATTAATCGAACCTTCGTGTGGCTCAAGGAAGACGCCCAAGCCCAAGCATCGGACCGTACTCCACTTCTAGGACCAGTGGACACGTTTTCCTCCCGAAACACCCGTCCACGTTCTCAGCCGGTCCTTAGAAGGTCTCGAAATGTCGTGGAGGGAGGTCTCGGGTGGGGAGGAACGAACGAAGATCGACTAAAGTGGGTTTCGCCCAACCGAGAAACTTTTATGTCGGAGTCTTCCTAACGGCTGAGGGGGTCCCGGGTATACGTAAAGGTCCCAGTGACGTCAATAGTCACTCTTCGCTCAAGTCTCTTAGCAGAGTCACTGCATCTGTATTGGACACTAGACGACTATTAAAATTTATTTATTGAGAGACCTTACGAAAGAAAGAAAAAAAAAAAAAACGGTGGGGTACTCCGAACCCCGTAGACTCAGCGACTGGTCCCCACCTTGGGTCCGGAGTCCGTCACTTTCGGGACTAGTGACCTAACTCTCCCTTGAGGGACCCCACGTAAAAACAAAAAGGAAAGACTAAACATCAGAAACTACTAAAGAAAAAAGAAAGAAATTCCGAAAGAAACGAGAAAAATAAAATTTTGAAAACAAATAAATAAGAACCGACACAACCCAGAAGCACAGACGCGTCCGAAAAGAGACGAGTACCACCCACTCCTGACGAGAGAGAGTGTCACGCACCGGAAGAGCAACGCGACCGAAGAGAACAACGCCTAGTGCCCGAGATCCCACGAGCCGCAGTCCTCAACGCCGAAGACCCGAAGTCTCGGGTCCGAGTCATCGACACCGCGTGCCCGAATCAACGAGACGCCGGACACCCTATAAGGGCCTGGTCCCTAGTTTAGGCACAGGGGACATAACCGTGAACCCTAAGAATAGGTGACTGGCTGGTTCCCTCGGGAGAAACTACTAAAGACTGCACATTTGTGGTGTGCGGTACCGACCAAAGACCGATGGTCCTACTATGGGGGCGAACGTCTTGTTAACTGGGACATGGTCAAACGAGAACGTCCGACGACCCCACGCGTCATGTGGGGGTCGTGCTGAGGTCCATGTCGCAACGGAATCCACTCACAGGAATAGCATTCCCCGTTCCTTTTCCTCGGTTCCAAATCATCGTGACTCAAATGTGAACTGATTCTAAGGTTGAGACTAAGTCCCTTTCTGACTCCCGTCCTCCTCTTCCCCCGCTGTCTCCTACTCTACCAACTTACCACAGTGGCTGAGTTGCCTGTACTCAAACTCGTTTGAGTCCCTTTGCCCGAAGGGAACATCGAGTCAACCATTTCTTAGGCGGACGTTACGTCTCTGGGGCCAAACTAAGGACCCAACCCTTCTAGGGGCCCTCTTCCCTATCCGATGGGTGAGGTCAGAAGACCGGACCTCTTAAGGTACCTGATATGTCAGGTACCCCCGTGTTTCTCAGTCTGTGCTGACTCACTGAAAGTCTTTTGATTCTAGTACCGTAGGCCAGGGTAGTGAAGTACCGTTTATCTACCCCTTTGTCACCTTTGTCACAGTCTCAAATAAAACCCCCCGAGGTTTTAGTGACGTCTACCACTGACGTCGGTACTTTAATTTTCTGTGAATGAAGAACCTTCCTTTCGATACTGGTTGGATCTGTCGTATAATTTTTCGACTCTGCAAAGAAACGGTTGTTTCCAGGCAGATCAGTTCCGATACCAAAAAGGTCACCAGTACATATCGACACTCCCAACCTGACACTTCTTTCGACTTGTGACTTCTTAACTACGAAAACTTGACACCACAACCTCTTCTGCGAACTCTCAGGGAGCCTGACGTTCCTCTAGGTTGGTCAGGTAAGACTTCCTCTAGTCAGGACTCACGAGTGACCTTCCTGACTACAACTTCGACTTTGAGGTTATGAAACCGGTGGACTACGCTTCTCGACTGAGTAAACTTTTCTGGGACTACGACCCTTTCTAACTCCCGTCCTCCTCTTCCCCTACTGTCTCCTACTCTACCAACCTACCGTAGTGACTGGGTTACCTGTACTCAAACCCATTTGAGGTCCTCAACCACTACCTGTCCCTTCAGACCAAACGACGTCAGGTACCCCAGTGTTTCTTAACCTGGTGACTCTGACTTGTTGTTCTAAGACTGTGTCTCCTCAAACGACGTTCACAGGTCGTTTCTGGGTCTGAAGTCCGTCCTCTCTGTGACTTCCGCAGGTCGAAGCTAGTGTGACCTACTCGAACCTCTACGGACTCCAACCGGTCACGCTCCCGGTGTCAGAATTCCTTCCCTTCTGGAACTCTTGTCCTCCGTCAGCACTGACCTGCGGGTTGACACGCTACACTTTCCCCACCTCGTCCAGGGTCCCGTGCCTACAGTGGACCCCTGGAGATCCGTACTCGTCTCCGTCAGTGACACCCCTCCTGCCATTGTTCCTGGTTCACTGTCTACTAAATTGGTATCTTTTCGTATTGTCACTTTCTTCCGTCATCAGGAGGAAACATAATTTTGGGACTAACTGACAATTGACCTAAAGAGAGATCAAAGGGAGGGCAACGGGGAGGGGCTGTGGTAGTGGTCAGTAGGAAGGTCCTAAATAACACGTAGGAGTCTCACGACGGAAACGAAGTACGGGACCGGAATGACTGAGAACTTTCCTTGAGGGTAATCCCACTACAGAGGTGGTTTGTAGAGAAAAATTTCAAACCCTCACCTTCCCGGAACAAACGACCCAGAGAAGATATACGGAAACCTATCTGAAAAGTGTCCGTACATAAAAGAACACCCCTCATTGTACACACCAACTAAAGTAGGGAAAAAGATTAAACCGGTCACACCTCCTGTCCCGTTACAAGAGTAGTACGAAGATCATTGTAATCGTTACTTCTCTATCCTTTTCATACTTTGATAAATAAGTTTTCCTTTTACACGTATTTATTCCTGAGAGTCCCCGTGCTCACCATTTCTTGGACGGACGGTTCCATCCTTTGGATCCTCTGTCAACCAAGCTAGGGACCCAACCCTTCTAAGGGCACCTCCTCCCGTACCGCTGGGTGAGGTCACAAGAACGGACCTCTTAGGGGTACCTGTCTCCTCGGACCGTCCGATGTCAGGTACCCCAGGGTGTCTCAACCTGTACTGATTTCGCTGAATCGTGTGTACGTACACGCATTTATTTTTGAAGCCATTTATTGTCAGCGAATACCCTTTACACATGTTGTAAGAACAACGATGAATTTTTATCTTACTACTTCCTACTAAACCACCCTCATTAACAAACCCCCCTTTTTAGTTAAATTGTAATGAAACGAAAGTTAAAGACGACGGTTCTTTCGAGTACGACGTAGAAGACTAAGTTTGCAATTCACAGAGGTCTTTTGAAACCTAGGGTGTAATGTGTCGGGGTAGACCAAATGGGAGAGGTCTAATCGTAAAGGCGAATTAAGTGACTACTTAAAGGACTGTAAGTTAACTAAAGGGGGTTGAATAGATTCTAGTGTTGACCGTAGAAAATCTAAACCTAAGTTGAATCTTTTATTAAAAATCGATATTTTTTCGGAAAAATCATCATTCCTCGCACGTTTACTCATTCTACATTTAGTACCACTACGTGTGCATGTGTCGGTACCTGTTCCTACAAGTGACGTCGTAAACGAATGTTATGGTTGTTGACCTTTGTCTACAGATGCTCAGTTTCCCAAATCAACCTCGTCATCATAGATAGTCGGGTAGTCCAGGACTATACTTTCCGACAATCACTATATAATTCACCTTTTTCGTTCAACTTTCTAGTCATACGTCTATTAAAACACATATCCTTTTTTCGACTTGAGAGATGTACACCCCTGTGTCTTTCATATACCGTTCAGGGGGAGCCACTCCTACGATGATTGAGACCGTACCCCTATCCCGTTTCCCCTCCTTGTCTCCCCTGTCGGAAAAAAAAAAAAAAGACATCCGAACACAACACAAACTTAGCGGATGTTATTATTACCCACCTGGTACCGACTGAGTACGACTACCGAACCGTCTTTGGTTGGGTTAAGACATTTCGTCAATAGGAAGTTAATTTTTCATTTATTTAATATATGTTTTTCTTACCCACTTAAATACAATAGAACTTAATTTTTAAAGTTTGGTTTCGTTTTTAAGAACTCAATGGTTCATACATATTATTAATTTTTTTTTTATGTCTCCCAGTAGTTCTTAAAACTTCTAAAAGAAGAACAGGGATGAAACTTATTGAAGTATAGATATGAATTCCGTTTTATTTTTCCTTTCTATAAATTTTATATATACTCTCCTACAATAGTTTCAACTTCCATTGGTCACATGTTACCACACAGATCATGTGCATGTCTAATGTCAAAATCCACCTTAAGTCCTGTCCCCGTTTATGCATAAACACACACATTTTAAAACAGAAGAAAAACCCCTCCTGTAACAGGATTACTACTACTATCTAACAGTAATGACGTACCGCTCATTACAGAATTTATTAAAAAGAAAATGATCGATTAAATTAGAATCGTTGTTGGGTGAGTCTTTCTAAGACATCAACGAGGTCAAAATGTCTACTCTTTTGCTTCCCTCTCTCTCACTTCCTTGAACTGGTTCGGGTGTGTCGAACATTCCCCATTTCAACTCTAAGTGTGGGTCCGTCCTCCCTAGGTCTCAGATTTGTCGGATTAGCAAGGGAATTTTAAAGTTTCAGTTTATTTGTGGACAACCTTTGTTGGATTTATAGGTAGTTGTCTACTGACCCATTCCTTCTACACCCTCTCTATATGTTACTTTATATTGAGTCGATAATTTTTCTTACTTAATTGCGGTAAACGTCGTTGTACCCACCCGGATCTATAAAAATATGATTCACTTTATTCGGTTTGTTTCTGTTATCACATATTATGAGGAATGTTCACCCTATTTTCTTTCCTATGTTTATTCAAATATATGTTTTATCTTTGTCTCGGTGGTGTCTCGCTCTTTTGTCTGATACCAAGTCAGGTCAGTGAGTCAGCACGGGCTGGGAGACGCTGGGGTACTTGACGTCGTGCGGTCCGGAGGGACAGGTACTGGTTGAGGGTCTCAAATGGGTTTGAGAACAGGTGACTCAGTCACTACGGTAGGTCGGTAGAGTAGGAGACAGCAGGGGAAGAGGAGGACCGAAGTTAGAAAGGGTTGTAGTCCCAGAAAAGTTTACTCAGTCGGGAAACGCAGTCCACCGGTTTCATAGCCTCGAAGTCGAAGTTGTAGTCAGGAAGGTTACTTGTGGGTCCTGACTAAAGGAAATCCTACCTGACCAATGGTTTCACCTTTAACTTCCTCCCCATTTAATCCTCAAACCCCAATTATCTGTATTTAATGATACATATTTTATCCATTCATTGTTCTTGGATGACATATAGGGTCCCTTGACACGAGTTATAAAACATTATTAGATATAACAGTGGGACGAAGAAATTGAATGTACGGCTCATGTAGTACTCTTTGCGACCCTATCTTCTTCGTATTCGACCTTAGTTCTAACACCCTCTTTATAGTTATTGGAGTCTATACGTCTACTGTGGTGGGAATACCATCTTTCACTTCTCCTTGATTTTTCGAAGAACTACTCTCACTTTTTCCTTTCACTTTTTCAACCGAATTTCGAGTTGTAAGTCGTTTCATTCTAGTATTGGGACATACGCTCTGTCTTTTTCTCTGTGTCTACATATCTTGTCAGAAAACCTGAGACACCCTCTTCCACTCCCACCCTACTAACCCCTCTTGCCGTAACTTTGCACGTATGATAGTATACACTTTGTCTAGTGGTCAGGTCCAAGCTACGTACTCTGTCCCACGAGCCCCGACCACGTGACCCTACTGGGTCTCACTACCCTACCCCTCCCTCCACCCTCCCCCCAAGTCCTACCCCTCGTGCACATGTGGGCACCACCTAAGTACAGTTACACACCGTTTTGGTGATGTTATAACATTTCATTAATCGGAGGTTAATTTTATTTATTTGAAAAATTTTTTCTTTTTTTTTCCTATTGGTTGTTCCTGGATGATATGTCGTGTACCTTGGGACGAGTTACAGTACACCGTCAGACCTACCCTCCCCCCAAACTCCCCTTCTACTTATGTACATATACATACCGACTCAGGGAAACGACAAGTGGACTTTGATAGTGTTATAACAAACAATTAGACGATATGGGGTTATGTTTTATTGTCAAAAAAAAATTACATTTTTTTTTCTTTTGATTCTAGTACCATAGGCCAGGGTAGTGAAGTACCGTTTATCTACCCCTTTGTCACCTTTGTCACAGTCTGAAATAAAACCCCCCGAGTTTTTAGTGACGTCTACCACTGACGTCGGTACTTTAATTTTCTGCGAATGAGGAACCTTCCTTTCAATACTGGTTGGATCTATCATATAATTTTTCGTCTTTGTGATGAAACGGCTGATTCCAGGCAGATGAGTTCCGATACCAAAAACCAAAAAGGTCACCAGTACATACCTACACTCTCAACCTGACACTTCTTTCGGCTCGTGGTTTCTTAACTACGAAAACTTGACACCACAACCTCTTCTGAGAACTCTCAGGGAACCTGACGTTCCTCTCGGTTGGTCAGGTAAGACTTCCTCTAATCGGGACACACAAGTAACCTTCCTGACTACGACTTCGACTTTGAGGTCATGAAACCGGTGGAGTACACTTCTCAAGAGTAACCTTTTCTGGGACTACGACCCTTTTTAACTCCCGTTCTTCTCTTCCCCTGTTGTCCCCTACTCTTCCAACCTACCGTAGTGGCTGAGTTACCTGCACTCAAACCCATTTGAGGCCCTTAATCACTACCTGTCCCTCCGGACCGCACGACGTCAAGTACCCCAACGTTTCTCAGCCTGTGCTGACTCGCTGACTTGACTTGACTTGACTATTACCTTTTCTTAGACTTTTTTTTATCAATGCATACATAGATATTGACTTAGTAAAACGACAGGTGGACTTTGATTGTGTTGGAACATTTAGTTTATATGGAGTCAATTTTTTTCGTGGAAGCAGATCTCCCACCTCTCCCGTATCACGACGTCGCCTTGTCCGGGTCGTAGCAGAAAGGGATCCTCCCGGACCTGTGAGGTCCGACGGGAGACGTTCCGGAGACGTATAGACGTCGGCGCAAAAAGCCACCTCCGAATAAAGGACCACAAAAAAGCAATGACGGGTCTTCCTCCGTACCTCCAATCACACGGAACCCTTCTTCAATGCCTTCCTCGCCTGTGGTCTCTTTAGCTCCGTGAGACCCAGCACCAGTAACTCCTGTTCCCTATTATTGCCCCTCCGATGCCGTCCCTGCCACGACTGCCTCCACCCCTGTGCACAAGGTGAAGCGTTACGAACATAAACAGGCTGAACGAAACGGACATGATAAGGAGGACACTCTAGGTCCTCCCTCTCTGACGCCGACAAACGTAAAGGAAACGGATTGTGGTACAGACCAAGTTTCACCGAGGAATCTACAAAGACCTCCCACCCCCACTCCCCTAGTCTCACCTGGAGCCCACCCCACTCGACCCCTCCACCACTGGCGTACCTGGCTCCCACCTCCGTCCCAAGTTGTGTCGTCCCGAGTCGGGGAAAATGGACCAACACGAAGTCTCTGGGAATTACTGAAAACGAATACACCTAAAATCACTAGTGTTAAATAGTTCAAGCTTTAATTCGGGGGGGGGGTAATCTAGCAATATTTCGTAGACGAACATTACGTCTTGTGGACCAAGTTAGGGCCCCAGTCTTTCTAGGGGACCTCTTCCTTTACCGTTGGGTGAGGTCATGAGAACGGACCCCTTAGGGTACCTGTCTTCTCGGACCGCCCCATGTCAGGTGCCCAGCGGTTCCCAACGTGTGCTGACTCGTTGAAGTGAAAGTGAAAGAAAGATTGACTAAAGTTTACTTGTTGTTATTTAGGTAATGTCTCAATTTAAATTTTTTTTTTTTTTTCCGGGAGACAAGGAAGGAGACAAGGCCTAGAATCAACAGGATGTACCCTAGATCAAGAGACTGGACTCTGACTTGAGCATGGGGGGTGTGACCCAGAACCGGTGACCTGGTGGTCCCTTCAGGGATCATTCAATTAAAAATACTTTTCATTACCGACACAAAAGGGTTTGTTTCGTTTTAAATCGCTGTTCACTGGAATAAAACATAAAAGTATTTAGAGACGTTACGGACCAAATAATCCTTTNTCTCAATTTAATTTTTTTTTTTTTTTTCCGGGAGACAAGGAAGGAGACAAGGCCTAGAATCAACAGGATGTACCCTAGATCAAGAGACTGGGTTCTGACTTGAGCATGGGGGGTGTGACCCAGAACCGGTGACCTGGTGGTCCCTTCAGGGATCATTCAATTAAAAATACTTTTCATTACCGACACAAAAGGGTTTGTTTCGTTTTAAATCGCTGTTCACTGGAATAAAACATAAAAGTATTTAGAGACGTTACGGACCAAATAATCCTTTGTCATCTTAGGAACAGACGAAGAGTAAACTGGACGACGCTATGGAGGACGGTGCGATGGAGACCTTCCGAGACGACGTGTGAACCCTCCCTCACTCCTACCCTTTCTACTTGTAGCAGAATCATACTCTCACTGCATGACCGGACCCTACGGGATTTCTCGAGAGACCTGGTGGGGAAGGGGGTCCCTGGGTTCGGTTTGTGCGACCTAAGTCCTCTATGAAGGCTCCGTTCTGACTGTCTTCACTTTCACTTCAGCGAGTCAGCACGGGCTGAGAAGCGCCAGGGTGCCTGACATCGGGTGGTCCGAGGAGACAGGTGCCCTAAGAGGTCCGCTCCCACGACCTCGCCCGACGGTAAGGGAAGAGGATCAAAATAATAGTAACAACGAGTATCAGTGACGTACGACAAGGAGGAGTATCGCTGAGAGAGCTCGTCCCTGTCAATCGCAGGGGCCAAGCATGCCCTCTTTGACACTACCGAACCAGTACAATTGGACTACAATTGTAGAGACTGAGAAACGTTGGGGTACTTGACATCGTGTGGTCCGAAGGGACAGGAGGTGGTAGAGGGTCTCGAACGAGTTTGAGTACAGGTAACTCAGTCACTACGGTAGGTTGGTTAACCGGTAGGACATGGTTAAGATATAAATGTATATATGTAGGTACATAGGAACAAAAGTGTCACCTTGACCTGTAAAAGTAAAAATTCTTTCACTGGTTTCGTCGATTATCACTTAAAATGTCAAGAACCTACCACTCCGATTCGGACTAAGGTTTGTCACTCGACGTCTGTTCGTTCGTGGGAGATATTAGGAAAAAAAAAAAAAATTTAGATTGACACTATATTTACATGAGAACTCGGTAAAGTAAAAATTTTCGGGTAAACCCTTAGAATTTTTAATTAATTTAGAAAGTAGAAGTTTCAAATTAGGAAGGTGAAGACCGTATAATAGATGTCGAGACTCTTTTTAACGGTAAGTAGACCCATTAAACGTGGATTTTATTTCCACGTCCTTTCAACTTTAATCTTCGTCGATCTTATCATCAAAGGAACCACGGAGACCAAACCCAAAACCTGGTTTTACGTGTCTTGGAGGAAGACAAAAGGGCCGTATGAAAAAGTCCGTTACCCGAGTACCGAGCGAATAAAAGTGGTACATTGGCAGGTCCAAGAAGGCAAAGGCTCAGAGGAAAGGACAGACGGTGGATGGCCGAGACGGACGCGTGGAAAGAAGGGTACTGCAGCTAGTGAGATCCGTGGTTGGACCGGAGGTGACGGGACTCAGGACACGTCGCCCCGCCGGGAAACGGGTCTCCTACCGGACACACGGCAAGGACGGGACGTCGGGTGGTCCGCGCCTCGAACACAGTCCCCGTCGGGCTCGTAAAGGTGCGTGGTAGAACCGAGCTCGTGGGGGTGGAGGAACTCCGACTCCAGTGGGTGAAATGTCTCCTCTTCCACTTAAACCCTCACGATTCCTGGGTGTCGGTCGTGTCGACCTTTCGTATCTCCGTAATGTCCTTTGGGTCTAGACTACTGAGAATTCGAAACAACATTTAGAACTTGAGAGAAAATGGACACAAAAAATTTTATGACAAAGGAGACGGACGAAAAGAATTCAAAGTTCATAGAAGAGGTCCTTTTGAAAGGATTGAGAGTCCGAGTCCCCAGAGAGACGAACCCCGTGGAGTACGAGTGGGAGCACGAGACAAACTGGGGACCCAAGAGGGGTCATCTACCACCCCATTTCGAAATGGAACCCCATCTCGAAACGAAAAGCGAAGAGTCAGTCGTGGTAGATAGGGAAGTCCAGTCAAGTCATCGAGTCAGCACAGGCTGAGAAACGCTGGGGTACTTAGCGTCGTAGGGTCCGGAGGGACAGGTAGTGGTTGAGGACCTCAAATGACTTTGAGTACAGGTAGCTCAGCCACTACGGTAGGTCCGTAGAGTAGGAGACAGCAAGGGAGGAGAAGGACGGGGGTTAGGAAGGGTCGTAGTCCCGGAAAAGGTTACTCAGTTGGGAAGTGTACTCCACCGGTTTTATGACATCAAAGTCGAAGTCGTAGTCAGGAAGGTTACTTGTGTGTCCTGACTAGAGGAAATCCTACCTAACCAACCTAGAGGAACGTCAGGTTCCCTGAGAGTTCTCAGAAGAGGTTGTGGTGTCAAGTTTTCGTAGTTAAGAAACCGCGAGTCGGAAGAAGTGTCAGGTTTAGAGTGTAGGTATGCACTGGTGACCTTTTTGGTATCGAACTGATCTACCTAGAAACAACCGTTTCATTACAGAGACGAAAAGTTATACGATAGATCCAACCAGTATTGAAAGGAAGGTTCCTCATTCGCAGAAAATTAAAGTACCGACGTCAGTGGTAGACGTCACTAAAACCTCGGGGGGGTTTTGTTTCAGACTGTGACAAAGATGACAAAGGGGTAGATAAAGGTACTTCACTACCCTGGTCTACAGTACTAGACAAAAGACTTACAACTCGAAATTCGGTCGAAAAAGTGAAAGGAGAAAGTGAAAGTAGTTCTCCGAAAAATCAAGGAGAAGTGAAAGACGGTATTCCCACCACAGTAGACGTATAGACTCCAATAACTATAAAGAGGACCGTTAGAACTCAGGTCGAACACAAAGAAGGTCGGGTCGCAAAGAGTACTCCATGAGACGTATATTCAATTTATTCGTCCCACTGTTATATGTCGGAACTGCATGGGGAAAAGGATAAACCTTGGTCAGACAACAAGGTACAGGTCAAGATTGACAACGAAGGACTGGACGTATGTCTAAAGAGTTCTCCGTCCAGTCCACCAGACCATAAGGGTAGAGAGAGTCTTAAAAGGTGTCAAATAACACTAGGTGTGTCAGTTTCAGAAACCGTATCAGTTATTTCGTCTTTATCTACAAAAAGACCTTGAGAGAACGAAAAAGGTACTAGGTCGTCTACAACCGTTAAACTAGAGACCAAGGAGGCGGAAAAGAATTTGGTCGACCTTATAGAATCTGGGACCGTTTGTCATCCACAAGGGATACTTATTGACTACGGAAGAAATAAAAACGATTTAATTTATTATTTACTTACCTCAAGTAGACATTCATAGACAACAAGTCTTGGACCTGATTTTCACCTCTAATACACAACAACTTTGTTGCGTGAAAGTTTCATGTACCAAAAACAAACAACAACAAGTCAGCGCTCCAACTCAGGTTGAGACGCTGGGGTTCCTGACGTCGTGCGGTCCGAAGGGACAGGAAGTGGTAGAGGACCTCAAACGAGTTTAAGTACAGGTAACTCAGCCACTACGGTAGATTGGTAGAGTAGGAGACAGCGGGGGAAAAGGAGGACGGGAGATAGAAAGGGTCGTAGTCCCATGTAACACCCAATTGTCTTAATCACCCAACTAGCAGTACGAAGGTTCAAAGTGATGTACAAAGGAAACCCTTTTGTGTCAGGTTTAAATTCCTTACCAGAATCTGTACTCAAAATCTGGTAGTGAGACTATTGAACACCTGACGGGAACTTCGACGGATGAACAAATCTTAAATGAAGTTCCTACTGACCGACAGCCGGAGGTGCAAAACAATAAGTAAGTGAGTAGGAAAAGTAAGTAGTGTGTATGAGTGAGATTCCCGAATGATAGATGGTCAACGATAAGATCCGTGGTCCCACCTGTTGTCTCAGGAACTTTGGTCTCCAAGTCAGCCGGCCTCTACTCCTCCATACTGTCCTGGACTTCGAACCTCCTCACCTGCGAATTAAGACGACCTTCTCCGGTTTCCTTCGAGGGGTCTCCTTTACCGAGAACGAGACAGAACCACTCCTGGACGGAAGAGTTCGACGTCATCATCGGTGGGACTCCCAGTAAGGTGGACCTTACACCTACGAATTCCTACCTATCAGTTGACCAGGATTCCCGTCCATGTGTGGACAGACGTCACAGAAGTGAATTCTTCCTTCTATCCCGAAGGGACCACCGAGTCACCACTTCTTTGGTGGACGGTCAGTCCTCTGTGTCCAAACTAGGGACCAGGTCCTTCCAGGGTGTACGGTCACTCGGGCACACGGTGTCGATAACTCAGACACGAGATCTCGGGTCCTTGGTGTTGTCGACTCGGGTGTACGGATGTCGGACTCGAGGTGTTGGTCTCCTCGGTGAACGTGACTCACTCGTCGGGTTCGTGACTTTGACCTCTCCTCGGGGACGAGTGACGTTGATCTCTTTCAGACGTGTCGGTGCTTCCGGGTCGGGTCTGTTTTTAATTGTTTTAATTTTTATTTTCTCTTTTCTACTTCAGGCGAACCTCAGACACAACACTTGTAGAGTACAGAGCTAACACATACTGACACTACCACGACCGGAGACAAGACGGGGTGTCAATCTTGTACTTCCTTCCTTCCTTCGCAAAGGCCGACAGTCGCAAGGGAACTCCCGGGGAGCCGAGTCGACCCTGTTTTGTCAAGTTACCTATTTGAGTGTAACGTAAACCGTCTGGGACTAAGGATGAGACTTTGGAGCAGATTTCCCCTTCAAAAGTGACCCAGGGTCTTACGACTAGGGACCCCCATCCCTACGCGTAAAGACGTGGTAGTCGCGGACGTACCGTGTTCCCTCACGAGTCGTTCAACCAATACACAACCGAAACTACTGGGAACGTCCGGTGAGCGTCCTTGTGCGTGGCTGAACCCCCCTAAAGTAGACCCCTCCACAAGTGACACTTCTTCCTGTGATGCTCCCGACAGTCCAATTCTTTACATAACCTATTAGATGACCCGGGACTCACTAACACTCTTACCCATATACCTTTCCACTATTAGGGGTTGACAGAACGTTCAAACCCGACTTCGTGTGTTGGACCCGGGACCTTTAGAACGAAACGTAGAAAGTACCCATCTTAACAGATAACGACGTCTGGTTTGAGAGGGTCTTGAGTGTCACCACTCTTGATTACTGTTTCTAGGGGACGAACTGACTGAAGTCAGTCCGCAGAGACTCTGAAAAACCGGTCTAGAGTCCACACTGGATACTCTTGTCGTTTTGGAACCGTGTCAAACCGTGTTTTGGTCGAGGAGTGTGACTGGCACCTTGTTTGTGTTCGGACCAAATATTGCTGATACGGGAACCGGACTCGGGACCGGGAGGGCTCAAAGACGGACCCTTTCGAGTCCAACGGCTTTCTTAAAAGACACACTCTAAACGGAAGTGGGTTGTGGATCATGGAACGGATTGTAAAGAGTCTTTTGTCAGGGAAAGGGTGAAAAGTATACAAAGATGAAGAAACTGAGACGGATTCGGGAGTTATTAAGGAGGAGAGAGGAAGAAGGGACTTTTGGGACAGAGAGACGTGTCTCACCTCGACTCAACAAACAGAACGAGGGGACGACGTCGTCAGACGTACCTTAGAGGGAACAGCGGAAATTACTTACAGGTCGATACAAAGAGAAACTATGATGTTATTTGTGAATAATTGAACCCGGTCCTCAAAGTGTGCAAAGTCACCCAGTCCTCAAGTCGTCTCAGGTCGACCCACCAAGACCAAGCTCTGAAGTCCTATATATTCAACCCCGACGTGAGTAGACTTCCAAACTGACCCCGACCTCCCAGAAGGGGCCGTCGAGGGGACGGATCGACTCTCCAACCACGACCGACAACCTCCCTTCACAGTCCAAGGTGGAGAACGGTGTCCCGACGAACTCGTAGGAACTCTGTACTGTCGACCGAAAGGGTGAGAGTTACGTCTCTCCTCTCTCTAGACGCACAGAAAATACTAGATCGGAACTTCAGTCTGTGCCAGTGAAGACGTCACAAAATAGTTAAAGTGTCCGGTCGGGATAAGTGAGACTCTCCTCTGAGGTTTTGACACCTGGGACCCACCGTCCTTAGTGAGTCTTGTTGAAACCTCAAACCGACGGCTCAGAGACGTCTATTAGGTACAGTACTGGAACCCGTCTTGTTCCCCTTCCCGTTCCAAACTTAGATACTACGAGGAAGGTCGGGACTGACACAGAAGATGATTTGTTCTCTCATTGAGTCACTTCCTTTCTCAATTACACGAATGTCTTCGTAAAAAGTGTCTCTCATTGAGTAGACGGTCCCGGACCGGGTCAAGGATCTTAGCCCACCGAACAAAACACCCCCTCCCCAAGTATCGTCGACAGACCCAAAGGGTAGTAAAGAGGAGAGTGAAGGCTCCAGTCCCTCCACCCTCCCCTGTCCTTGTCCACCGAGGACTGACCCGACCGACCCTGGTCGGGACTGTGTTTCTGTGATTCCCAGACCTTTCCTTTTGCGTTCGTCCCCTTTGACCGTCCGACGGGAACCTTCCGCGACCAGGATTAAAACGAGGAAAACCCTCAAAACGTGGACTAATTACTAAGACAAGTTCTACCTAATTCGACGACCTTGGAAAGAGGTAAATGGTCACGGTCGAGAAGGGAAGAGAATTGTGAAGAAAAAAGCCCCGAACAGGGTCAGAGGGGGAGGGGGTTGGACCCCCGTTTAGTGACCAGGTCCTACTTGACCCAAAAAGGGACCTTTCCCGTCCCATCCGACCGACAGTAGGGTACGTGGGCGGGGGGGGTCCACTGCCCGACTCCGCGGTAGTGTTCACTCCCCTCGAGTCCAAACTTCGGGTGGACCTGGGACCTTCGGGTCTAAGAGAACTAGGGCGTCATTTAAAACAAGACTTGTTAATGACAGTGAGAGTCTCCTGTCAGGACCGGGATGTAATAGAGGGACTCTTGACTCGTCCTCCGTCTGTCCCTCGGCCAGGGGTTTAGTCCTTCGACTCTTCCTCCACGACGACAAGTGCCTCATTTTCGTTGGGGATGTCGACTGTGGGGGTGGGGGGCGGAGGGTGGCAGGAAAGAAGGTGCCAGAAGGAGACAAGGAATATGGAAGTAAGTTTCCTACAAATTCGGGGCGTCAGCACCGGAGTGATGCCTGGTACCACCGTCGCCTCCGGTTCAAGGAAAGGAAACGGGGAGGAAGGACGTTCTTGTGCGAAGAGTGTGAGCACCTGCTCGGTAACCCTTTTAACGAGAAGGACATCTGTCGACAGTTCCACTACCCTGGTACCGATTGGGGCCCACCACTCCCTCGTCTCTGTCTCCGAGACACGGAGTCGGGAGAGAGACGAGCCGGGTGAGAGAGGAGACAGACCGGAGACTGGGAAGACTGTCGACGGGGGGGGGTCCTGGGGGTGGGGGTTGCGGTTCGGCAGGAAATAAGTCGACCCTAGGGTCCTAGAGGGAGGTCTCTTGTGCGTGGTAGCGCCCGAGGCGACTTCCCCCACGGTTCGGGGTGGCGCCGGGCGCCTCGGGTCGTGTTACCGGGAAACACGGCACCTCGGCGCGAGAGGAAGGACCGGGGCCGACGGGGACGCGTGACAAACGGAAATCGGAAAGAAGTCGTGAAGAAAAGGTCGACTGAATCAATAATGTCACGGACCTACCGCCAGTCCTTTCTGAACCTCCGACCGACCCGTGACCTCAGACTTCCGTACCGGGACTGCAGTGACCCCCAGAAGCCAGTGTGAGGAGGGCTCGCCTGGGGCCCGGCCGTAGAAACAATCCCGAGACCGGGGATGGGCGGGTCCTGTGAAGAGTTTTCTCATGACTCGTGTCTCACCCCGCCCTCACTCCGTCTGCCGAGTCGGATCCGTGCTTTAGGGTATCTACTCTTATCGTACGAATTCTTTCTTATGACCCAGAAGGGACCACCAGGTCACCAAGTCTTAAGCGGAACGTTACGCCCCCTGTGCCCACGTTACGGACTAGACCCTTCTGGGGGTGTACGGCGCTTCTTTGATTTCGGAACGCAGTGTTGATGACTTCGGGTTCGCGGATATCGGACACGGGGCGGGCGCGTGGCGTTGATGTCTCCCCGAGAGCGAGTAGCGCTGATCTCTGTCGGGTGCGTGTCGTTCCCTCTGGACGGTGCCGTTTTTTTATGCTCATCATTATTTTTCCTTTTGAAGAGGGTAATTTCCGTTTCCTGACGACAACCTCGTCTACCCTCTTGTCACCGACCAGTCCGGACCCCCTACGACAGGCACCTACCTCCCTCCACAGGAGAGACGGACTTGGTTCCCCGTTGGGCGACCCTTGAGTGCTGGGACCCCGGGGAAAGGCAGGTGTACCGTGACTGTAGTTTATAGACGAAATGTAATTTTTAGGTATATAAAAATTTTAATCTGGAAAATTTAAACATTAGTCTGTTGACCTCAAAGTAAAGACTCCTGGATCCAGAGTGTCCCCTTGTATGATTTCAAGTATTCCTTCTCCTCTAAGGGGCCGGTGGAACCCAAAGGGGGAGTGAACGCGTTTGGAGTCTGTTCATCCATAAACGACTTATACGACCCACTCCCGTTCCTCATCTCCTGGTCGAATGTCCCGTCGACTGCTTTACGTTTCCCCACCTCCTATCGACCCCCGTCAAAGGTCCGACGGAGACAATTACTTCCGGGTAGGCCTCACAACCTGCACCGCTTTGTTGTACGGACCTTTCCCCGGGGGCTAGGTCCAAAGCGCCGTCGGAGACGACGCCCCGGACCCGACGGTCCGGGACCATCCGCGGACTTGGTGTGGTGTATAATTTAATAAGTTTATGAGGAGGTCGTCAGAAATTTTATCGACGACGACGCTGGGTGTGGTAGAGTTTTTAGGTAGACCAGATCGGGGGAGGTCCGGAGAGACCCTCTAAGAAGTACAGACCGTCGATTTCCCACTTCAGGCCGTCTCGACCACGGGTCTTCGGGCTCAGACGCAATGTCGATCATAGGTGACAGTCCGAAACGTTCGTAAAGGGGCCGACATGGGTACTGATCCTATGCACAACCGTCTCTGTGAACCTTCCTCGAAACGACACCGTTACGAACTTCCAGACTAAGTGACTCAGACTCTCACTCAAGACCATATACCCCCCCACCTCTCCCCCCTCGTCACGCACCGTAATTTGGGCAAGGATCTGTAGTTTTAGACTAAATAATTGTAACCGTTACCAATGTCCGGAAGAACGGTTGTTTCAAAGACTTTAACTTTAGAGTACTTTGAAAGGATCAAGAACGATCCCGGTGTACGCGGGAAAGGGAAAGATTTCGTCGTTTAAGTGAATTTTTATTAGTTCTTTTCTAACTACCCTAAAACCTTAACATTACTTTTTATACTAGAGTAATCATTCAGTACTCAGTCCCGGTCCGTGAGACAGTCTACACACGTGAAGACGTATTAATCTTCTTCGACTACGTTCCCCCTCGATTATTACCGGGCTTAATTTTTTAATTTTACCAAAGGGAAATATGAAAAACAGACACGACTTTAAGACGGAAAACGTTTCTAAGTCTTTCTCTAGAGAGAGTCTTCTTGAGATAGTTTACATTGACTCAACCACTTCCTCTTTTACCACCACTTCATTAACTTTTCTGACTTGTGTTCCTTGGAAAGGTGTCTTAGACAATAATTCCGAGTGAATCCAATGGTCAGGTCATCCTCTGTAATTTTTTTTAAAAAAAACTTTCGTGTAAAACTTTTTTCGGTGGTCTAATTATTACATTTCAGGTACATTAGAGACTAAACTTGGTGTCTTATTTGTTTTGTTGACGGGTGGTTCAAGACTTTTGCTCTGTCACTCGAATCTCTGTTTGTCCTACCGGTAGAGGGGCGACGGTGAAGGTCGACCCACCAGGACCTGGTTGACTTATTCAGATTCGGAACTGAATGGGTAAACATTTTACCCTGATTCTTTTCGTTGGAGAACCTAAATGACGGTCTTACTTTACTTTGTTGCACATGTCCCGTCCGTAAGTGATTCTTAACAAATAGTAAAGGAAAAAAAGGAATCCTTGGGATGAGACAACTGTAAACTTTCACTTGTCAAAGGCGAACGACCAACGGTTCCCCGTTTACAAACAACTCACAGACACTACACGGTCTGCATCGCCTCGTCGTGTCGTTGCTCCCCCTGTCAGAACTTCCTCGAATAGGAGAGCAACACCCAGCCCCCTCCCTCACCTGTGGTGAATATGCTTTTCGTCTTACCCAATCTACGACTTAAGGTTCAACGGTTTTCTTTGCCTGACGTACTCCCACAGACTCCTTGATTGCGGGGCACCATAAATGACGACACCCGAAGGGGGCACCGAGTCGACCATTCCTTAGACGGACGTCACGTCCTCTGGACCCAAGCTAAGGACCCAACCCTTCTAGGGGACCCCTTCCCTATCCGATGGATGAGGTCATAATGACGAACCTCTTAGGGTACGTGTCTCCTCAGACCGTCCGGTGACAGGTACCCCGGCGTTTGTCACCCTGTGTTGACTCGCTGATTCGTACCGTGTGCGTGACGACCCAGGTGTCAGTCTGTGTCAGCCGGTGTCAGCCGGTGTCAGTCTGTGCTGACTCACTGATTCGTGTCGTGTGTGCGACGACATAGGTGTCAGTCTGTGTCAGCCGGTGTCAGCCGGTGTCAGTCTGTGCTGACTCACTGATTCGTGCCGTGTGCGTGACGACCCAGGTGTCACTCTTTGTCAGCCGGTGTCAGTCGGTGTCAGTCTGTGCTGACTCACTGATTCGTGCCGTGTGTGCGACGACACAGGTGTCACTCTTTGTCAGCCGGTGTCAGCCGGTGTCAGTCTGTGCTGACTCACTGATTCGTGCCGTGTGTGCGACGACACAGGTGTCACTCTTTGTCAGCCGGTGTCAGCCGGTGTCAGTCTGTGCTGACTCACTGATTCGTGCCGTGTGTGCGACGACACAGGTGTCACTCTTTGTCAGCCGGTGTCAGCCGGTGTCAGTCTGTGCTGACTCACTGATTCGTGCCGTGTGTGCGACGACACAGGTGTCACTCTTTGTCAGCCGGTGTCAGCCGGTGTCAGTCTGTGCTGACTCACTGATTCGTGCCGTGTGTGCGACGACACAGGTGTCACTCTTTGTCAGCCGGTGTCAGCCGGTGTCAGTCTGTGCTGACTCACTGATTCGTGCCGTGTGTGCGACGACACAGGTGTCACTCTTTGTCAGCCGGTGTCAGCCGGTGTCAGTCTGTGCTGACTCACTGATTCGTGCCGTGTGTGCGACGACACAGGTGTCACTCTTTGTCAGCCGGTGTCAGCCGGTGTCAGTCTGTGCTGACTCACTGATTCGTGCCGTGTGTGCGACGACACAGGTGTCACTCTTTGTCAGCCGGTGTCAGCCGGTGTCAGTCTGTGCTGACTCACTGATTCGTGCCGTGTGTGCGACGACACAGGTGTCACTCTTTGTCAGCCGGTGTCAGCCGGTGTCAGTCTGTGCTGACTCACTGATTCGTGCCGTGTGTGCGACGACACAGGTGTCACTCTTTGTCAGCCGGTGTCAGCCGGTGTCAGTCTGTGCTGACTCACTGATTCGTGCCGTGTGTGTGACGACACAGGTGTCACTCTTTGTCAGCCGGTGTCAGTCGGTGTCAGTCTGTGTCAGCCGGTGTCAGCCGGTGTCAGTCTGTACTGACTCTCTGATTCGTGCCGTGTGTGCGACGACACAGGTGTCACTCTTTGTCAGCCGGTGTCAGTCTTTGTTAGTCTGTGCTGACTCACTGATTCGTGCCGTGTGTGTGACGACACAGGTGTCACTCTTACCGCTTCAGGACGAGGAGACTCGTGGGGTGAGGGGTTGAGAGGAAAGGAGGGGTGGGCGGAATCGAGTGAGGGGCCCTTGGGTCTCTGGGGCGTGAGGTCGTGCCGTCCCTGGGTCTCCGGGAGGAGATAGGTCCGGTCTCAGACAGGAATAACCCTACCACGGACACACACCGTCACCAATGTGGAAAAGTTGTGGTGTGGACCGACACGCACTACCCATTCCCCCCTCGAACGATCACAGGCTTCACTAGGACTGTTCTTGCCCACACCCCACCCAAACTGTTCTTCTTTAGTCTTGGTCCCCCTTCCTCACCATACTTGCTTTCGTCCCTCCTTTGTTTTCTTGTGTCGCTTGACCCCTTGGTGTTCACCCTTGACCACTACAGTGTCCTTTGTCCAACTTTGTAATAGTCTCGTGCCGTCTCCCAGAACTAGGAATTCACTCCTCCAAACTGAAATCAACCCCTCGTGACTTCTCGAAGTCACGGACTACTTGATACCTTACTCCAAGCACTGTAACACGTCCTCTGTCCCTAGTTCTGGTAGGGGTACCTTTTCTTCACGTTTTTTCGTTCTACCGACAGACCCCTCCGGAATGTTTATCGACACTTTTCTTCTCTCCACTTTTCGTTTCCTCTTTTCCTTTCTATGTCCGTAGATTTACGTCTCAAGGTTTCTTATCGTTCCTCTCTATTCTTTCGGAAGAAGTCGCTAGTTACGTTTCTTTATCTCCTTTTGTTGTCTAACCCTTTCTGATCTCTAGAGAAGTTCTTTTAATCTCTATGGTTCCCTTGTAAAGTACGTTTTTACCCGAGCTATTTCCTGTCTTTACCATACCTGGATTGTCTTCGTCTTCTATAATTCTTCTCCACCGTTCTTATGTGTCTTCTTGACATGTTTTTCCTAGAAGTGCTAGGTCTATTAGTACTACTACACTAGTGATTAGATCTCGGTCTGTAGAACCTACACTTCAGTTCACCCGGAATCTTTCGTAGTGATGCTTGTTTCGATCACCTCCACTACCTTAAGGTTAACTCGACAAAGTTTGGGACTTTCTACTACGGCACTTTCACGACGTGAGTTATACGGTCGTTTAAACCTTTTGAGTCGTCATCGGTGTCCTGACCTTTTCCAGTCAAAAGTAAGGTTCGGGTTTCTTTCCGTTATGGTTTCTTACGAGTTTGATGACGTGTTAACGTGAGTAGAGTGTACGATCATTTCATTACGAGTTTTAAGAAGTTCGGTCCGAAGTCGTTATACACTTGGCACTTGAAGGTCTACAAGTTCGACCAAAATCTTTTCCGTCTCCTTGGTCTCTAGTTTAACGGTTGTAGGTGACCTAGTACCTTTTTCGTTCTCTTAAGATCTTTTTGTAGATAAAGACGAAATAACTGATACGGTTTCTGAAACTGACTCACCTAGTGTTATTTGACACCTTTTAAGACTTTCTCTACCCTTATGGTCTGGTGGACTGGACGGAGAACTCTTTAAACATACGTCCAGTCCTTCGTTGTCAATCTTGACCTGTACCTTGTTTTCTGACCAAGGTTTATCCTTTTCCTCATGTAGTTCCGACGTATAACAGTGGGACGAATAAATTGAATATACGTCTCATGGAGTACTCTTTGCGTCCTGACCTTCTTTGTGTTCGACCTTAGTTCTAACGACCCTCTTTATAGTTATTGGAGTCTATACGTCTACTGTGGTAGGAATACCGTCTTTCACTTCTCCTTGATTTTTCGGAGAACTACTTTCACTTTCTCCTCTTACTTTTTCAACCGGATTTCGAGTTGTAAGTCCTTTGCTTCTAGTACCGTAGGCCAGGGTAGTGAAGTACCGTTTATCTACCCCTTTCTCACCTTTGTCACCTTTGTCACAGTCTGAAATAAAACCCCCCGAGGTCTTAGTGACGGCTACCACTAACGTCGGTACTTTAATTTTCTGCGAATGAGGAACCCTCCTTTCAATACTGGTTGGATCTATCGTATAAGTTTTCGTCTCTGTAATGAAACGGTTGATTCCAGGCAGATCAGTTCCGATACCAAAAAGGTCACCAGTACATACCTACACTCTCAACCTGACACTTCTTCCGACTCGCGGCTTCTTAACTACGAAAACTTGACACCACAACCTCTTCTGAGAACTCTCAGGGAACCTGACATTCCTCTAGGTTGGTCAGGTAAGACTTCCTCTAGTCGTGACCCTAAAGAAACCTTCCTTACTACGATTTCGACTTTGAGGTCATGAAACCGGTGGAGTACTCTTCTCAACCGAGTAACCTTTTTTGAGACTACGACCCTCCCTAACTCCCGTCCTTCTCTTCCCCTGCTGTCTCCTACTCTACCGACCTACCGTAGTGCCTGAACTACCTGCACTCAGACTCACTTGAGGCCCTCTACCAATACATGTCCCTCCGGCCCGCACGACGCTAAGTACCCCAACGTTTCTCAGCCTGTGCTGACTCGCTGACTTGACTTGACTTGACTTGACTTGACTTCTCGAAACTCTTCCCTCTACTGTCTTCTACTTGACAGTTCATCACTTATTCTTTACTGGACCTCCGTCTTTTTTGTCGGCCCTCTGAGAACAGGTCCTACCTTTAATACCCCCGGGCTCAACCCTACAACAATTACCTTTATCTTTACTCTTCCTACGCTCTCTATGGGACCTTCACCAGTGGTATCTTGGGTCACTGGTGATTTACGTGTCCGGAGTGTTCGAGGTACCTCTTGAACTCGGTTGCAGGGAAAAGGTCTGCGATAGGGTTTCTCAAACTTGGACGTTCTTGGCCCCATCCGGTCTACTGAGGTGTCGGGAGTGTAGGGTGAGTCCGAGTGGTGGACTCGGGTCGCATAAGAGTGGGAGGGTGACCACCTTTGGGTGAGGGGTCTGTGTGAGCAGTACTGGGGAGAGGGGACATCGAGGTGTCTCGGAGATCGACTATGAGTTGCAAAGGGCCCTCGGTCCGAACCGTTCTTCCGCGAAACATGTGCAGTAGACTACGTTCTGGGGAAGTGGAGGAACAAATTGCTGTCCGAGGGAGATCTCGACACCACCCACCTCCACCAAACAAGTGCGTTTGGGGTGCATTGCTCCTGAACTCCCACCACAAGACGACCAAGAACAATGGGTGACCGAAAAGGCTTAATAATGTGCTGGAGGATCATATTGTAAGGAGTTCGGACAACTTCGACGGGTGAACCCGCACAGTGGAAAAGGGGAGACATGGTAGACGAGTTCAGGACCGGTGGGAAGGCACAAGTGACTTCCGAAACTGTCCCCGAATGTGAGGGTAGGACAGTAGACCTCCCTGGAGCCCCGGGTACACTTATTGGGCATAAGTTGAGGTCGAACTCCCTGGAGTCCCAGGAACACTTATTGGGTATATGTTGAGGTCGGGCTTCCTGGAACCCCGGGTGCACTTATTGGACACATGTTAAGGTCGGGTTCCCTGGAGTCCCGGGTACACTTATCGGGTGTATGTTGAGGTCGGGTTCCAGTGACTGCAATGGGGTTTGAGGGTGTCGGTAGTGGAGGAAAGAGAGAGTCGGTGGACAAGGCCGCCAGGGGGATTTGAGACGGTAGGGACCCTGATCTCTACGAATAGTCTTTGTTATGGAAGGCCTCAAAGGGCCGTCAGGACACCAACCCTGAGACTCGTAAGTGGTGGCTCCCGGACCCCAAGTCAAGGACAATCCCTTCGACCTTAGGGCGTCCGATACACCGCGACTGTTTTTTTCTTTTTCTTTTTTTATTTCATTCTTTTTTCTTTCTCAAAGGGACCACCGAGTCACCATTTCTTAGGTGGACGGTCACGTCCTCTGTACCCAAACTAGGGACCACGTCCTTCTAGGGTGTACCACTACTCCGTTCTTTCGGCGCTCGACGTTGATAACTCGGACATGAGATCTCAGACCCCCTATCCTACCCCGGACAGAGAATATGTGTAGATCTACACATATTCTCTGTCCCTGACTAGAGGAAATCCTACCTAACCAACCTAGAGGAACGTCAGGTTCCCTGAGAGTTCTCAGAAGAGGTTGTGGTGTCAAGTTTTCGTAGTT
>SJYO01052474.1:1401911-1650761 GCA_006410555.1 Capra ibex | reverse complement strand
CCCCCACACACACACACCCCACCCGGTGTTCTCTTGGGTAGTGCTACTCTTCTGCCGCGTGCCGTTCCCTCACATACATCGGGGTGAGCATCGTTGTTTCTGGGTCGTGGTAGTTTTTATTCATTCACTCGATTAATTGATTCTTTATTTTTCTTTTTTCTTCCTAATGGGAGTTTGACATTGAAGAACAGAAAGGTCGAGGGAGTCTGGTAGAGAGTGAGGTCCTGTGACAACTTATGTTCACGGCTCTCACCCGTAGAAAGAAGTAGAGACTAAAGTTTCCCTTTCGATTTGTAAAAGATGTTCATAGAAACGTGTCCAATTGAAAATAGTTTGTGAAATTACGAAACTAATTCTGTTAAAAGGAGGAGATAAACAATCGTACGATTTTAATGTGACATAAGATCGTTTGGTTAAAATGTAAGCACCATTTGTGCGTTTAACCAGTGTCACATAATTGTGAAATACGTAATATAAAAACCTTAGTGGACCCGTTATAAATTGAACCGTAAATTTTTTACACAAAAAAAAAAAAAAAATTAACCGAAGGAGCCACCGAGTCTACCATTTCTTGGACGGACGTTTTGGACCCAAGTTAGGGGCCCAGTCCCTTCAAGGGGATCTCTTCACTTACTGATGGGTGAGATCATAAGAACGGACCTCTTAAGGTACCTGTCTCCTCGGTCCACCTGATATCAGGTACCCCAACTATTCTCAACCTGTACTGACTCGTCGACTGTGAAAAGTGACTAAATAAACAGAAGCCCCGGGACCGTGTGTCCTAGAAAGTAACACCACACACCCAAAGAGAGATCGAACCGAGAGCCCGAGGTCTCAAACCCCCGAGACACTGACACCACAACCCCGAGTCGACGGGGAACCGTCCACCCTAGAATCAAGATGGTAGTCCCTACCTTGGACACAGGGGACGCAACCCCCTTTTGATATAACAAAGTACATTACAGGAACTGTCCAAAAGCATGTTTCAATACTATCGGAGTATACACTTCGACTCCTTACAGGAAAGAAAAAAGTCAATGGACCCTCGCAAACATACTTTGACTAAAATAAAGGAAGAATGTACAACTATCTTAAGTGCCCCGTCCGGTCAAGTCGGACCCTAAAAGAAACCCCCTTCCAAAAAACGAAATTTATGAATAAACAAACCGACACGGTCCAGAATCGACACCGCGCGCCCAAGAAACTAGAAATCGACTCCGTACTGTCTAGAAAATCAACTCGGTACACCCTACATCCAAGGACTGGACCCTTACTTGGACCCAGGGGACGAAACCCTCGTGTCTCAGAGTTGGTGGTCTCTTGTCCCTTCAAGGACCCCGTCCAAAATTTAATGTGTAAGGAGAAGTAAATATCAATGTCCTGAACAAGTCCAAAAGATAAAGAAAAACACAGTCAAAAAGACATTTTTTAAAGTTTAGAAAATGTATTTCTATATAATATGAGTAATAGAAGCATTACAGATGTTCTGGACATAACTGCAGAATTAAAAGTAATGTTTATGTAAAAAACCAAGGAGAAGGGACAAAACCCCCGTTAGAGTAATCTCTAAATAGTTAAATTGTTTGAAAAAATTTCCTGGTTAAAACGTGAAATGACTACATAAAGATAAAATATAAACAAAAGATAAAGTAATTTATATACAAGAAATAAAAGGAGGAAGATGAAAGTCAACCACAAAAGACGATAAGGACGAGATTGAAAGTTTTATCCACGAATTGAGTATCAGAGAGAAGGAACAATTACATCGTAAATTCCGATATCTGAAAAAAGTTTATAAACGAGTCAGTTCAGACTGAAACGCCGGGGTATCTGACATCGGACAGTCCGAGAAGACAGGTACCTTGAAAGGTCCATTCTTATGACCTCGCCAACGGTGAAAGATGGGGTCCCCTAGAAGGGTTGGTCCCTACTCTGAGTGGAGAGAGTACAGAGGACGGAAACGACCGTCTAAGGGATAGTGATACGGTGGACCCTTCGGGACGTAGGACAATCTAAATTTACATTATGAAAGTAATAGTAAAGTCAAAAATTCAGAAAATATTAAATGTGACAAAAGAAAAATAATTGGGTAATTAATGAATCTAAAAGAAAATTGAAAGGTATGTTATACACACGAGACACACACACACACACACACACACACACACACACACATAATTCAACGAAGTCAGTACAGACTGAAAAACGTTGGGATACCTGGTATCGGGTGATCCGAGGAGACAGGTACCCTAAGAGGTCCGTTCTTATGACCTCACCCAACGGTAAGGGAGGAGATCCCCTAGAAGGGTTGGATCCCTCGTTTGGACGTGATATATCTCTAAATTTGAAAATAATTACTAAAGATCGTATTGACGACACGAGTCTCTTTCATAAGACAAATAACGTCAGTAAACTGTTAACAACTCTGAAGGAAGTGCTCCGTCCTATACTGGTTGACATTTGTAAGAGACACACGAAGTCTGATCATATATAAGAAGTCAAAAACTCACCTCTCAAGATAAATGCAGGGAATCAGTCAAAGAATTAGAACAACAAGTTTATTATATATAAGAGTGACTAAAAATTTCAAGATAATTAATGACTTCTCCCCACTCAACCTGAAAGGGTCCTATTAGCATCTAAACTGATAAAGAGGAACACAAAGACAACTTAATAAATTAATATCTTATGCTCAGTTAAAATAATGAAAAGATAAATACAAAGAATCTTGTACACGGAGAGGAGAAACTTTAGACGACGGTAGACGTTGTAATCCTGACCTCTTCCTTTACCGTTGGGTGGGGTCATAAGAACGGATCCTTTAGGATACCCACCTCCTCGGACCGCCCGATATCAAGAACCCCAGTTTTTCTCAGTCTGTGTTGACTCGTTGACTCGAACGTGCTTGCGTTGTAATCCTGTGAAAAGAAGGTTAGGAGACAGGTAGGAGAAGACGAGGAGGGCGGTCCGAGGAACAGACTGGTTGAGTCAAATCACAAGTGGGAAGTCTTAGTCGACTCACAACGTCCAAACCTAATCTAATGGACTCGGGACAAACACTTGAACTTAATTCTGTGAATAGTGTAGTGTAATATTAAAGGATAATAGAAAAAAGGGTGGAACCAGACTTAGGAGGTTACAGTTTTCCTTAATCTTGGAGTCACAGAGTACTACTGTTAACTGATACGGAACATGTACCTTCAACGAATCAACTATAGACACCGTATTTTACTTACTTGTTTATTTACTTACAAGAATTTCAGGATCGAAAAGTTAAATTTGGAAACAGATGTGTCGGAGCTCGGGTGAAGACCAAGACTGTACCGTCCTCCTGAGCTTCTTCGTAGACCAGACCGGACCCCACACGAAGTCTTAGTCGCGAAGAAACCTCAAGGACAAAGAGAAAACAAAGGGTGAGGTAGGCCGAAGGGACCACCGAGTTGACCATTTCTTAGACGGACGTTACACTCTCTGGACCCAAGCTAGGGACCCAACCCTTCTAGGGGACCTCTTCCCTTTCCGATGGGTGCGGTCATAAGGCCGGACCTCTTCAGGTGCCTGACAGACTGTGCTGACTCGCTGAAAGGCAGAGTGAGCGGCCGAAAAGAAAGACGAGCACCAGAGAGAACGAGTGCACGAGACGAGTGTACACCATTGCGCGGGAAGACATAGACGGTGGAGCGAAGACACTGGAGCACCTGAGACTCGGTGGTGACGGAGTCGGCCTTGGCGTCGGGGCCGCGCGGAGACTGGCGTCGGAGGACGTGCACTCGGCCAAGTTGGGTGAGGGTGTCAGAGGAAGGACCTCCGTGTGACCGGAAGGACGACGAGCGGAACCAGGAAACGGGTTCAGACACTAGGCTTTGACGCGAACGAACGACTGGCTCCTGACTTTAGTTAGGCAAGTCGTCATGGTAAAGGTTGAACAATTTTCAGTCACGTTATTTAAGGTATAAATTAACGACTTGTCCATCAATGTCTCATTAGATACATTTTGGGATCTTTAGTTTTCAATTAGATGGTGATTCCCCAACAAAAAAAAAGGAAAGAAAACAGGACAGAAAAGAGAACCTCGAATATAAATTAAAGGTATTTAAAACCCGAACGGAATAAGGATGTTAGTACTTATCTCGGTCGTCATTCTCGTGTCTTTCAATCTCGACTTTTTCGTCGGTTCTGTTTTGTCACGTCGAAAGGGTAAAGCGTCTAATTTTTTTGACTCTGGATCTCGATCTTGTCCGAACGAATGCTGGTGGGTGGGATGAGGAAGAGGAAACCAAAAGAGGAAACCGGTTCGGTACACCAGACGTCCTGGAATCGAGGGACTGGTCCATCACTTGGACACGGGTGTGACGCGACCGTCGTCTCTCAGAATTGGTGATCTGGCGGTCCCTTCGGGGATGCAGTGAGGAAGAGTTCCTTACTAACCTAGATACCCGTTGTGTCGTTTCCTACGATCCCAATCAGACGAAAAATCATACTTACGTATACTAAACTTATAATAATTCATGACCAGTCAGTTCGTTTTGTACGAAGTGATGAATCTACTCATTTACCTTGAAAATTTTTCGAATAAATTGAACAACGAAAATGAATAAATAAGTTTCATTTTACGTGACCTAAGTCTGACATAACGTACGAATAAACGATTATTTAACCCAGAAGGGACCACCGAGTCACTATCTCTTAGACGGACGTTAAATCCTCTGTCTTCTCTACATCCAAACTAGGGACCCAGCCCTTCTAGGGGACCTCTTCCTTTACCGTTGGGTGAAGTCATAAGAACGGACCTCGCACGTACCTGTCTCCTCGGACCACCCGATGTCAAGTGACCCAGTTTTCTCAGCCTACACTGAATCGTTGATTTTGGTGGTGCAACGACTATTATTTCCGAATGTAGTCATTCACAAAAGAAACCGATCTGAGATGAGACTCATGAAAGATAGAGAATTATTGAGATACTTCGTCTTTGAAAAACGAGGATAAAACGCCTACTTCTTTGACTCCGTTCCACTGTAATTCGCTAAAAGGAGTCCAGTGTGTGAATCAACCCCAGTGTGTCGCCGTGAGACTGTGGTCTCGAACCCAGAAGTGGCACCGACGTGTCGGACAACACTGTCAAAAAGAAGAAAGAGAAGGAAATACATCACTGAAAGGAGGAAGAATTGACACTTCTCAAAGAGTAGGTGGGTCTGTGTGAGGTCTCGGTGATCGGAGGGCCTCTCGAGTCCTCTACCCTCGAAAGAGTGAGAGAGCCGTGGAGGAAACGAGGTAGAGAAACGTCGCGAGTGGAACAATGTCCCGTCACTGAGTAGGTACCAGACAGGGCAGCGAACGCCACCGTAGACACTCCCGTCCCACGTCCAGGGCAAGAAGCACCGTAAGGGTCTTCCATCGGGTCACGGCCCGTGCGTCACCTGAATTATTGACGCGAGATCAGGACAAACCATCGCCAAATCAACGACTCAACACAGGTTGAGGACGTTGGGGTGTCTGACGTCGGGAGGTCCGAGGACACAGACACCCTAAAGGGTCCGAGCCTAGGACCTCACACAACGGTAAAGGAAGAGGTCCCCTAGAAGGGTTGGGTCCCTGACTTGGGCCCATAGAATACAGAGGACGTGACCGTCCACCCAAGAAATGATGATTACAACGAGGATCAGGACAGATTAGTTATCATTAACTTTCTTACACTTTCTATTCGTCAGAGAGATCCGTATTTGAGTTTCAGCATGTAGATGACTAAAAAAAAAATAAAACGAAGTTATTACCTAGTACCTAATCAAATTGACTAGGAACTAACCGAACTTTTTAATCTTTTATTAGTATCCGTCAGACTCGTCTGGGAATCGTTTTGGTCGTTCCAACTCGTTCCAACCATTACAACTAAAAACAAAAACTTTATACAGAACTTGCGAAGGAATGGGGACGAAAGTCCCCGGAAGAGTGGTTAGGTCCGTGTGGTGTATCGGAAATTACAAAATCGACGAAGAGTTTTCCAGAACAGGAGTCGAACAGGTGTTCCGACCCTTTATAGACTATTTACCCAAGTAGAGATTCCAACGTTCCTGTAGCTTCAGAGACCAGATGTCTACCTCAACAACCCTCAAAACTTACGAAGAAAAGAGTTAAACCGTTTTGTCCCCCTACCCGTCTCTATTACTTGTCCCAACATTGTCGATGACAAACAACTCGGTCTTTGGCACAACTAGTAACATGCACGTAACGACATAAGCGTCGACAGTGTAAAGATTCTCCACCTGTCGTATCGTGAAGCTAAAGAGTGTTGAGTCCTTCATTTTCGAAGACACTACACGGGCATCGAGGTATAGATTGTTGTCGTTCCGAACTCTTGTATGAGGTCACAGACCGAATTTCGACACGAGAACGGGTGGGAGTCACAGGTTGAAAGAAGGCGTGTAGTACTATAAAATACCTGACCTTCCATACCGGTTTTGCACTTACGTTTAATAATTTTAGAATAACGCCTTAAATCAATGACCCCTTTTATTCTCTCCCTTAGAAAAACCTGTATTCCCGATTGAACAATATTGAGGATTTCAATATAGTGGACTAGAGAGTAAATAGACCTAAACCGTTAACACATTCATTTTTGTAACCCTGCCTACCCAATCTCTCCCGGGGAGTCCGAGAGACGTCTGGTTAAGTTATGAGGTCACCGGTTTGGTTAATAGGGAGAAGTCAAAAATGGTCGTTTTCCGGTCTTCAAACACCTCCTAGTAAGTAGGAAGAAGATCGTTTTGTTTGGAGGGTGACAAGGGATCTCTTATTCGGTTAAAGTCTTCCCTTATCTACACTAAAGAAGACTCGAAAGTTTCTTGAATTACCCCTCGGTTTTTTGTTTTTTTTTAACACACAGTCCCTTCGAGAGTATTTTACATTCTTTATAACTTCCCTTTTTGGGACCGTATTGGACCAACAATTTCGTTAAGACGGTTCTAATTTTTGGGTCTGTAAGCTTGTAAAGACACGAACCTCGATTATGATAATTTGAACACAAATATTATACGAACAACCATAAGATTAATACCCAATTGCTGTCACGGATGTATGTCATAAACGAATCGACTTCCTCGACAAAATACTATATCATGTCATAATCACATATCGACTTTTGTTCGGTACGACCGACCAATCCATGGGGTCCCGATCCATAATAAAACTCTTCTTATCACTATTTCGTGGGAGTACTGATTAAGACTCGTGTTGGAACCCGGTTGGTGAGTTAAGAGATCCCGAGAGTCAAGGAAGTTCATATCTTATTCCCGACCTTCTTTACTGAAGACTCCGAAGGAATCTTCTATAAGGGAGAATCGGCCCTCTCAGAGACCATGATTCCCACTATAAATGAACAATCAAATAAAGAAAGGACGTCCTCTGAAGTCTCCGTGTGCAAGCTAGGAACCCGACCCTTATAGGGGACCTCCTCCCGTACCGTTGAGTGAGGTCATAAGAACGGACCTCTTGGGGTACCCGTCTCCTCGGACCGCCCGGGGTCAGATATCCCAGTGTGTCTCAGTCCGTGCGGACTTCTCTGAACCGTCTCGTGTCGTGTGTCGCTCGTCATTAATCAACTTAATAATTAAAGAATTCTCGTGGATGATCGGTGGTCCGGGAGACAAAGTACGATCTTTGTCTCCTCATTCCTGCTCTTCGACCAGGGTAGGCAGTGCCTCAAAGGTACGATCACCTCCTCAGACACGATTGGTCCCGACTGAACCCCGTGTGTAGGCGGATCTCACACTAAACTTCCCCACCATTGTCCGGTGGAACCTTCTGTTCTTAATTGTTTGGATCTGTCGTATAATTTTTCACCTCTGTAGTGAAACGGATGTTTCCAGGTAGATCAGTTTCGATACCAAAAAAGTCCTCAGTACATACCTACACTTTCGACCTGTTGCTCTTTCCGACTCGTGACTTCTTGACTATAGACGTTTGACGTCACGACCTCTTCCGAGAACTCTCAGGGAACCCGACGTTCCTCTAGGTTGGTCAGGTAGGATTTCCTCTAGTCAGGACTTATAAGTGACCTTCCTGACTACGACTTTGACTTTGAGGTTATGAAACCGGTGGACTACGCTTCTCGACTGAGTAAACTTCTCTGGGACTACGACCCTTTCTAACTCCCGACCTCCTCTTCCCCTACTGTCTCCTACTCTACCAACCTACCGTAGTGGCTGAGTTGCCTGTATTCAAAGTCGTTTGAGGTCCTCTACCACTTCCTGTCCCTTCGGACCGTACGACGACAGGTACCCCACCGTCTCAGTCTGTGTTGACTCGCTGACTTATTGTCCGGTGGATCGGTTCTTTTATAGAGGACGGAAAAATTTTCTAGTTTGTAAGAGCAGGATAAAGTACGAAACCAAATCTCGTCGGAGAGGACCACACATAGGACCCTTCCGAGTAAATAAGTAGACTGTCTACAAATGACTCACGAACCTTCACCCGACTCGTAACTGAAGTGTTTTCCCGGGTGGTGATTGATTCAAACTCTTTATGACCTAATTTGTCTCGGCTCCGAAGACTGTGAGTGACTCTACCTTACCTTGAGGACGGGACACCGACCCCTTCTCGAGTCCCCTGGTCTCAGCGCGCCGAGTGTGAAACCCTTCTGGCTCCCGGGGAGAACTTTGCGTTCGGACCCCACGCCTACCTCCCACTACACTTTTCGACAAGAACGTACACCACAAACCGTAGACCTGATCTTACAATGTCAAGGTAGTCTTATGAAAAGGGTCTTTGAACTCAACTCCATTAAAACAAGAACTCTCCGGTAGGTGAAGTCATATCTTTATCTTATAATCTAATTGACTTCAATTAAAAAGTCTGGAACCCTTTTACCCCACCTCGGTTTGTGGGGTTGTCGTCGCAGAAGACCAAAGAATCTTTACTCCGACGATAAAGTCACACTCACTCCGGAGAGAAGGGTCCGACGACTTTCTCTTACCTAGTTTTATATGATTAACCTACTCTACCTTTAATGTCCTTGAACCTTTACCTCGACTACTTCTACGTTGGTCGCGAGTAGTTGCCGATTAATAAGAGGTGCCCGCTCTACCGGTGCGCCCCGTCACTCACTGTCCTTCGACCCGGTCGGCCCCTCCTCGACCTCTTGGGTCCGACCCAGATCTCCGGGACCCGCCTCCCACCTGAAAAGGGTCTGTGACAAAAGACCCTCACAAAGACTGATCAGTTCTATACAAACCCCCAACCGAACTAAGGGGAACAAATGCCCTCCTTCCCTCCGGGACCCCCCGGTATCGCTATTGACACCAATTCTCCCACTGTTAAATCCAAACATCCTACGAGGGGTTCCTGAGTTCGAGACCTCCTCACAACAAACGAAGGAACTAAGGTTTGATACAAAATTACAAGGTGGTGGTCTTTTTTCCTTCCTTTTCCCTCGAATCTCTTCCCGAAACTATTACTTTTCCTTCCTCCCCAGAGAACCACCACCCCCTACCACCCATCCTTTACCAAAAGTGATAAAGGAGGGGATATCCTGAGAGAGGTCACGACCTGGGTTAACGGAGGAGACACCCAAGGGTAGGTTAGTGGGATGAAGAGTATATCGTCCCTGTCGAGACAGTTTTGAAGGGCTCTGCACCAGATTCCACTGGGGAAGAAACTAAACCGTATGTAAAAGTCCTTATCTTATTCTTTACTGTCCGAGTACCGACAGTGGTCTTAAACCTGAACGAGTTTGAGTACAGGTAGTTCAACCACTACGGTAGGTTGGCAGAGTAGGAGACAGCAGGGGATGAGGGCGGAAGTTAGAAAGGGTCGTAGTCCCAGAAAAGGTCCCTCAGTCAAGAAGTGTAGTCCACCGGTTTCATAACCTCAAAGTTGAAATCGTAGTCAGGAAGGTTACTGATAAGTCCTGACTAAAGGAAATCCTACCTCACCAAACTAAAGGAACGACGGGTTCCCTGAGAGTTCTCAGAAGAGGTCGTGGTGTCAAGCTTTCGTAGTCAAGAAGTCGCGAGTCCAAAGAAATACCAGGTTGGGAGTGTAGGTATGTACTGGTGACCTTTTTGGTGTCGAAACTGATCACCCTGGAAACAACCGTTTTATTACACCCTGTTACACCGATACATGTTTACCGATTTTCGTTTTGGTCCGAGGGGAGAAGACAGGACCCTTGGGGTGACGGCGTCGTCGCGACCCCCAAGACCCTCAGACCGCCCTCCTCCTACGGAGGTCCAACGGACAACAAGTCAACGAGTCAGCACAGGCTGAGAAACATTGGGGTACCTGACGTCGTGTGATCCGAAGGGACAGGTAGTGGTTGAGGGTCTCGAACGAGTTTGAGTACAGGTAGCTCAGTCACTACGGTCCCACGGACCCACCCAATTTTTCAGGGAAACTCTAATCCGGATTCGATTAAAGGACCGTTAGAAATGGGAAACCTTGCTCTTTTCGTTGAGGTAAGGAGAAGGAAGACGGGACAACGGAAAGGTCCTCAACTTCTGTCAGTGAGTCAGGGTATTTATGAGAGAAGAGTCCATTTTAGGTTGTCTTCTTTTAAGTGTGACACGACTCAAGTGGATCCAATCCCCGTGTGGGGGGTGGGTTGGGGTCACTCCACGGGGAAGGTCGGGGATTCTGAACTCAAGTGACAGGACTGGTTCCGGAAGTCCTCTGTGTTATAATGTGACTAATACCATTGTCGACCTCCTTTAGCACAGTCAGATTTTTGGAAGAAGGAATAAGAACAGTTTTGAGAGGAATGCTAAAGTAGTACTTTTTAAGATTTTTTTTCCTTCTGTTCCGTTTTTATTAACGTTTCATACACCATTTCCATACAATAAGAGTTATTACACGAGAGACTTTTTTTTTCATATAAAAATTTTAAAAACCGACGCGACCCAGAAGTGACGACAACGTCCTTCTTCCCCGACGAGATCAACACCACGTGTCCGAAGAGAACACGTCGTGCCCGAAATCGCGCTCTTGAATCATCGACCACCACGTGCCCGAATCGACAGAGTTCCGTACACCCTAGAAGAGCTTGGTCCCTAACTTTGACGTATAGGACGTAGCCGTCCGTCTAAGAAATGGTGACTTGGAGATCCCTTCAGGTTATTACACGAGAATGTACAGACAAAAAATCACCCTTTTCTTATTGATTGTGAATACTTTACGAACGGTACTCGACCCCACGAAGCGTGCATAATTATCTTTTGACACCCTACCAATGTCACTGAGAGACTCAATGTACAATAGGGGTAAAATGTCTGTACCTTTGACTCCGCGTCAATGGACAAACTCTAACTTATCGACTACTCACTCTGTCTTCGTCTTGGGTCCTTGTCAATCCTTTTTTTTTATTTTTACAGGTCCTGAAGGAACCTCAGGTCATCGACTCTGAGCCAGGAGGGTCACGTTCCCTCTGACCCAAACTAGGGACCAACCCCTTGTTCGTGAAGGATCCATCCTGTCACCATTTCTTAGACGGACGCTTGCGTCTCTACGACCAAACTGGGGACCCACCCCGTCTCGGGGACCTCCCCCTTTACCGTTGCGTGAGGTCATGAGAACGGACCTCTTAGGGTGCCCGTCTCCTCGGACCGCCCGGTGTCAGGTGCCCCAACGTCCCTCAGCCTGTACCGACTCGTGCGTCCTTCGGTAGGGCAGGAGGTCCCTTGCTCTAGGGAGTATACCGTTGGCTTCTAGGGCTCACGACGGTGCTTCCGGGCCTCGTCGGTTTATGTATGTATAAAAATTTTTTTTAGTGTTGACAAGTTGTGACTCTCTAACTGATTGCTCCGTCCTGAAGAGGTACCCCACCCTATTGTCCGTTCGTTATCTTTTTGCACGTTTTCTTTACAATTATACCGTCACATATGTATACGATATTCACTTTTGTAAGGTTCGAAAGCAATAGTCTCGTTTGGTGCCAAAGGAGGAAAAACCATTTATTTTGTTATATGTGTCACTCTTTACCCGCACTTCTCGACACGGTTCCACACTTACTACCGCAAGAGACTTCCTTGTCTCGTCACACTGAAATTACGAGACAAAACTCAGATGACCTCAATATAAAAAGGGATTTAAGATGTGTATTCCAACATCACCATCCTTTTTATTTTCCATGGAAATCAATTTTTGTCCTTCCGCTCGTCCTCGTCTCTTAAGGTTCCACTTCGGGGAGGGCCCTGAGACGCCCGGGGCCCGCGGAACGACAGTGACAGGTGTCTCCCGCCTCGCCCACAGAGACTCTGTGCCACTAATATCCTAGCGGAGTGGCAATTTCGTTTTAAGGGTAGTCTTACGTCACCAAAAGAACATTGCCCCTGTCAACGACCACTCCAGTAGCATTCATCTTTAACAAGTAGAAGGACTTTACTCAGGTACTCGCAAGTGTGGGTTCGCACCTGAGGGTGCTCCCATTCGACGACAGAGTTGGTTGCAAAGGCTTCTCCACGTCTGTGGATGTCACTCCGACTGGAGACGGTGAAGATCGTCTGTGGGGAATCTCCCCTGGCTGCCAGAGGTCTGTTTAAGGTGAAAGACTCCTCTGTAAAGGAAGGGGACCTGTCCCTCCGGACCGCACAACGTCAAGCGCCCCAGAGTTTCTCAGGCTGTGCCGACTCGCTGACTTGACACGACTTGACTTGACGATTCAGAAAGGCCTTGATTTCCACCGAGTCCCCACTTTGCGCGAGGTCCTCGGACAGACTTCCCACTCCGCCAGTCCCCGAGGACCACTGGACGCTCCCAGTCGCACACGGACCACTCGACGGGCACGGGCGTCTGAGCCTCCGGGCTCCCGCCGAAGGACCTGTCGAACTCCGTCGCCCGCGCGGACATAGACGCGACTCTCGGCGACCCTCTTCCCGCGGGACGGGCGCCGGTCCCTTCTTTCTCGTCAGACTCCCTCTTGGACGCCCCGACGGGTGTGTTGACCCGAGGAGGGGTCCCGAGGCTTCGGGGCTCCTCCTCTCTGGCGGATCGTCTTGCGAAGAGAGACGGCCCCGGAGGAGGGGCAAGGAGAGACCCAGGAACCTCCTACCCTCCACGGTGGTTTTACACACACACACATCGGGTTTATACCATTAAATTACCGTAAGAAGTTTATCTACACTAGAAAGATCTACGGAAACTCCTGATAGTTATGATAACTAATAGGGACCCGGTCTTTCAGTCTAGATACCTACTGTCTCAGATGAACCGTCTACCAGATTTCCAAGAAAAAGAACCTGAACGTCAATCGTACTCGTCTTTCTCTGACCTCAAACCTGAAGAGGTCGTCCAACATTGAGAGGAATGCCTAGGCAGTAGAAGGGTAAGAGGGGTGGACATACCGGGACAGGACAAAGGGAAGGCAGAAGGGGAAAAGGTGACACCCAGACAGAGCAGTGGGCGTACCAGGGTCAAACCGGGTTGGGGTTGTGGGTTACAGTAATCCTGGACGATGGAAGAGACGCAAGTGTGACCCAGTCCGAACGAAAAACACAGAGTAGGTGTACATTCTATATGTGAATCTCTGGTGGAATCCTTTGTTCCTTCGACGAAGACCGAGGGGAGACCTGGTCCTCATTGGACAGGACGCCGTCCTAGAAAGGTCCAACGTTCGTCCTCTACCCCTCTCGTCGGAACGTCTGTCCACTCATTAACCCCTCTGTCCCATCGTCGCCACTGGCCGTCGTTCTCTCTTTAGCGCAGACGGTCATAGTAAATTTTACCTGGCTTAGTGACACAAGCACTGACAATGTGTATGGGAGGTGCCATACCGTCCTGCGAGACACCAATGTTCCAATCGTCTGTCTCGAGTTCTGTTCTTCTCCGGACCGGACCGGAGGTTCCGAGCGTGTCTCCATTGCACCCCTCCACCCCTCCACGGACTGTCTCGAGTCCCCTTCTCTACGGCTCCCGCCGTCTTTTGTTTGTTATTTTAGTCAGACCTTACTGTTCCGGTCTAAATGGACCTCTTCGAGGTACGTCTCCCTTCGTTCGCGCACCACCTCTTGTCCCTCTGTCTGGTGTCCGCCGTCTCTAGCCTAGGGAGGTTCCGTCGGAACGGGACCGACAAGGGAGGAGGACTTCCCGAGGAGGGGCACTTGATCCGGACCGTCGGTGGAGGAGGTACTTCAGGAGGTACTGGCGAACCAGACTTTGTCGGGTCAGTGAGGTAGGCAGTGGGATCAACCAAAGAGAGGGTTAGTGAATAGTGAGGTACAAGAAAAGAACGAAGAGAAAATCAAATAAGAGACAAAGGGAGTTCTCGAGTTGTTCACTCGAGAAGAACCTGTCGTCTTAGACCTTGACGGACCGTGTGTCGTCCACGAGTTATTTGCGACGGCTCACTGATTACTTCGGGAGAAACACAGGAAGGACAACGTCCCAGGGTACCCGGGACGTCGTGGAGAATTCAAGGACCGTCCATGTACGGTGGCGCCCAAGGAGGGTGGTTTGTGTGTGTGAAAATTCACCAACGAAGTACTCCTTTGGGAGGAGTCCACTAGGTCCTCCTCACAGGAGGTGGAAGATGACCTTAGGACGTACTGACCAGGGTCCTTCCCCCGAGAGCACAAAGGTCCGATTAAGTCCCTCTCGACCCGACCTAGACCCTTCCTAAGTGAGGGTAGTTACCTGGAACACGGAGTCGGACAAGATATCTCTGTGACTCACCAGACTTGTCTCTCTTCGTATCCTCTTTTACTGAAGAGGGTCGCCACCGGCCCTATGTGGCCCGTCTCCGTTAAACATGATATTTTGACATACTTATATTAGAACATATTAGAACGAACTTAAAACAGAGTCGCTTTGTAGTTGATACTATAAGTCAATTTCAACGAGTAGACTGCAATAAACGAAACCTGAACATAAACATCTAATGAACGGGAAAGAAAAAAAGTCATATCGTGTTCTAAATATTAGTACTCAAATATGGATCCGATTATAAATGATAAAATTTTATTATGACATTATTTCATTATAGACCACTACGCACTCTTAAAAAAAGGAAATTCTACCTGCACATGTAAACAGTCACACTTTTTGTAACTGGGTCAGGTTGTCAAGTAGGTGACGTCTTTAAGAAGACCACGTGCTCCCAGAGTTATAAGTAAACGGCTTTGTCAAACTGTACTTTGACTTTAAATTACTAAAATTAGTAACCAGGATCAAAATGGGAGGTGTTACTGTGAGCACTTTTCAGTTGGGAGAAGGTACGTTATCAAAAGGTAAGGGACTATCGGGTATTATGGAAGGGTAGAGAGGGACGGGAATCTTTCGAAGAGAGAGGAAGTTCCGGGTTGTGTTTGTGGGGGAGGAGATACTTCATGAAGAACTCCACGAGGGGATTCGTTTCCACTTAAAGGGGGAACAAACTTGAAGGTTTCGTATAGCACTGGACGAGACCTAAGACCAGTGACCTCACGTAGAAAGAAGGAGGATAAGGAAAAAGAAAAACTTTCTTCCTACACATACTTTAAGTAAACATAAGAGGAACCGGGAATTTACGTGCGTACACACGACTCAGTGAGTCAGCACATGCTGAGAAACACTAGGATACGTGGTGTCGCAGAATGTATAATGTCTGCAGATTATCTATGAGTCACTTACTTAGTTACTTTGTCAGTAAGTCACTCTTACTGAATACATGTAAAACATAATACATTTATGTGTGTGTGTGTGTGTGTGTGAGTGTCCATATGTTATTGTGACTCTTTATCTCAAGACGTACTACCCTACTATGTATAAACGGACCACAAAACTTATATGTAAGGGAGATTTGGTCCTCGGACCAAGTCTGACAAGAGGTCGTCGGGGTAATTTATAGTAGAGAGTCAGACGTGGGAATTCGCAGGGGACACGGTTCCGGAGACCGAACGTTCGTGGAAGGTAAAAGTGTCGTGTCGTCGCAGAACCCAGGGACCGAGAATCTGTTGGAGACGATTACCTCAGACTCATTCCTCGGAGGAAAGTGACTCACAGTCAGCAGGCCCACCGGTGACAAGAACAGGAGTGGCCCCTGCGACCTCCTTTTGACAAGTTTCGGTCTCTCACGAGAAGTCCTTCAATGTGGTACACCCCTCTTTGTTTCACATAGGTACGGTTTAGGTACCTATTCCTTTTAGGTACCTACGGTCACGGTAGTTCTTCCTTTACCGTTGGGTGACGTCATAGGAACGGACCCTTTAGGGTACCTGTCTTCTCGGACCGCCCGGTGTCAGGTACCCCAGCGTCTCTTAGTCTGTACTACCCGTCTGATTGTACGGTTTAGCCTGACTTTCATACAGCGACATCCTTTCGCGTGGCTGAGAATCTTCCGTACACTTTTGCAAATTTTTCATATGGGTACATGTTGGGACACACACGTTCTAGCAATATAATAAACTTTAATTCTAATGTCTCGACATCAATTCATAGTGTTTTAAATCTTTCCTTCCTTCCTTCCTTTACCATTGAGACACGCCCCTACCTTTACAATTAATCGAACTAACACCACTGAAAAGTGTACAGATATAGTTCAGTAGTGTAACATGTAGAATTTAAATATGTTGACTTTTAACAGTTAATATGGAGTCATTTCGACCCCCCTTTATCTGGGTGTTCATATTTCCCTCTCAGATGACTCCTTTGACTTACACATTTTGAGTCTTGAAGTCCTCCTATCTATTACTTATTCACTAATAACTAAATTGTTTTCTCAAAGAATTACGGATCGAAAGACTCATATAAACTTAATAGTGTCTAAAAATTTCAACCTTCCTGGAATTTCCACCAAATGACATTGTGAACGTAGAATGTTTACTTCTTTCTTCCCGGTCGACTAAAGTGAGAGAATAAGGTCCTGAGAACTCGGGACGCCCTCTTTTTCTTCGTCTTCCTCGTTTCGTGTACTTGGGTAACGGGTCGACTCGCAGTCGAGGTCATCCCGGGAGTCGCGGTGGCCCACCGTCTCCGGGGACAAGTGAGAGACACGGGTAACGGGAGGCGCGGGGAAAGTTTCCGACAGGTTTCGGAAGAGGGTGAGGAAAGGAAAAGATGGAATACTTTCTAGTACTATTAGTATTTTTCTCTCTACACTGCCGCGACACACCGGAGTTTCCGGAGCTCCCCCTCCTCAGTGCCAACTGGACTCGCGAGAGCGGAAGACAAAGGGGAAGGCAATCACTTTCAATACCTTAATCAGGTGTCCTTAAGCCGAAATGAGAGGGTTTACGTGATGTTGACGAGAACAAGTATCGACGGTCAGGAATAACCTGATCAAGAGAGGCATAGGGACTGTGACTAGCGGGGGAGGGAGTGGACGGAGGAAGGAGCGACGACGTCATAGTGAAAGACCAGGGATGTCGAAGAGAAATACGGAAATACGGAAGAGAGGAAAGTGAGTGTGTGACTTGCAACCACACTGGGCTCTAAGCGAGGACCCGAGGGGACCCCCAAGTCACCAATTCTTAGACAGACGGTCCCGTCCTCTATACTCAAGGTAGGGACTAGGCCCTTCTGGGTCGTGTCGGTTTTTTAGTTAGTTAGTTAGTTATAGAAAAATTTTTTCCAAGAGAGGATGTAGGAGATGATGTGTAAGAGGGAGGGACTACATAAGGTATGACTCCTGAAACTAATCATAGATCCATGTCTAAGGGTCTAAGGTTAGAACCCGAGTCTGGGAATGAAGGTTGACGGTTAATCTGTGAATGTCTACCGATTCGATATCTGTGGAGTCTAAGTTTGGATTATACCGTTCGTGACTTGAGTGCAGAATAGTAACGAAAAAGGAAGATATTTTAGAAAGAGTCTCCTACGACAGCGACAAATGGAAAGCCCGGTTCAGACTTTGGACTGCAAATAGTGGTTTGTGGAGGGACGTGGGAGCAGAGGGTTGGTCCGAGGGCCAAGACAGTAAAGGTGTCTGCGACTCTGACAAGGGAGACCAGGACGACCGTGTCCGACAACTGTATTGAAGGTCGAACTCCTGAAATACGAATGGAGCTCAGGAAGTCGTAGCGGTCGACTTGTTGAAAGATTTTGTGTATAGACTAATAAGGGAGAAGTTCGACTTTTCAGTCACTACTTCTTTTGGGTTTGGGACACTGTCTGAGACAAAGTTCTTCCACCGAACAGTGTGTGACTTTAGAAAGACGAAGTGTAGGTATCTTTACTACCTTTTTCTGCCTTTTTTAGTCATTCATATACCAGTGACAACCTCTCTTTCACTTATAAACGCTGGTTTTTGATACTACTAGGGATTTTATTCCTTTCCTCTGTCCTCCGGTATCATAAAGTGGCTCCGTTACCGGTTCTTAGGGATTCTGATGTCTCCCTTCGACGACTTAATTTCGTTCTTCACGGACGGGAAGGTCCTGTTTGATCCCCATTCCCTTCGAATCCGACGAATTCTGTTGTGGGAGAAGGCTATAACGACCCGAAGGGACCACCGAATCTCCATTTCTTAGGTGGACACTACATCCTCTGGGTCCAAACTAGGGACCCAGTCCTTCTAGGGGACCTTTTCGTTTACCGATGGGTGAGGTCATAAGAACGGACCTTTTAAGGTACCTGTCTCCTCGGACCTCTTGATGTCAGGTACCCCAGTGTTTCACAGTCTGTGCTGATCCACTGATTTATGAGACTTTAGCGATCACGGTCAGTGACTTGAAAACTCCTTGTAGTTGTGCATTTCTCTTTTTTAATGTGTTGTCTATGTTCTGGAAAGTTGGGGTCCTTTGTCAATTGTGGTTTCTTTCTCCTGAACTCATGTTCATATAAATTATAGTAGTCAGACACTTATCAACCTTAGTGTAGATTATTTGTTTTTGTTCAATATTTTTTATAATAATTTTTCTCCTGGTTAATTTATAAAACTTTAATTTTTTTATGTTTAAATTTTCAGTCATCCACCCTATTTATCTTCTAATCTATTCCCGACTTTTCATTTGTACCTTCTAAAATAAGTGCATAAGAGAGTCTAGTGTCGTTTATATTCTCGTCTGTAATATACGTTCCATTCTTAGTACCTCCTTCCTGTGTGTTCGAGATCGCAAGGAATTTATCCTTAGGGTCTTCCTCTCTCACCTCTCCACCCCTAATTTCTCCACTTCTGATGTCCGACGTGAGCGGGAGACGCTCCCGGGTGCGAGACAGACACCTCACGCGCAGGGAGACATAGACTTATTCAGGTGAAGAATGGATAGTGAAACAGAGAGTGACTTAAGAAAGACGTTAATCTGTAGTTCTTGGGTTCGAAGGAATCCAGGACTTTGGTCCATGGAACCCAAAACCGACCCAGACTCAGGGTCCCTCCGGACCGCACGACGTCAGGTACCCCAGCGTTTCTCAGCCTGTGTTGACTCGCTGACTTGACTTGACTTGACTTGACTCAGGGTTGGTGCACCCAGACTCAGGGTTTGACCCAAAACCCACCCAAGTTCAGGGTCGTGTACCCAAACTCAGGGTCAGACACCATTTGCCAAAGTCGACCACTCCAGGGACCCTGGGACACTCGGTCCATATGACTCCTTTTGAAAGACGACAACAGACGAATAAACACTGACCGTCCAGTTAGGACATGCGAATACGTACAGGTTGTCGTCCAGGTCCTGTTTTAATGTCAAAAAAGAAACCGAGACTCCAAAAGGAGGATGTAAAAAAAACCACAAACAAGTAAAGACGAGACAAAGAAGACAATTGGAGTCTTCTAACGAAAATAAGGGGAGGGAGATTGAGAATATTCACAACTGGGTAATAAGGGTTGAATGTCGATTTGGTGGAGGTTGATCAGCAGTTGTGGTGACCCCTACAGAAGTACGACAAAGAAACACTGTTGAAAACCCGTGATGAACCCTCTGAGGGAACCTTCCCTGTCGTAGATTTTAGATCAGTACATACCTACACTCTCAACGTGGTATTTCAACTCACGACTTCTTAACTACGACACCACAACCTCTTCTGAGAACTCTCAGGGAACCTGACGTTTCTCTAGGTTGGTCAGTTAGGAATTCCTTTAGTCAGGACTTATAAGTGACCTTCCTGACTACGACTTACTTCCTTTCAATGTACCGAGTTTTATCGGACCTCAATTTTGCGGGGAGGTCCAGAAGGGGTAGTAAGATACGGTTTGTTTCTTAAGAGAGTGGGTTTCCTTTTTACCTGTAATTCAACTAATACGGGTCGAGAGTCGTCCAGGTCGGAGACCGGCTAGAGGTTTTAAGGAACGGGGTCGGTAAATTCTCTATTGATGAGGCTTGTTGGAACCTCTTCTTGTCCAGGGAATTCTGTCATCAAAAGGTGTATGTACGGATATATATGAATGAGAAAAGAACCCATTCACGTCGTCGAGTGACCAGACTGGCAACGGGGAAGAGCGGAGTAATTCTACTAGACAAGGACATTTCCCTCTTCCGTTACCGTGGGGTGAGGTCAAGGACATTTCACGGCCAGAGCAAGAAAAAGACTTGGAGCGAAAGAGATTGAGGGAATGGGATGTGACTTCGAGTTTGACGTTATGAAACGGGTGGACTACACTTCTTGACTGAGTGACTTTTTCTGGGTCTACGACCCTTTCTAACTTCCGTCCTCCTCTTCCCCTGTTGTCTCCTACTCTACCGACCTAATGTAGTGACTGAGTTACCTGTACTCAAACTCGTTCGAGACCCTCAACCAGTACCTGTCCCTCCGGACCGTACGACGTCAGGTGTTCCACCGTTTCTCAGTCTGTACTGACTCGCTGACTTGACTTGACTTGACTCCATAGAGTTTTTCTTTACAAATTGATCCAATAAACCATACAATATAATTTGCACTAGTAAACATTAAAACCAATAACATTGGTTTGAAATGCATGTGCCATTAGTTTACAACATGTGACATTAGTTTAACTACGAAAACTTGACACCACAACCTCTTCTGAGAACTCTCAGGGAACCTGACGTTTCTCTAGGTTGGTCAGGTAAGACTTCCTCTAGTTGGGACCCTAAAGAAACCTTCCTTACTACGATTTCGACTTCGAGGTCATGAAGCCTGTGGAGTACGTTTCTCAACTGAGTAACCTTTTCTGAAACTACGACCCTCCCTAACCCCCGTCCTCCTCTTCCCCTGCTGTCTCCTACTCTACCGACCTACCGTAGTGCCTGAGCTACCTGCACTCAGAATCACTTGAGGTCCTCAACCACTACCTGTCCCTCCGGACCGCACGACACTAAGTACCCCAACGTTTCTTAGCCTGTGCTGACTCGTTGTGTTGACTTGACTTGACTTGACTTAGTTTACAAACTGGTAAGGAAAACTCAGAAAACAGTAAATATCTATAAAGACATGTGACCACGACCATGTTTTTACGAAACAGTAGTTCTTCTATGTCTCCTTCTACTTCCTTTGTCAATGTTGTCAAGATATAGTTCTACTGCCGATACATCCCCACACCTGATTTTGTTCCTCGGCGGGACGGGGACTCCGGGGATCTAGTCCAAAGGTCTCTAAAAATGAGGGACTATCCCTCCCAGTTACGGGGATAAGTCGGAATTTCGTTAATGTCTTCTACCTGGAAGTGGGAAGACGAAGGGTATTCTTATACCCTCATTTTAGAGACTCCCCCCTTACATTGTCCTCCCTTTCCCCCTCCCGGGTTGAAAACTTTCTTCCAGCATCGAGTTCCTGTGTTGTATTCAACTAATCCTAGTTTACCCTTCTTCGACCGTCTGTTGTGATCTGGAACTAGGAGTTAGTCGTTCACTTTACTGTGTGGGTCTCCACGGGCCTGTCAAGGTTCCGTGACAATCTTGTGGTTCCTCACCCGCCACCGGATCTTGGACCTTTAGAGGCGGGGAAGGGGTTTTATCAACCTTATTGGGGGGGTTGAGTAATCGTATACTTTAATGGGTCGGACATTTTCGATTGGTGCGGTTTAAAGTCCCGACGTGAGCGGGAGACGCGACCGGGTGTAAGACAGACACCTCACACGAAGAGAGACATGGACTTATTTAGGTGAAGAATTGGTTTTTTCTTTTTTCTTTCTTTCTTTTTCTGGTGTCTTACAGTGTCTTGTGTACAAGTATAACTTCTTTGAGAAACTCAGAACTCTTCTTATTTTTGTGTTTTCAGAGTAGACCTGTACACCATCAATCCTTATTTCTCCTTTAGGGTTTCGATAGTCTCCTTCTGTCTAATGGTGTTTCCTTATTCCTGATCTACGGAACAGTCGGTGGACCGGACAGTCTTCTATTACTTCTCATCTCGGTTCACGACTCCTTCAATGGAAACTAGAATCTAAGAAAAAGAATCGGAGGACAAGTTGTAATCTTCTTTTTATTCCTGTAGAAACCTAGACGGTTTTGCTTCTACAAAATACTGGACGTTCGGGAGAGACTCTCTTACTTACCTCCTGTAGAGGTTCTTCTTCTTTCTCCTTAGAAACTTCTCTTACCCAACGTTCTTTGGTTGCACATGGTTCTTTAATCGTTTTCCCGAAAACACGTCATTCGGAACTACCTCTTAACAAAACTCCAAAGTCTTGACCAAACCTCTCCTTCTCAGTGAATCGGTTCCGAAGATCGGTGAACAAGGGGTTATGACCAGTATCGTTTGTGGGAGAAGGTTGTTGTGTTCTCTTCTGAGATGTGGGTCCGGTCTTAGGACCTCACCCGTCGGAAAGGGAAGAGGTCCCCTAGAGGGGTTGGGTCCCTAGTTTGGGTCCAGAGGGCGTAACGTCCGTCTAAGAAATGGTCGACTCGGTTGTCCCTTCGGGTTCTTCTGACCTCACCCATCGGATAGGGAAGAGGTCCCCTAGAAGGGCTGGTCCCTAACTTGGCCCCAGAGGACGTAACGTCCACCTAAGAAATGGCTGACTTGATACTCCCTTCGGGTTTCTCCGACATTTTTTCGAGACGTCGTCTAGAAGTCAACTGTGGTCGTGGAAAGGAGAACAGGACCGACTCGAACCCGAGCGGACCGTGTAGGAAAGGATTCGGGGGACAGGGTGGAGCCGGGAGACGGGACGTCGCTGAAACGTCGAAGATGTCTCTTTTTGTCCGCCTGGGTGGGACACACCAGAGCCAGGTGAAGGGCGGGGCGTTCATAGGTACAGACTGAAACATGAAAGTCCGAGTCCTGTCCGCCAGACACGACCGAGTGAGGAAGGGGAGTGAGTCCCGGGGGATAGGGGTGGGAGTGGGGGGTTTTACGACGAGGGAGGAGGTCGACGAGTCGGGAAGCCCCAGTGTAGGGGGACGTCCCGGGACGAGTCACAGAGGTGCCGAGAGTGGACGGGGAGGTGAACGGGACCCGACCGAAAAGGTCTTCGGAAAGAACGGTCACTAGTGGTCTCTGACAGGGTGTCGGTCCGGGAGTCCTGACAAAAGACAAGAGTAGTGGAGAGACTACTCGACCTCCGAGAGGGGAAAACTTTTCCACAGAGAGACTGACGGTCCAGGGGGACGGGGAGCCCCGGGGACCTCGGGAAGTCAGGCAGACGAAGTGTCGCCCAAGGGAGAGCCTGGGGGAGGGAAACGGTGATGGCACCAGGGGTCCCAAGACCGAGTCCAGAGACTACAAGGGAACTTGTGAGAGGTGTTGGTTCCGACTACTGAGTCTTGAGAGGTAGAGTTCCTGAAAAGAGACCACCAGGTTCCCAATTCTGAAGTACGAGAGCTATGTCCCCCGGGCACAAACTAGGGACCAGTGGTGTACCGCGTCGGTTTTTTCTTTCTTTTTGAGAGGTAGAGTCTCGAGGGAGGGAGGGAGAGGTAGGAAATCTGTAGTCGACGTCTTTGAAGGACTGGACCCCGTGAGGCTCTGTGGGCTCCCTTTCAGCAAGTCAGCACGGGCTGAGAAACACTGGGGGACCTGATATGTAGGTACCTCAAAAGGTCAGGTCTTATGACCTTACCCATCGAAAAGGGAAGAGGTCCCCTAGAAGGGTTGGGTCTCTGACTTGGGTCCAGAGGACGTAACGTCCGTCCAAGAAAGGGTCGACTCGGTGGTCCCTTCGGGTTCTTCTGACCTTACGTATCGGATAGGGACGAGGTCGCCTAGAAGGGGTGGGTCCTTAGCTTGGTCCGAGAGGACGTAACGTCCGCCTAAGAAATGGTTGACTCGATAGTCCTTCGGGACTATACCAGGGTTTGTCTTAATTAAAAGAAACTTTTAGGTGAGGAGTTCACTCCAAGTACCGTCAGTACGACCAGAGGAGGTAATTTGGGTTAGGTCTCACGGTGACTCGGGTGACCCGGGGTGGAGGACTGGATCGTCGGGAGGACGAGAGAGGACACCGGTGGCAGATTAAGTTCGGGAGAAGAACAAATGGACTGGATGACACCATCGACGGAGGATTAAGTTCAGATGTCGACAGTCACAGGGGTCAAGGCGGAGATATTCGGTGGTATCCCTAGACAAGGTGTCATTTTCCGGTGCGATCGAAGGAAAAATTTAGGGGTGGCACAAATCTTAGGGGAAGATTGTTAAAAATTCAGAGAACCGACCTTATCATCGAGGAAGTACACCGATAAGAATGGAGAATGGGAATAGAGTACGGTAGGTAACCCTTAAGAAACTTTTATAGTGCAAAGGAGAGTCCTGACCGATATATTAGAAGCTCCGGGTCACGTTTTACTTTTGTGACCCGAAAAACAGTTTTTTAGTCCTTCAGGTCTGAAGGGACCACCAATTTACCAATTCTGAGGAGCGAAGGTGACGTCCCCCGAACCCAAGTTAGGGACCAGTCCCTTGATTCTAGAGTGTATACCACACCTGTGTGTTTTGTTTGTTTTAGCTCTTCAAGTGCCGTCCCTGTTGGTTCGTAATTTGGCTCTCGTTCTGGGAAGACTCGCACCCACAGACCCCGGACGTGTGGGTGCTTCGGTGAAATGAAGGAGAAGTGTAAACACGAATGAGACTTGGCAAACAAGACGAACTTTACCGAAAAGACTGCAACGTATGGACCACTTGGAGATCAATATGAAGATCTAGTCGCACCACCAAGAATTACAAAACTCTACCAATAATTGGGTAAATTCTCATTAAACGTTTGATACCCAGGAGGCGGGGAGGTTTTGACCTATACGTCTGTTATACTTCAAATCTTATGTTAAAGTCTACTAGACCTGTATGAGGTTCCAGATATTGGACTTGCGGTATCTCCGGGTCCTTAGTCTCTACTAATTTTAGAATAAACTCTCAGTAAAGTTTACGATGGAAGGGATGATTCGGGAAGACCAAGGAGACTCGGGAGGAGGGAGATACCCCGGAGGTAGGTAAGGTGATAGTAATTTTAAGAACAGTCAGCGAGTCAGCACAGGCTAAGAAACACTGGGGTAGTTGACGTCACGTGGTTCGAAGGGACATGAAGTGGTAACAAACTCGTTCGAGGTCCTCTATCACTTCCTGTCCCTTCGGATCGTACGACGTCAGGTACCCCAGTGTTCTTATCCTGTGCTGACTCACTGACTTGTCGTTATACAGGGGACTCAGCTACCACGGTAGGTCGGTAGAGTAGGAGACAGAGGGAGAAGAAGACGGAAGTTAGAAAGGGTCGTAGTCCCAGAAAAGGTTCGTCAACCGAGAGGAGTAGTCTACCGGTTTCATTACCTCAGAGTCGAAGTCTTAGTCAGGAAGGTACTTATAAGTCCTAACTAAAGGAAATCCTACCTGACCAACCTAGGGGAACGTCAGGTTCCCTGAGAGTTCTCAGAAGAGGTTGTGGTGTCAAACTTTCGTAGCTAAGAAACCACGAGTCAGGTTGAGAAGGTATGTTCTGATGACCTTTTTGGTATCGAAACTGATCTATCTGGATACAGTCGTTTCATTACAGAGACGAAAAATTATACGACAGATCCAACCAGTATCGAAAATAAGGTTCCTCGTTACAGAAAATTAAAGTACCGACGTCAGTGGTAGGAGTCACTAAAACCTCGGGTTCTTTAGACAGTGACGAAGGTGTAAAAGGGGAAGATAAACAGTAATTCACTACCCTGACCTACGGTACTAGAAGTAAAAAGCTTACAACTCAAAATTCGGTCGAAAAAGTGAAAGGAGAAACTGAGAGTAGTTCTCTCTCAATAAATGAAGAAGAAACGAAAGACGATAATCTCACCATAGTAGACACAATAGATTCCGATAATTATAAAGAGGACCGTTAGAACTGACTTCGAACACTAAGTAGGTCGGGTCGTAAATCGTACTATATGAGACGTGTATTCAATTTATTCGTCACACTGTCGTATCGGAACAACATGAGGAAACAATTTTATCGGTACCATTTACTGTCTACCAACAATGGACGGTATAGAACTGCACAAAGTCTTGAGTGACATTGAACTGGTTAATCAATAAAGTAATAGCAAAGTGTTTACTCCTTTGACTCCGAGTTTCTCAAATGACCCCCCGAAGGGAACACCGAGTCGACCATTACTTAGACGGACGTCATGCTCTCTGGACCCAAGTTAGGGACCCAACCCTTCTAGAGGACCTCTTCCCTTACCGATGGGTGAGGTCATAAGACCGGATCTCTTAAGGTTCCTGATATATCAGGTACCCCAGCGTTTCTCAACCTGTACTGACTCGCTGAAAGTGAAAGTGAATTTGTTTTTTCCGTCTCTTCTCGTCTCCGAAGGCCAGACATAGATGTCGGTGACCGGGACACGGAAGCATACCGAATGAGCGGATGACATCAATAAACAGAGACAGAAATGTCTGACTCGGGACCCTTCCTCGTTTCTGACGTGAACGTAAGGACGTAAGAGACCCGGAAAGGTCGTCGGTCAAACATGATTTATGCACTAACAACTGCCTTACTCACGAACGAAGGTAGGATGTCTAAGGATGACATCAGTGTCGTGTCTATTACGGACCGTAGATGGTTGGTAATAAACTCTTTTGGTCGTACAATGGGGTGTTTTCTCCGGTGCAGGACAGGCCCCCTAAGAGACGCCCCTCGGTCGCACCCCACTGACGGGTCTCAGGTGTGACTCTGTTTGGCACACTTGGTTCGAGACTCCAGTAGTCCGGGTCCATAAGGAGAACGGGTTTGTCACCTAAAAGATGCACAGGTCCTCGGGCTGTCGAGGAGGTGACCGAGACGTCCGTAAAGACCATTCTATAATGCCCAAAAGATTGTTCGAATTTTGTTTTTTTGGTCTTGCTTTGTTTATTTACGTTTGAACTTAGTGAGACTCACTTATAAATGGGTCCTTTGTAACGAAACCCAACGACTTCCAGACCTAAAAATCCAAAGTTACTCAGTCATTATACACCTAAGAGTCAACTAAGGGGACGAAAAGGGACTGACGGACCACGAGCCCTTTGGCTGGTCACCGACCGTTATCTGTCCCGATAGAAGAAGTCGAAACCCTTCGTAGACGACTACCCTACCGACGCACGTCGAGGACACCGACGGAGACCCCGAAGTAGGTGACACGACTCTAAGTCCTTCCCTTACCCACACGGTAGACGTTGCCGACATGGGAAGAACGGGTCGAAACGTCGGGTCGGGACTTCGGGACGAACGCAGAACGACACGTGGTGACGTGACCGTCCCAAGACGGCCCTCGAGGGTCCTCCGACCCGAGGTCCGGACTGGGGACGAGTGCCGCACGAGAGGTGGACGGCGTCAGAAAGGTCCTGTTGAACGTCTCAAGCCCTCCTGACCCGATAACCATCATCTTCCCAGGTACAAATTAAACTCCCTCGACACCAATCGTTATTGGTCCGGTCTGACTATACTTAGACACGAAGGAAGACTCTTCCTCGTCTATACTTTTTGTATCTAACAGCCCGCCACGGAAACCCGTTATAAAAACAACAATAACAACAGTTATAATTGTCTTAAAAGATTCGAAAATGTATTATAGTATTTATTGAGATGTCGTTATTCTTTTTCGAGGTCAAATAAATTCCCATATGGTGCAAGGTTCATGCTCCGAGACCAAAAATCTCGTGTAAGAGTATAAGAGTATTATTCGAACACTCTCTCCAAAATAATGGGTTAAAATATGTACCTTTGACTTCGTAATCCAATTCATTAAATAAGTTCCAGTACACTAAGCGTTCCCTTTGTCGAACCTAGACTTCCTCCGACATAAATTAAACTTTCGGACAGGAGTATTAGTAATACTATATAATACTATATATTTATATATATATAAAAACCACCGTTGCACGTCGTACACCCTAGAATCAAGGGACTGGTCCCTGACTTGAGTGCGAGAGCCGTCACTTCAGGATTGGTGAACTGCCGGTCCCCTAAGGGGGTACAATAGAGAATTGTCGTCTTTTGGTGGGGAGTAAACATCGACACAGAGGTCTGGTGGAGGGAAGATCAAAGAGAGGGAGGGGTGGATTAAGTAGGATGTCTGACTCCGTCTAATTTAAAAGGATTTTATAACGAAATTAGGGAAGTGACGGATGAGTTTTGTGACCGTCAACGGATATCCTCGTCTAATTAAAAGTTTGAGTGAGACTATTGAACTCGAAAAGACAGTTGACGGGAATAAAATCCGTCTTATGGAGGGATAACGAAGATGTCGGACCTGAAGTCCTGTGCTCTGGAGACCTCGTTTCGACTCGTCTCCCGATATTTGAAACTTACTTGGAGATATTTTTGGAACATTTATAAAGAATGAAAGTTATTTTACTTCGTAATTTCCTTCGTAAAAGTTTGTTCTCTAATAGTTACTGTAAAAGGTGTAGAATTTAATGATTACCACCAATTACATGTTAATTCAAGAGAAATGGTAGACAACGAACGATTTTTGAAATCATAGAGAAAGGTTCCTTTAAAATTACTTCCCGAACAATTTTTTTTTGTTGTAAAAAAAGGAGGGGGTTCATGTTGTCTGATCAAGGTTTAACCCTTTCGTCATGCAATTCCGACATATGACAGTGGGACGAATAAATTGAATATACGTCTCATGTAGTACGATTTACGACCCGACCTACTTCGTGTCCGACCTTAGTTCTAAAGGTCTTCTTTATAGTTATTGGAGTGTATGCGTCTACTGTAGTGGGAATACCGTCTTTCACTTCTTCTTGATTTCTCGGAGAACTACTCTCACTTTCTCCTCTCACTTTTTAGACCGAATTTCGAGTTGTAAGTCTTTTGCTTCTAGTACCGTAGGCCAGGGTAGTGAAGTACCGTCTATCTACCCCTCGGTCACCTTTGTCACTGTCTAAAAGAAAAGAACCCGAGGTTTTAGTGACGTCTACCACTAACGTCAGTACTTGAGTTTTCTGTTAACGAGGAACCTTCTTTTCGATACTGGTTTGATCTGTCGTATAATTTCTCGTTTGTGTAATGAAACGGTTGTTTCCAGGTAGATCAGTTTCGATACCAGAAAGGTCATCAGTACGTACCTACACTCTCAACCTGTATTTCTTTCGACTCGTGGTTTCTTAACTACGAAAACTTGACGCCACTCCCTCTTCTGAGAACTCTCAGGGAACCTGACGTTCCTCTAGGTTGGTCAGGTAGGATTTCCTCTAGTCAGAACTTATAAGTAACCTTCCTGACTACGACTTCGACTTCGAGGTTATGGAACCGGTAGACTACGCTTCTTGACTGAGGAACCTTTTCTGGGACTACGACCCTTTCTAACTTCCGTTCTTCTCTTCCCCTACTGTCTCCTACTCTACCCACCTACCTGTACTCAAACTCATTCGAGACCCTCAACCACTACCTGTCCCTTCGGACCGCACGACGTCAGGTACCCCAGAGTTTCTCAGCCTGTGCTGACTCGTTGACTTGACTGACTGACTGAGGTCTGTACGAAGGTTCTGGGGAACTTCATTCTTTACCGTTGGGTGAGGTCACAAGAACGGACTTCTTAGGACACCTGTCTCCTCGGACCGCCCGATGTTAGGTACCTAAACGTTTCTCAACCTGTGCCGACTCGTGTGTGAGTGGGGTCTGGATCAACAAGAGTCTCGGTGAGTCAGGACCGAACCAGAGAAGGGACGTGTACTCCTCACACCTCCTTCTAAATGTGGCGAGTGACCCTCAGAATAGAAAGAAAAAATTGAATAAAAAATTAACTTCCTATTAACGAAATGTCTTAAAACAACCAAAGACGGTACGTAGTTGTGACAAAAAAGAAAAAGAAAAAAGAAAAACCGAGTCTCGTCGAAAGTCCTATGATCTTTCGAAGAAGAACCGATACTTCAAAAGCTACTAGACTTCAGATCCGAAGAAAGAGTGTGATTGATCGAAACACTGGACCCGTTGATTTTTGGAGACCCGGAGTAAAGAGAGTCGATATTTGTGTCTTTGGAGTTTTTTTTCCCAGTCGGATAGTCTCCTAAATTTTAAGTTACCGAGGTACTAGGTGGTCTCCGGTTTGTCTTTTTGTTAAGTCTATGGATTCGTGGTGGAAATAGGGTTCCTATAAGAAGTCAAGTCAGAGAGTCAGCACAGACTAAGAAACACTGGGGTACCTGACGTCGTACGGTCCGAAGGGACAGGTAGTGGTTGAGGGTCTCGAACGAGTTTGAGTACACGTGACTCAACCACTACGGTAGGTTGGTAGAGTAGGAGACAGTAGGGGAAGAGGAGAACGGAAGTTAGAAAGGGTCGTAATCCCAGAAAAGGTTCCTTAGTCAAGAAACGTAGTCCACCGGTTTCATAACCTCAAAGTCGAAGTCGTAGTCAGGAAGGTCACTTATAAGTCCTGACTAGAGGAAATCCTACCTGACCAACCTAGAGGAACGTCAAGTTCCCTGAGAGTTCTCAGAAGAGGTTGTAGTGTCAAATTTTCGTAGTTAAGAAACCACGAGTCGAAAGAAATACCAGACTGAGAGTATAGGTATGTACTGATGACCTTTTTGGCATCGGAACTGATCTACCTGGAAACAACCGTTTCATTATAGAGACGAAAAATTATACGACAGATCCAACCAGTATCGAAAAGAAGGTTCCTCGTTAACAGAAAACTCAAGTACCGACGCTAGTGGTAGACGTTGCTAAAACCTCGGGTTCTTTTCTTTTAGACAGTGACAAAGGTAACCAAGAGGTGGATAAAAGGTACTTCACTACCCTGACCTACGGTGCTAGAAGTAAAAAACTTACGACTCAAATTCGGTCTAAAAAGGGAGAGGAGAAAGTGAAAGTAGTTCTCCGAGAAATCAAAGAGAAAGTGAACGACGGTCTTCCCACCACAGTAGATGTATGGACTCCGATAACTATAAAGAGGACCTTTAGAACTAAGATCGAACACGAAATAGGTCGGGTCGTAAAACGTACTACATGAGACGTATATTCAATTTATTCGTCCCACTGTCATATGTCGGAATTGCATGACGAAAGGGTTAAACCTTGGTCAGACGATATAAACCCCCTCCTTTTTTTATAATATATATAATATATATATATATAAAAATGTTCGGGAAGTAATTTTATGTGTCGGAACTACAAGAGGAAAGGATCAAACCTTGGTCGCACAACAAGGTACAGGTCAAGATTAACAACTAAGAACTAGACGTATGTCTAAAGAGTCCTCCGTCCAGTCCACCAGACCATAAGGGTAGAGAAGTTTTTAAAAGGTCAAACAACACTAGGTGTGTCAGTTTCCGAAACGTATCAGTTATTTCGTCTTCATCTACAAAAAGACTTTAAGACAACGAAAAAGATACTGGGTCGTCTACAACCGTTAAACTAGAGACCAAAGAGACGGACAAGACTTAGGTCGAACTTGTAAACCTTCAAGAACCGAGTGTATGACAACCTCGGAGTGAACCTCTTAAAACTCGTAATGAAACGATCGTACACTCTACTCACGTCAACACTCTATCAAACTTGTAAGAAACCGTAACGGAAAGAACCCCTAACCTTACTTTGGACTGGAAAAGGTCAGGACACCAGTGACGACTTAAAAGGTTTAAACAACCGTAAAACCCACGTCGTGAAAGTATCGTAGTAGAAAATCCCAAACTTTATCGAGTTGACCTTAAGGCAGTGGAGGTGATCGAAACAAGTATCACTACGAAGGATTCCGGGTGAACTGAAGTGTGAGGTCCTACAGACCGAGATACACTCACCAGTGTGGTGGAACCAATAGACCCAGCACTTCTAGAAAAAACATATCAAGAAGACACATAAGACCGGTGGAGAAGAATTATATAAGACGAAGACAATCCAGGTATGACAAAGACAGGAAATAACACGAGTAGAAACGTACTTTACAAGGGAACCATAGAGGTTGAGACAACTTCTCTAGAGATCAGAAAAGGTAAGATAACAAAGGGAGATAAACAAACGTAACTAGTGACTTCTTCCGAAAGAACAGAGAGGAACTACAAGAAACCTTGAGACGTAAATCTACCCATATAGAAAGGAAAAGAGGAAATGGAAATCGAGGAGAAGAAAAGAGTCGATAAACATTCCGGAGGAGTCTGTTGATAAAACGGTAAAACGTAAAGAAAAAGAACCCCTACCAAAACTAGTGACGGAGGACATGTTACAGTGTTTGAAGGCAGGTATCGAGAAGTCCGTGAGACACATAGTTTAGGTTAGGGAACTTTGACAAACAGTGAAGGTGATATGTTAGCATTCCCTAAACTAAATCCAGTATGGACTTACCAGATCACCAAAAGGGATGAAAGAAGTTAAATTCAGACTTAAAACGTTATTCCTCAAGTACTAGACTCGGTGTCAGTCAAGGACCAGGACAAAAACGACTGACATATCTCGAAGAGGTAGAAGTCGATTAGACTAAAGCCACAACTGGTGGAATCCTACAGGTAAACATCAGAAGAGAACTCACCCTTACAAGACCCTCCCAGATCCCACAGGGACTTGTAAGGGTCAGGTCAAACGGGACGTCCCAAATTTAGGACGACGGGATCCGTTCGAATAGAGTCTGTCTGTTATCACTTTCACTTTCACTTCAGCGAGTCAGTACACCCTGAGAAACGCTGGGGTACGGCCCTCTTTATAGTTATTGGAGTCTATACGTCTACTGTGGTGGGAATACCGTCTTTCACTTCTCCTTGATTTTTCGGAGAACTACTTTCACTTTCTCCTCTCACTTTTTCAACCGAATTTCGAGTTGTAAGTCTTTTGCTTCTAGTACCGGAGACCAGGGTAGTGAAGTACCCTTTATCTACCCCTTTGTCACAGTCTGAAATAAAAACCCCCGAGGTTTTAGTGACGTCTACCACTGACGTCGGCACTTTAATTTTCTGCGAAGGAGGAACCTTCTTTTCAAGACTGGTTGGATCTGTCATATAAGTTTTCGTCTCTGTAATGAAACGGCTGATTCCAGGCAGATCAGTCCCGATACCAAAAGGGTCACCAGTACATACCTACACTCTCAACCTGACACTTCTTCCGACTCGTGGCTTCTTAACTACGAAAACTTGACACCACAACCTCTTCTGAGAACTCTTAGGGAACCTGACGTCCCTCTAGGTTGGTCAGGTAGGACTTCCTACTAGTTGGGACCCCAAAGAAACCTTCCTTACTACAATTTCGACTTTGAGGTCATGAAACCGGTGGAGTACGCTTCTCAACTGAGTAACCTTTTCTGAGACTGCGACCCTCCCTAACCCCCGTCCTCCTCTTCCCCTGCTGGCTCCTACTCTACCGACCTACCGTAGTGCCTGAGCTACCTGCACTCAGAATCACTTGAGACCCTCTACCACTACCTGTCCCTCCGGACCGTACGACGTTAAGGACCCCAACGTTTCTCAGCCTGTTCTGACTCGGTGACTTGACTTGACTTGACCTGGTATCAGACATCTGACCATTGGTCCCAGGAGGCAGACACCCTAAAAGGTCCGTTCTTGTGACCTCACCCAACGGTAAAGGAAGAGGTCCTCCAGAAGGGTTGGGTCCATAACTTGGACCCAGAGGACGTAGCATCCGTCTGCGAAATGGTAGACTCGGTGGCTCTGTCTGTTACCCCTCACAATTAAAGACGGGACGGATGAACGGGCAGGTACTCTTTGGGGAAAGACGTTGGTGTCTCTTGGGGTATTTACAAATTAAAGACAATGTTATTGCACTTTGTCTGAGATTCGAAGAGAGGCGTGGTGTGGGTGAGACCGTTTTTTCTTCCCTTTTTTTTCACAAATGCAAGTCGACGTTAAATGAGTCGTCTCACTAATTAGTCAATTAATAAGGTAGGTACCACGATAGCTTTTCGTCTCACCCTTCCGGACGTCACTCACCTCTCTCACCTGTCTCTGCGTCCTGTCCACCTGGTCACAGGTGGGACCGGGCCCCTGGACGGAGAGGGGAGTTTGTAGGGGTTTATTTTTCTCAGGAATTTGAAAACAGGGGTGAGGCACTGTTGTTTCAGGGCACAGGTGGAAGTCTGGGTGGAAGAAAGGGAGGTAGTAATCAGTGTATCCCCGGCCAGAATACACTCAAAAGATGTGACAGTTGTCTCCCTAGTAAAATTTGGTTTTTAGTAGACGGATTTCGAGACCACCGAGTCACCATTTCTTAGGTGGACGGTTACGTCCTTTGCGTCCAAACTAGAGATGGCCCTTCTAGGGGACCTCTTCCTTTGTCGTTGGGTGAGAGCATAAGAACGGACCTCTTAGGGTACCTCGGACCACCCGACGTCAGATACCCCTGCGTATCTCACCCTGTACTGAATCATTGACTCGGTCTTTTTGTTATGAAAAGGAACGGATTTTAAGAATTCCGGAGGACACGAGTAGTTCCTCTACCTGAAGACCCTGAAGGGACCCCCGGGTCACCAATACTTGGGTGGAACGGTACGTACCCTGGGTCCGAGGTAGGGACCAACCCCCTGATTCTAGGTGTGCGGTAACCCGTGGATGACTCGGAAATGTGGTGTTAATCTCGCCCCGGACGCACGACTCACTCCTGGGGTGTACGACGTTGATTCTGGCCTATACCGGTTTGCATTCATTTATAAAAATTTTTTTTCTTTTTTGTCGAAGAAGTTAGATGTACAGGTAACGGTTTACCTACTATTTCTTCTTACTTACCATACATTTATGTCACCCCATAATCACTTTCACAATCAGTGAGTCAGTACGGGTTCTGAGAAACGCTGTGATACCTGGACGCTCCGAGGAGACAGGTACTTTAAGAGGTCCGTTCTTATAACCTCACCGAACGGTAAAGGAAGAGGTCCACTAGAAGGGTCCGGTCCCTAACTTGGGGCCAGAGAGTGTTAGACGCCGTCTAAGAAAGGGTAGCCTCGGTGGTCCCTTCGGGTCACCCTATAATGAGTCGGTAGTATTTCTTACCTCAAGAACAGTAGACCTTGTATAACGGTAGACTTCGTTATATCTACCTGGACCTCCAATAGGACGATTCACGTCAGTCTCTCTGTCTCGTTCCGTTTAGGGTATACTATCTAACGAATGTAAACTTTGGATTTTTTTCACTATATTCACTTGAATAAATGTTTTGTCTTTAACTGAGTGTTTTTTTGTGTGAATACCAATGGGTTCCCCTTTCCCCTCCTCATTTAATCCTCAAACCCTAATTGTATATGTGTGATGACAGATCTCTATGTGGCAGTCTACATCTATTGTTTGGTCCTGGATGACATATTGTGTCCCTTGATATGAGTTATAGAACATTATTAGATCTTCCCTTTTCTTCAGATTTAGTGGACGATATGTTACATTTTGATGTGTGACGTTCAGTCGATACGCAGTTACTTTGTGTGTGTGTGTGCATGTTAAATTTTTTTCTTCTCGAAGAATTGTCTCGCGTCTTCCAGGAGGTACTCACCGACAATTGGTCGAAACAAAGACGACGAGGGTGAAGTTTGAAGGGGACCATTGTTTCGTAGCCGGTAAGAGGTCATGGATTCACGACAGAGACGAAAGGTAGTGAACGAATCAGGTAAGGAATCGGTGGAGAGGACCTGTCTTTAACTTCCTTGGTGGTCGTGGGGCTTGTCGTTCTTCCGGACCGATCCCGTCAGGGGAGGAGACTCTAGGACCCGGAGGTCTTTCGAAGGGACTATGGTTCGGTCCAAGACGGGTGAAAAAGTAGAATAAGTAGAGTGACGCAGTACTGCGAAACGAAGAAAAACACGGAAGAGACCAGCGCCGTTGGGACCCCTCGACAGGAACACATATAAACATTGAGCCACGGGTCACATGTGATTCGTAAATTCGGTCGGGAGGAATGCACGACCACTTAAGTATACTCTCCACCCTCATGTACAGACCAATGGTACCGAAAGCTAAACCTCTCTTTTGCCTCGGACATAGAGACATAGTTCTTCTGTTCGTCTCCCCGAAGTGACGACCGAAGTCCCATTTTTTAGGTGGATGGTTTCGTCCTCTGGACCCAAGCTGGGGACTAGGTCCTTCTAAGGTGCACGGTGTCTCGTTGACTCGGACACGGGAGCTCGGGTCCTCGATGTTGCTGACTCAGGTGCACGGCGTGGATATCTTCGGGCGTGCGGGATCCCGGGGACGAGACGTTTTTCTCCTCGGTACCGTTGCTCTTCGGGCTCGCGGTGTCGATCTCTTGTCGGGTGAGGGTGTTGATCTCTTCTCGGACACGTCGCCGTCTCTGGGTCGTGTCGGGTTTTCTCTTCCTCTTTGTCTCTCTGACTCTGAAGTTTCTCGTCGTTCACCCCGGGTTTCAGTTTGGTCGGGTCGTGGAAGGAACGGAGAGTGACCCGAAAGGACACAGTGCGGCTACGGACAAACGGAGGTTTCTTGAACGTTGAGATTTTATCCAGGATACATTATAATGACAACCAGGTGCGGTCCAGCGAGAGGAACTGAAAAGACCTTAGTCACAATCTTTTTAGTAGGGTTAGGAAGAGTCAAGAATAAGAAGTAGACCTTTCTCTCGACCTCTACAGGAAGTAGTCGCGGCGGAGGCGACTAACGATCCTGACCTCTCTTCTTACATAAGTCTCGTTAATCGGACCACAACCCGGCGTCATGCACTACCCATGCACCATCGAAAATAACGTCGACGGCGACAACTCCAAGTAGTGACGTGACCGTCAAAACGACACTGAAGGAATCTCGTCACGAGACGACCTGGACCCCCATACGGCAACACGAGTAGAGACCCTGTGCTTCAGGTAAACGGACTAAGGGGGTCAAGAGACAAGGACCCACCTCTAGGAACACGACGACCCTTCTTCGAAGAGCTGAAATTCCCTGATCCGACGTCGATCAGTAATTATTCTCCCTTCCTTCGTGAAAGGACGATAGATTCGTGTGAGAAACGTCCCTAGAGTAAAGGTGAGAGGATTCATTGTTATGGAAAAGTAAAAGTGACGAAAACCTATAACTTTCCATAGAAACGACTGAAAAAATCTTGGAGTCAGAATCAATACACCCATATGCAGAACGCACAAAAAAGACGAGTACTGACAATATCTGTCTACAACGTCTGCTTTCCGCTCCTTTCCCTCGGCCGTGACCGAAACTCCTACCCCGACAGTAGAATATAGGACAATTTTAGTGCCCCACATCTGACGCACGGAGAGTGTACAAAGGGTTGGTAAAGTATTCCTCTTTTCTATCGACTTTACATGCACCTTCCCTTGTTTTAAATTTATCTCTTAATTCAGACTGTCCATGTACACCTTTCCTTCATCCCAATTAGGTTGAAAAAATAGAACCACTGTTTATAAGACCCAACTAAAAAACGGTTTCTCCGAGTTCAGAGCTTTTTTTTTTAGGTCAACTCGAGTAAGAAAACGAAAAGGTTGACCATGGGATCCGGTGTGGGGTGGAAGGTATCGTGCTCTTCATGTCTTTCCGAGGGTCGGACCCAAGAACCAGAATAGGACTAGAGGGTGGGTCCGGACAGAGGTACCACCGACGGGCCTCTGGAGGGACTTTTACCGACTTTTGGTCAGAAGGAGGTAGTCCCTTCTAACAAGAAAAGTCTACTCCCACGCACTCTCCAGGACGGATCGTCGATCTCATCGAGTTATGTAGGTCGTTTGGTTCCACCTTCCACTCAGACACGACCCGTAGTAGAATTGTAAAGTTTCGTTCGAAGAGTTTGATACCACCGTTGGATTTAACGTGTTTTTTCGTTGTTTCGGAAGATTACCATCCAGAGTCAATTATTATCGAAATGACTCCATATTAACTACATGTCATTTGATGTGTGTGAACTTCCGTGTTAGACTATTTAAAACTGTATATGACACTTGACGGTTGTACTCTGTCACTCGTGTAGGTAGTGGGGTTTCAGAGGAGTGCGGGAGAAGACTGGGTAGAGAGACGGAGAGGGGTGCGGAGCGAGGTATGGTCCGAGGATCAGCACAGGGTTCAATTGTCGACTAGACACGGATGTCTAATCGAACGTAAGAGATCTCTAGATATATTTACATTGTACGTCATACCTCAGAGAGTATGGACCGAAGAAAGAAAAAAAGAGAACAAAACCGGGACGGTCTACCGAATACCCTAGAAACAAGAAACTTGGTTATGGGGAATGTCACTTTCGCGTCTCAGGAGTGGTGACCTGACGGTCCCCAAAGGGTTAAATGAAAGAATAACAACTCAAAACTCTCAATTTTTTTTTTTTTTCTTTTTTTCTTATATATAAGAAGGAAAAGAAAAAAATTTTTCTTTTCAAGACCTATCTTCAGGAAAAAGTCTATATATATATAAAAGTAAACATCCAATATAAAAACCAAAAGATAGATTCTTTAGAAACTATTTTAGTTCCAGTTATCTAAAAGAAGATCTTCAAAATCCAAAATGTAAGTCTCAATTGAAAACACATACCATATCCCAGATTCAATAGTAAAAACGTATACCTATAGTTTAACAAGATCGTGGTAAATACCTTTTCTAATAGGAAGTAGATTCAACGGAAACATACAAACAACTTTTAGTTAACTACAGACATATTCGTATACCCAAATAAAGACCTGAAGATAAGATAACTAGACAAACAGATGAAAATGTGGTTATAGTGTAACAGAACTAATGGCATCAAAATATTATTCAGAATTTAGTCCATTACGTCAAGGAGTTTGAAGGAGAAACTTAAACAAAGTCGATCAGATCCAGCAAACGTAAAGGTGCACCTAAAATTTTAGTCGAATAGTTATGGATTTTTTTCGGAGGACCCTAAGACTAACCTTAACACAACTGAGATTGTTCTAGCTTAGAAGGTTTATTTATATAAAGAGGGAAATAAATCCAGAGGAGACTAAAGAAAGTCGGTACAAATTAATCAAAAGTCACATGTCTCGAGTGTGTAGAAAGTAGTCTACCTAGGGACAAAGTAAACAAAACTACAGTAGTATTTACATTAGAAAGTTTAAAGTTTAAGGTTAACAAATAACAAACGTATATCTTTATATAACTAAAAACGTTTAATTATAACGTAGAATTTTTATAACGATTTAAGAATAATCAAGAGAATCGTAAAAACATCTAAGGTAGTTTAAAAGATGTATCTACTACTACAGTAGATACTTATCTCTATCGAAAAAAGGGGGTAAAAAAAACAACCGATACAGTTCACCGAATTCCCTAGAGTCAAGGGGCTGGTCCCTAACTTAGGTCCGGTACCGTCACTTTCGAAGCTCAGGATTGGTGATCCAGTGGTCCCTTGAGGGTTCTGTCGAAATAAAAGAGAAAGGAAATGACGAAAGAAAGAAAGAAAATAAATAAAAATCCGGAATGACGGGACTGACGTTACAGATCATGTGACAATTTTTTTTCTACTCTCACCTGTGTGAACGAAAAAGGGATTAGTGTCTCCTTTCGTGAGTCAGAGAGTAGTAATCTTTCTTTCTTTCACTTCAGCGAGTCAGCACAGGCTGAGAAAACACTCGGGGCACCTGACATCGGACGGTCCGAGGAGGTAGGTACCCTAAGAGGGCCGTTCTTAGGACCTCACCCAACGTAAAAGAAGAGGTCCCCTAGGAGGGTGGGTCTCTAGCTTGGGTCCAGAAGGTGTGACGTCCGTCTGAGGGATGGTAGACTCGGTGGTCCCTTCAGTTCATACTGCAATTGACATACAAAAAGTATCTACGAGAAAATGTCCAACTTGTTCATGGGAAGAATCCTTCCCTACTACTTATAACAGTTTACGAAAAAGACACAGAGTTATGACTCTACGATAAAGAAAATGACTGAAACAAATAAACCACTTAATGTAATGACTAAGAAAAAATTTGATACATAGTAAAGGAATGAACTGAGACGACCAGAATCAACACCGTACACCCAGAAATCAACATCTTACATCCTAGAAAATCAACTTCATATACCTGAAGAGTCGACGTGGGACACCCTAGATCAAGGGACTGGTCCCCAACTTGGACCCGGGGGACGAAACCCTCAGATTCAGTGACCTGGTGCTCACTTCAGGGTCGTAATCGACTAAGAGCTTACAATTTGGTTGGAACGCAAGTACCCTCTTTGGCGGGATCAGGACTGCATAAAAGGAGTAATATATAACCACATAAATTAGTCCATTCTTATAATGTACATACAAGTACTTCTCATAACCAACTGTCGAAAAGAAGACATTACAGAACCAGACCAAAACCATTATCTCATTACGACCCGAGTATCTTACTCAACCCTTCATAAGGAAGGAAAAACTAGGAGACCTTTTAAAATATATCTTAATGATAATAAATGAATAAGTTATAAACCATCATGAGTTCAACTGAAGAATGTTTACATCCTTTTTTACGACTTTCTGACTTTACACGAGTTTGCTAATGACCCACATAGGACACATCGAGTACGAAGATCCGATAGAAAGAAACAGAACTCGACAAAATATCGAAACATTTGACGTCTTTTGACTGTTATTACGTTTATTAAGAACAGGTATCTTTGAGGTCAATTAGTAACGGGACGTATGTCTAGATAAGACGTATAAGACATTTCAGTAAAAATATAGTAGAGGACAAGAGACTCAATTGGAAGGTCAGTCAACATTGCAAAATGATCATGGAGTAATCAATTCATTTACAAAACTGTACACAAGTAAAATCTGAGTGGGTCCTTATTATCAAATATGGAAATTTTATTATTAGAAAGTTTAATAGAAAATTATGTCCTCACTACTCTTAAGTACCATATCCGAAACAAATTAGTTTCGTAATATATTCCAACCAATCAACGATTACTATATCCTTCAATGAATGATATTTAACACTTCTACTACTATAGTTCTCTTTATAATAAAATTTCTACTTTCTCTCCTACCTGTAAACAAAGGAGTAGAGATTTTACTCCATATCACAATCAGCGAGTCAGTACAGGCCGAGAAGCACTAGGATACCTGACCTTGGGTGGTCCGAGGAGACAGGTACCCCAAAAGGTCCGTTCTTATAACCTCACCCAACGGTAAAGGAAGAGGTTTTTACTCCATAACCCTATTCATTAAAGATTCCAGAAAAGAGTAAAATTGATAGGTTGAGACTTAACCACTAAAGTGCTACTTGAATAAAGTTAAAGATCTCAAGTAATAAACAATTTTACCCTAACACTGTTAAAGACATGGGTAGAGTTTATTAGTTTATTCTATTGTCTAGACTTTACAACTTTCACGTTATGTTTAAATCCCCCAATGGTAAACACGGAGTACTTTTCGTTTCTATTTGCAAGGGTTCGGAGTGAGAGAGTAAAACCAGTTGTCAATTTTTAAAATTTAGAACATTAGAAGATCCTTTGGACTAACTTGATTAAACTTAAATTGAAAAAAAAAGTAACTTCTCAGTAGTAGAATTTTAATTAAGGTAGGATCCAAAATTTATTAATATCACTATAACTTAAGATTGTGGTCTCCGAGACTCCACCAGAGTTTTGTCAGACTTAATCGAGACTTTCCGTCCCCAAGGACTCTACCACCGGTGAGAGTAAAGCTACGACGTTAATGGACCTTACAATATCTCAGGAAGTTTTGTACCGTTCAAAGTGGAAAGAAGTGTGAGTCACGACGGGCACTCGGTCCCTCTTACTAGACGGGTATGGGAGTCGGTGAGGGAACAAGACCAAGTAACAGGTTTGTGAAGGACCTCCCCGCAGTCACACGGGTCGAACCCACTCCGTCTTCCGTATGGGTCGTAAACACGTCTCCGAGTTCCGCCCATCTGGTCCGTGGAAAGAGGTCACCTTTTTCTGACTTAAATATCAGATCAGACACCAAAACCAAAACCGACACGGTACTTCGTACACCCGAGAATAAAGGGACTGGTCCCTACCTTGAGAAAGGGGGACACCTTCTGACCCTAGAATCGGTGACCTGGTGGTCCTTTCAGGGTAGAAAAATATTAATTAAATATTACAACATACATATTAATTAAATATGACAACGTAAGTAAAGTTCATATGACGTTTCACTAAGTCACTATGCATATGTGCACGAGTCAACGAGTCACCACAGGTTGAAAAACGCTGGGGGTCCCAGACACCGAACGGTCTGAGGAGACAAGTACCTTAAAAAGTCCGGTCTCACTCACAGTAAAGGATGAGGTCCCTTAGAAGAGTTGGGTCCCCAGTTTCGAGTCAGAGAACCCAGAGGACGTAACCGTCCTCCTAAGAATTGGTGGTGCGGCGGACCCTTCGTATGTATGTACGTAGATAAAAAAAGTCTAAGAAAAGGGAGTATCTAATCAGACACGAGAATTGTCGACTCTAGTGTATACATAAGAGAACAAAGGATTCTGAATTTTACTTTAATAATCTAACCCACTATAACCTGAAAGGACTACTGAGTCTACCATTTCTTAGGACGGACGTCCTCTGAGCCCAAGCTAGGGACCCAACCCCTCTAGGGAACCTCTTCCTTTACCGTTGGACAAAATCATAAGAACGGACCCTTTTAGGGTACCTGTCTCCTCGGACCGTCCGATGTATGTCTGGTACCCCAGCGTTTCTCAGTCTGTGCTGACTCGCTGATTGTGAAAATGAAAAGTTCAAGAGAAAGTTCGATTTCGAATTTCTTTTTAAATGATGTACCCTTTTTCGATCTTTCATATATAAAAGTACACAGATAAATAAGTGTATAGGTGGAGAAGTACCAAATCCACAAAAGCCACACGTCCCGTGATACGTTCGATGTGTTGTGTTCTGTGTGTGTGAGTGTGTGTGTGTGTGTGTGTGCAGATTCCGAAAGTTCCTCCAATACCTTTAAGAAGAGGGTGGTCCCACGTCCCAACCCCCACCCATCCCCCTCTCACGGAGTTTCCAGAAATGATCGGTCACGATCTCCTTGACGATTGATTAGTCAATTAATTAATTACTTGTTAGTCGTTTACCGGAGGTCACCCCCTTCGCACTGAGCCGAAGGTTTACGATTAATAATCGGGGAAATGCCTCGACTTTGTCCCTCCCGTTTAGTAGGGTCCGAGGGTCTGCTCGACCGTGTGTCTGTGACGTTCCTCCGACACTAAGAGTAGACATGGTCATACGAACGGTCAAAAATTAGACCACTTTAATTACTCCTGAAAATCTTCACGTTCAACCTTACTATTTTATAATTGTAAGTACAGTAACCACTAGACATCCACATGACTTTATCGGGCCCCATCAACATCCCAGGAACCGTACTGACCATGGGCCTCCGCCTCGAGAGACTATGAAAGGTCCATTTCCGGCGATCATCTACGAGTCACCGAGGTGAATAAGGGGCTGGACCGGAAACGGGAAATTGAAGGGGATCGGAGACGCACAAGAACGTAAGTAGAGGGAGTGGGGACAGTACGAAGAATCTTCTTCATTACGACAGAACTGTGACCTTGGGATTGACGCTGTGGAGGTCCTTTCGTAGAGTAAGTTTCGAGGTCCACCAAGGAGGTAGTGGTTGTTCTCGGCCCTGCGAGGTAATTGACGCCTTTTTAACGTAGAGGAGAGTCGTGTGTTCAGGGTAGTGACTTATGAGACACTTCTACTACGAGTGCTTTACGACCAAGTAGAGGAGGGTCGAAACACGTGACGTAAAGGATTTGATTCTTCGACGGTGAAGTCCGAGGACGACGTTGACACCAGGAAGACAGTTTTGTTTCGTGTTCCTCTGGTCTCGGGGTGTCGACATTGGCGGGGGGAAAGGAACCAGGAGCATCAAGTCACGTCGTAGGGACCACCAAGCCCCCTCCCATGATCTTGTTCTTGGTTTGGTTGACTTCTCGTGCATTGACCCCTGGCCTCACAATTACACCGGAGGAGGGGTCCCGGGGGGAGTCCGTGGGGGACAAACGGACAGATAAAGGGAGACGTAGAAGCTGATGTGAGTCCGCGGAAGTCAAGGAGTGATCTATTGCTAAGTCACAAACGAGGAATAGAGAACGTCGGGTCATCGGACGTTTGTGGAGTCTCCCTAAATGGAGAGAAGGGTCCTCGTTCATACGAACAGGGACTCGTCAAAGGTCTAAACGGACACCTCTGAAGTCCCTTCTGTTGGTACCCACGAAACTATGTTTACACTCCAGGGCCCTCGACACTAGAATTCTCACTGACGCTTGTAAAGGAGACCCAAACCTTCCTCACTACCTCCGACCCCGAGAGTAGTTCGAACACCCCGACCGAGTCTCTGGGTCGTACCCTAGGGTTCTCATCTAGACGAAAACTTCTGTAAAAAGTTCCACAAAGAACCAGAAATCTCACGTAGACTTACGAGTGTATTTAATAACGAACTCACATCAGATTTTACCTTTTTGTCGAACCTTTATTGGATTTACAGAAGTCATTTTTTATCCGATTTAAATAATACCAGTTGAATCTCTTCTGAGATCCAGAATCCGTCTACCGTCTTTGAACACTCACGCACGTACGATTCAGTAAAGTCGACACAGGCTGAGAACGTTGGGATACCTACCATCGGACGGTCCGAGGAGATAGGTACCCTAAGAGGTCCGTTCTTATGACCTCGCCCAACGGTACGGGAGGAGGTCCCCTAGAAGAACTGGGTCCCTAGCCTGGGAGTAAAGAGTACAAAGGACGTAACCGTCCACCCAAGAAATGGTGATGACGGTGGACCGTGATCACCCTCTTTTGGACCCCTTGGTAGTCTTTGTTTTATCGATTTTGTGTAGTAAAATTTACCGACGTATTATAGAGTAATATACTTATATAAAATCGACTAAATAGTCTAAAAATAAAAATTTATTATTCCAACAAAAGTTAATATAAACGATAATAATCATTGTTGAAGTCGTAAAAATATATAATAAAAGATGTTAACTTTTTTATAAAACCTATATCACACTCTTCCCCTTAAGGGTCTAGTTTCCTATCCCTAAAAATTCCTAGATCTTTACCTAAAGGTTTCACGATAAGTGTAAACGTGACTGAAAGTGAAGATAATATCACGAACTTTTAAATTAAGGTGAAAGAGGTTTTAATAGTCGAACTTAACTGATTTTTACTACAAGGTATAGTAATAATAAAAAATTTAATTTAATTTAAATCAAAATTAAAAAAAAAAAAAAAACACCACGGTACTCCGTACGTCCTTAAACCAACGGACTTGTCCCTAACTTGGGATGAGGGACGTTACCGTCGTGTCTCGGAATTGGTCACCTATCGATCCCTTCAGGGACAACGCGTCGTAAATTTAAACGTAAAGACCGTCACCGTGGGGTGCGGTCACGAGAACGGACTTTTTAGGGTGTCCGCCTCCTCGGACCATCCGACGTCAGGTACCCCAACGATCCTCAGCCTGTGCTGAATCGCTGAAGTGAAAGTGAAAAGTGAAAGTACGTAACCTATTCCTTTACCGTTGGGTGAGGTCACAAGAGCGGACCTCTTAGAGTCCCTGCCGCCTCGGACCAGAGACCCCAGTGTGTCTCAGTATGTACTGACTTCACTGAATCGTCGAATTGTCGACCGAATAGTCAATCCGAGTAATAAAAATTACTGAAAATTACATGAAAGACTCCTAACGGACAAATGTATGACCCAAGTAAAAAGACTCACAAAAAGGATAATTAAATATTTTCGAAATTTTTTAAATAAATGAAGACAAAAACCGACGTGACCCAGAAGTAACGATGCGACTCGGAACGACATCGGAACCGTTCGTCCCCGACGAAAGATCGACGCCACACACCCAAAGAGTGACACTACCGAAGAGAGCAACTCCCGTCGCGCCGGTCCCGTACGTCCGAGGTCATAACCCCGTGTGCCCGTGTCAGCAACGCCGAGCACCCGAGATCTCGTACCCGAGCCATCAACATCGTGTGTCCGATTCGACGGGGCTCCATCTACCCTAGAAGGCCTGGTCCCTAGCTTGGTCCCAGGGGACGTAACGTTCCACCAAAGAATTGGTGACCCGGTGGACCCCTCGGGATATTTTTGAAAAGCGACTCCGTCAAACACGACGATGGGTGGCGGATCGGACGGGTGACCAGAAATCTTTGGCAAACCAAGTGAGTATCGTTCACTGACGACGGAATAGGGGTGGTCGTACCAACATCAGGGTCGCATTTCTGGGTTGTCGAACTCGAACGTTCTTCTGGGATTCGTTTCTAGCACACGTTGGTCTTACACAAAAAGTTTATCACCTTTATTATTTAATGTTAAGCAAATTTTACACGAGACGAACGTATCGAACTATACAATTTGGACTTTCTTAGTTATAGTATTTAAATAAAAAATTCGTCACTACATTGTTTAAGTATAATAAACCTGGGACCCTAATATTCATTAGATAACAGAGACTTTTTCCTATGTCAGGGTTTTGGTGAGTGATATTAAAACAGTCTGAACTGTAGTCGTCCTATAAACCCCCTTCAAATGCACACTACTTGGTGGTTTTTCGTCCCGTTCTTTCTCGGACCCGACGGATAGAAGAGGAATTTTTCATCCTATAGACTCTGAGCCCTCGGTGAAGTTCCGGACCCTGTCGTATGCACTTAATGTCTACTTCCACGACCGGAGGCACTTCTACGACTCATGACACAACACGTATATATATATTACCGGAACGCCGTACGTCCTTGAAGGGGTTGGTCCCTGACTTGGATACGGGGGAGGTGAGCTTCGTTCCTCAGAAGTGGTAACCTGGTCGTCCCTTCAGTTCTCCACGAAAGACTTGGTTTTTTTTTTTTTTAATGGAAGAAATCCGTTACTAAGTTTCTGAGACTTTGACTGGAAATTTTCTCCGGTCTCTCATTTGGTGAGTCCCTCGGACCTCATTACTGTGGAGGAAAAGGACGAGTCGAGGACTCAAGGTTCACAACCAACTTCGTCCAAGAGACCGAAAACGACCCACATTTGGATTGTCTTCTACGTATTGTGAAGGACGAAGGAAAAAAAGGGAAAAAAACAATGTGAGTTACTCGGTTATAAATATTAATAATTGTTTATTGATTTCCGGTATCAAATCAAAATTGACTTCAGACATCGAGTGTAATCGAAACGAGAAACACTATGTGTAAGATACGCAAACGGTTTACATCCTACTGTACATAGGTGATAATGTCTTAGTATGTCTTATCAAAGAGACGATCTTTTTAGGGAAAACAAGACCCATGAATAGCAAGGGAGGGAGAAGGGCTTAGGGATCGTTGGTGACTAGAAAAATACCAGTGGTCTCAAAACGGAAAAGGTCTTAGACTGTAGTATCAACTTTAATATGTATCCCTTCGACAAATTCTATCCAAAAAAAGGATGAACCATTATACACCCGAAAGGTCCACCGTGACGACCATTTCTTAGACGGACGGTTACGTCCTCTGTTCTCTATATCCAACCTAGGGACCCAACCCTTCTGGACGACCTCTTCCTTTACCGTTGGACGAGGTCATAAGAACGGATCGACTCATAAGAGCGGACGGTCTCCTCGTACCGTCCGATGTCAGGTACCTTGGCGTTTTTCAGTCTGTACTGACTCACGTGTGTGTTCGAAGGCGGTACAGAAAAACACCAAGTAATGAATAAATGAAAGTAGTGACTTATTATGAGGAAACATACCTGCATGGTAGCAAATAAGTGGGTGACTTCCCATAAAACAACGGAGGTTCTTATTTCGACGATAAGTGCAAGTATACGTCTAAAAACACACCTAAATTCAAAAGTAGAGTGAACGTACGTGGGGTTCCTCACACTGACGACCTAGTGTCCGCTTCTCACACAAATCGAAACATTCTTCAAGGGCGCCGAGGTGTTAGACCGGTCGTGGACCACGAGAGTCATAGAACGAGAGGCCAAAAGGAAACGTAGTAGGAGAAACTCGTGTACTAATGGTTTCATTTTTTAAAGTACTAATATTTTAGTACCTCGGTCGAAAAAGGAACAGTTAAAAAAAAGACCTCATTTATAGTAGTAGTAAAATGAGTCTAGTTTTTGGGACCGTAGTCCTTAAAGGACCGTACGGTCACCAATCCTGACATGCGAAAGTGGCGATTCCCGCACCCAAGTTAGGGACAAACCCCTTGATTCTAGGACGTTCGGAGTACCATGCCTGTTTTCTTGGTTTTGGCTTTTGTTTGTTTGTTTTTTTTTGTTTGAGGTTTTTGATACCGTAGTAGAGACTGACTTTAGACAAAAAGAGAGTGTAAGATGTATTTTAGGAGCCGTGTCATAATGTTCCCGAAAGGACCACCGAGTCTGTCATTTCTTAGGTGGATGTTGCGTCCTCTGGATCCTAAGTTGGGGACTCAGTCCTTCTAGGGGACCTCTTCCCTTACCAATGAGTGAGGTCATAAGAACGGACCTCTTAGGGTGCCTGTCTCCTCGGACCGCGCGACGTCAGACACCCGGACCCACGTGCTACAGAGAAAAAGACAGGACGGCGGTCGACAGGCCCAGCGACGGCGAGCAGAAAGGACAACTCGAACGAAGGATCGACGAGGGTACGGTCAGGACGAGGATCCGTAGATACGAGACGGTGTCGGCTGAATGGAGGATTTTGCACTCGGTCTGTTGCACTGACGGGTCCGGGTGTGAGAGATCACGGAAGACGAATGCCAATTGCATGTTAGGGGTTTAGGAATGGTACCAGGGGGTCTGAAAGGTACTTGGAGGGTTGTAGGAGTGAAAACGACTACTTCCGGACGATGAGGACCTCGTACACTCGGGTAACTTGGGGTGGGGTGACGGGGGGCCAGCCGGAGACGTGATCGACGAAGGAGACGGGCCTTCCAAGAGAGGGGTGTATAAACGTTCTAAGAGGTGGTGACGGAGATCCCAAGACGACTTTATAGTGGAGTAGTCTCTACGGAAGTCAAGTCCAGTCAAGTCAACGAGTCAGTACAGGCTGAGACGCTGGGGTACCTGACGTCGTGTGGTCCGAAGGGACGGGTAGTGGTTACGGGTCTCAAATAGTTTGAGTACAGGTAGCTCAATCACTACGGTAGGTTGGTAAAGTAGGAGACAGTAGGGGAAGAGGAGGACGGGAGATAGAAAGGGTCGTAGTCCCAGAAAACTCTACTCAGTCAAGAAGCGTAGTCCACCGGTTTTACAACCTCGAAGTCGAAGTCATAGTTAGGAAGGTTACTTATAAGTCCTGACTAAAGGAAATCTAACCTGATCAACCTAGAGGAACGTCAGGTTCCCTGAGAGTTCTCAGAAGAGGTTGTGGTGTCACAACCTCAAGTTTTCGTAGTTAAGAAGTGATTGGTGTAATAGATTTCTACGGAAGTGATTGGTGGAATAGATTTTGTCCTCAAGGGACCACCAGGTCACTGATTCTGAAACACGAGGGGTATGTCCCCCGGGCTCAGACTAGGGACTAGTCCTTTTATCTAGGGTGTACGGTGTCACTTCTAGGGTACGCGGCGTTGATTCTGGATCACGTTGGTTTATTTATTTTATTTTGTCGTTAAAGTCCCTTAAAGGACCATCAAGTCACCGACCCTAAACCACAAAATTGTGGACTCCGGGGTCCAAGACAAATCTAAGACCATCCCTTTGATTCTAGGACGTTCAACATACCGAACCGATTTTTTTATCTCTCTCTTGATTGATTGATTTAAAATAAAATAGAATACTTTGTTGAAATAATAGTGGACAGTGGAGAGAGAAGAAATGATGAGGAGTGTCGTAAACAATGGTAGCCTGTAGCATGATATGTGGATGAACAAATACATAAACGATAATAGACAAATGACGGTTAGACTGGGGGGAAGTAGACAAATGAGGACATGGATGTGTTGTATCTTGTAGTAGACCGGTAGAGTACACGAGGTATTTGAGTCCTGATCAACTTACTTAAAGTCTCTGATGAATACTAAAGGTGAAAATTCAAACTCACCTATCTTCGACACAGTCAGTACCTCACTTGATACACTGTTCTGTCTACTATTCTCTTAAGGTGAAGTTTCTTGTTGTAGGTTTCCACCTTTCAGTGTCCGTTGTACACGCTTCGCCGTAATGTGTTCCGTCGTCGTAAGTGCATTCATCCGTCGATCTCTTAGTTTTCTTCTTTCAGGTGACCTCTTGGAATTTCAATCCTTGAAACAAAATCTACTACAGTCGTTTCACTTCACCTAAATCTTCTAAATTCTCTCAAAGTGACTACTACAACGGTAACAGTAGTAAAACGAATTCTCTTAGACAATTCATGAATAAATATATGTCACAAAAAGGTAAAGTGATATTTGTGTTCGATTTCGTTATATCGGTTATCTTTTTGTTTTACTTAATCTTAATGATTTGACTCCCCCGTTTCCTTATTTCTTTTAATCTAGTTACGTCGCTTTCGGTCCTCCCTCTTTTCGTTTTGATATTTTTCGTTCTATTTATGTTTCGTACTTCTATAATTCTTAGTCTGGTCGGTATAGTTCCTAGTAATTTTTAAAATTATCTAATTTAAGATAATTTTAAGGAATTTTTATGGTTCTTGGAGTCTAACGTAATTGTTTCAATATTCGAAAAATGTTCTGTATGTGACTTTATCTTTTGTACTTCTATAATTTTTAGTCTGGTTCATATAGTCCCTAGTAATTTTTAAAATTATCTGATTCATTTTTTAATTTATCTGATTTAAGATAATTTTATGTTTTTTTAGAATATAACGTAAAACTTTTCAATATACGTAAAGTATTCTTCATGTAGGTTTTGTTTTAAGGTATTCCTCCAACTTTTCGGTCCCTACCTGTTTCTGTTCCCTTTTGTTTCTTTCGTCCTGCATGTTCGTAATTACCCTGATTTTCGTCTGTGAAGTGTGATTGTTTTCTATAAGTAATGTTTCTGTGTCGTTACTAAGAAGTACTTAACTCGTTGTATCGAAATTTTTAGTAATTCGTTTTTGACGATCCTTATGATTTTAAACTGTTCCGTTACTGTTCATCCCTCTTCCGTTACCGTGGGGTGAGGTCATGGGAACGGACCTTTTAGGGTACCTACCTCTTCGGACCACCCGAAGACAGATACCCCAGCGTGTCTCAGCCTGTTCTGACTCGCTGAAGGGAAAGTGTAAAGCGAAAGTGCGTGACCTCTTCCTTTACCGTTGGGTGAGGTCACAAGAGCGGAACTCTTCGGGTCCCTGCCCCCTCGGACCACCCGACGACAGACACCCCAGCGTGTCTCAGTCTGTGCTGACTTCGTTGAATCGTCGTCGTCATCGTCGTTACTGTTCATCTCTGTGGTTTAGAAATTTTTTAAATTATTCGAACTTTTGTATCTATATTAACAAAGTTTTTAAAATCCTTTTGTATTTGATAATTCATATCTTTTTACCTTTCACACCAGTTTCTAAATAGAAGGGTTTTATGAGGTTCGGTCAAAGTACAATATTATCCATTTAATATAATTTAGAAGGTTTCAATATCTGTGATATTAAAAAAAAAAAAACCATAAGTTGACAAAGTCTATTATCTTTTTTCTTTCTTAAAGTTAAGTAAGATGTTCGGATCCCTTGGGAACTACTTTTTTAACCGTTTTCTATATTTTATCTCTCGATATTTGTAGCTCCTCTGAACGGTCCACCGAGTCACCATTTCTTAGGTGGACGGTTACGTCCTCTAGGTCCAAACTAGTGACCCAACCCTTCTTAGGGAATCTTTTCCTTTACCGTTGGGTAAGGTCATAAGAACGGACCCTTTAGGGTACCTGTCTCCTCGGACCGTCCCATGTCAGATACCCCAGTGTTTCTCAACCTGTGTTGACTACTTTTTACGGTTTATTTTATAATCATTTAGTTTAGATGGTTAGTTAATTTTTTTAATCATTTATGGTATACTGAAGTAAATATCCTCCTTAGATTTTATATATTTATTTATTTCGTTTAATTGTTTTGTCTTGTCTTTGTCTAAGTGTCTATAACTCTTATTTGATCACCTATGGTCTCTCCTAACTTCACCTTCCTATCCGTCTTATCCCCTAGATTATGCTTCTTGTCCTTTATAACAGTTATAACACTGTTTAAATTTACCACTGTCTACCATTGATCGAATAACACCACTAGTGGAACATATATTTACAATTTGACGATACAACATGTGGACTTTAATTATATTGTGACATACAGTTAATCTACAGTTACCTTTTGTTTTTATTTTTCTAATTATACGTCCCACTGTTGATTGTACATATGATAGTACATTCTTAGCTTAGAGGTCAGATACAGACTGCGTCCTATGTCGTACGAACCCCGACCACGTACCCCTACTGGGTCTCTCTACAATACCGCTCCCTCCACCCTCCCCCCAAGTACAAACCCTTACGTACATTCTTTTTTTTATATATATATATTAAATGTTTTTAAACATTAGGTTTTTTATTTTATTTTATTTTAAGACTTTAGATGATGGTCAAGTGACGTAAGAATTTCTTTTCTTTTTTTTTTGTTGTCATAAAGTTATCTAAGTTGTTAGTGAGGACTTTTTGTGTATCACTTAGTTCTTGAAGGCCTACAAGTTCGACCTGAATCTTTTCCGTCTCCTTGGTCTCTAGTTTAACAGTTGTAGGTGACCTAGTATTTTTTTCGTTCTCTCGAGGTTTTTTTGTAGATGAAGACGAAGTAATTGAAACGATTTTGGAAATTGACATACCTAGTCTTGTTTGACACCTTTTAAGAATTTCTCTACCCTTATGGTCTGGTGGAATGGACGGAGGACTTTTTGGATGTACATCCAGTTCTTCATTGTCAATCTTGACCTGTACCTTGTAAACCTTTCCTCATGTAGTTCCGACATATAACAGTGAGACAAATAAATTGAATATACGTCTCATGTAGTATACTTTACGACCCGACCTACTTCGTGTTCGACCTTAGTTCTAACGACCTTCTTTATAGTTAGTGGAGTCTGTACGTCTACTGTGGTGGGAATACCTTCTTTCACTTCTTGATCTCGGAGAACTACTTTTACTTTTTCCTCTCACTTTTTCGACCGAATTTTGAGTTGTAAGTTTTTTACTTTTAGTATCGTAGACTAGGGAAAGGAAGTCCCGTTTATCTACCCCTTTTTCACCTCTGTCATCCTCTAAAGTAAAAGAACCCGAGGATTTAGTGACGTCTGTCACTGACGTCGGTACTTTAAATTTTCTGTCAAAAAAACGAGGAACCTTCTCTTCAGATACTATTTGGATCTGTCACATAATTTTTCGTCTCTATCATGAAACGGCTGTTTCCAGGTAGATCAGTTTTGATACCAAAAGGTCATCAGTTCATACCTACCCTCTCAACCTGGTGTTTCTTCTGTCTTGTGGTTTTTTAACTACGAAAACTTAACACCACAACCTCTTTTGAGAACTCTCAGGGAACCTGTCGTTCTAGTTTAATCAGGTAGGATTTCCTTTAGTCAGGACTTATAAGTAACCTTCCTGACTACGACTTAGACTTCGAGGTTATGAAGTCGATCGACTACTCTTCTCGGTTGAGTAACCTTTACTAAGACTACGATCTTTCTGACTCCCGTTCTCCAATTCCCCCGTTGTCTCCTACTCTATCAACCTCCCGTAGTGACTCGTGTGAGGCCCTCTATTACTTCCTGACCCTTTGGACCGCACGACGTCAAATACCCCAGCGTTTCTCAGTCCGTGCTGAATCGCTTACTTGTCTTTGTTTGGATCCTTATCTATTAATTTTTTTTTTTTCAGTTGTGTTTACGGTATGGATCTCGACTTTTTTGGGACGATCCTTGTTCCGTCCTCACGACAGCACTGGTACCAGTAATAGAGTAACGTCCTGGTGGGGACGACATTTTGTTTGTCTCCGCTGCTGTCGATGTCGTCCTTCACTGAAGAAATAGAAATGACTGTATACTGTACTGACCGGTGAATGTTTTAGACACCTTTAGGTGACTTTTTGATTCTAAAAGTCCATTTTTCTAGTGTCATCCTATCGATCAATATTCATTTTTTTTTTTAATTATCAGTACTGTTATTATTGTCATTTAATCTTTTAGATTACCTTTTCTTCTTAAGTTGACTTTTTTGTTTTGTTTTTGGGTGTTTTTTATGTTTCATTTCATAGAGACTTATTCGTATTACTATTCATACAATGAAGACAATGGACATTGTACACACGAGTCGGTAAGGGTGAGGAACGTTGAGGCACCTGACATCGGGTGGTCCGGGGAGACAGGTACCCCTAAAAGGTCCGTTTTCATGACTTCACCCAACGGTACGGGAGGAGGTCCCTTCTACTGACCTCATCCAACGGTAAAGGATGAGTTCCCCTAGAAGGACTGGGTCCCAAACTTGGACTCAGAAGACGTGACCGTCCACCCAAGAAATGGTTACCATGATGGAACCTCCGTAATAGACATTTCCTCGAGAGATTTTGAATGAGTTCTTGTACTTCTTATGGAATTTTTTACCACTAAATAAAACAAAAGATTTGTTCTTCTGAGTAACAATCCTTCTATAATTAATGAAGGTTTAATAAGGTATTTAAGTTACGGTAAAATTTATTTTAAGATTAATTAAAATTTAACACATAAACATTCAACTAAGATTTCTAATTAACCTTGTCGTCTCTCACCTTCTTGTCGGTTTATGTAATTTTTTTTTTTTTTTCCTTACTGTCGTCCCCTTTAAATAGGAGGATTTATAGTTTAAATCATATTTTGATACTGTTACTTTTGACCGTATCCTTCTTTATTTCTTAGTGTGTCTTCTTTAATCTTTGTTCAGTCAAGTGTCATCCTTGAATCGTAAACTATTTCTAATTTAAACTTATTATTTTTGTTTTAAAGTTTAATCACCCCTTTTCTTCCATCTGAGTTCGTGAAAAAGGGAGGAGAAAAAATTTTTTAAACTCCATATTAACTGTATATTGTAATATATCAAAGTACTTCATTTCTGAATTTGTGATTTTTATTTTGTCGTTCTTGAAAGGGCCACCGGGTACCAATCCCGAGACACGAAAGTGACGTACCTCATACCCAACCTAGGGACCAGTCCCTTTATTATAGGTCGTCCGACGCTCCTCACCGGTTTTTTTAAAAAAAAAGAAAAACAAACCCCCATATTCCTTCCGGGCCCAGGACATCCTGTGGTGAGTCTTTTGTATTTCTTTTCTAAAAATCTACAACCGAGGTTTTAGTGACGTCTACCACTGACGTCGGTACTTTAATTTTCTGCGAATGAGGAACCTTCTTTTCAATACTGGTTGGATCTATCGTATAAGTTTTCGTCTCTGTAATGAACCGGCTGATTCCAGGCAGATTAGTTTAGATACCAAAAAGGACACCAGTACATACCTACACTCTCAACCTGACACTTCTTCCGACTCGTGGCTTCTTAACTACGAAAACTTGACACCACAACCTCTTCTGAGAACTCTCAGGGAACCTGACGTTCCTCTAGGTTGGTCAGGTAAGACTTCCTCTAGTCGGGACCCTAAAGAAACGTTCCTTACTACGATTTCGACTTCGAGGTCATGAAACCAGTGGAGTACGTTTCTCAACTGAGTAACCTTTTCTAAGACTACGACCCTCCCTAACCCCCGTCCTCCTCTTCCCCTGCTGTCTCCTACTCTACCGACCTACCGTAGTGACTGAGCTACCTGCACTCAGACTCACTTGAGGCCCTCAACCACTACCTGTCCCTCCGGACCGCACGACGCTAAGTGTCCCAGCGTTTCTCAGCCTGTGCTGACTCGCTGACTTGACTTGACTTGTCTTGTCTTTTTTTAAATTCGAGACAAGTTACCCTCTATGGTATTTATTGCAATTTTTACTGGGGAATCCCCTCCTGAAGGTCAGGTTCTACCACCTCATCTTCCTACACGTGAGTAGAGGAGACTCTCGTGTTTTAGTGTTGATCGATGACTGGGTGGTCCCTGTCCTCCTGCGACCTTGGATGGTTTTTTCTACGGGGTGCAGGTTTCTGTTTCTTCTCCGGTGTCGTTCTGCCATCCTCCCCGTGCTAGTGCTATTTTAGTTTAGGGTATGGGTGGTCACCCGTTGGGTGGTTGATCTCTCGTTATTATAGTTTCTCCAAGAGGGTGACAGTACTTCCAAACCTTGGGTTGCAGTCCGAAAAGGTCGGACCTCTGGGTTCTTTCCCTGTCCCTCAGGGGCCCCTCAGACTGGAACTTCGGGTCCTCCTAAACTAATGTTCTGAGGGTGTCCTGTCCCCATTTGTCTCTGAGGTCCGAACCTTTCACTTTCACATCAGCGAGTCAGCGCAGGCTGAGAAACACTGGGGTACCTGACCTCCCGTGTTTGTTTTGGAACGTCCGTGGTTCTAAGTCTCCTTCCTTCGTCACTGAGGTGTCCTTCGACTTGGTTTTGATGGACGATCGCAACCTACCGGAGGACACCTCCGCACCCGGTCGTGCCCGAGTGGCGTCCCTACCCCCCTGACCGTCGTCGACAGACCCTTCCAGGGGAAACCATCTGAGAACCTCCAGTGGTAATTGGACTGGTCTCTCGGGCATCCGGGGTCTCGACCCGGGGGAGTCCGGTTTTTCGATGGGCCCTCCCTCGGGTAGGTAGTCGTCTAGTAACCTAATTTCGAAATGACTCGTTCCGGGACGGGTCCCATTCTGGGTCAAAAAGGGTGGTGGTCAGGGAGGGTAGTCCTTCGAATGTGCTCGGAGAATCGGAGGAGGTAGTCTCTCATCTGTCTTCTTCGTTCTTCTTGGTGTTAGGGTGTCGCTGATTTTGTTTTGGTGTAGTATCTTTCGATTAGTCGTACTTTTTCGTCTTTCAATGCATGGTCTACTTCCCTGTTCTATTTTGGGGTCTTTTTGTTGATTTACTTCACCTCCCTCTGTTGGAAGGTCTTGTTCGTAAGTCTTTTTACTATCACTTATACTAAGTCCTAGAGCCCTTTCTTACCTCCGTTTCTAACTCTTCTACGTTCTTTGCAAATGGTTTCTGGATTCTTGACCCTGGAGGGACCACCGAGTCTGCCATTTCGCGGACGGATGTTACACCCTGGGACCGAAGTTAGGGACCCAGCCGTTCTGGAGGATCTCTTCCTTTATCGTTGGGTGAAGGTCATAAGAACGGACCTTTTAGGGTACCTGTCTCCTCGGAGCATCCGATGTCAGGTACCCCAGCGTTTCTCAGCCTGTGTTGACTTGCTGAAGTGAAAGTGAAATATTCTTGATTTCTTGTCTCTACTTATTATATATGATCTTCCTTAAGCATCGTCCTATTGACTCCACCTTCGTGTCTGTTTAATGGACCTCCTGTCTTACCATCTTTAGTGACGGCGTCTTGTCTTAAATCTTTTTTCTTACTTTTCTTCTGTCGGATTCTCTGGAGACCCTGTTGTAATTTACGTGGTTATGAACGTAGTAACCCCAGGGTCCTCTTCTCTCTTTCTTTCCTGGACTCTTTTATAAACTTCTCTATTATCGACTTTTGAAGGGATTGTACCCTTTCGTCTATTTGTCGTTTCAGGTCCGTCGTGTCTCAGGGTCGGTCCTATTTGGGTTTCTCCTTGTGTGGGTCTGTGTGTCATTAGTTTGACTGTTTTTAATTTCTATCACTATTTTATAATTTTCGTTGTTCCCTTTTTACTGTTTATTGTATAGTCCCTTGAGGGTAGTCCGATAGTCGACGAAAGAGTTGTCTTTGAGATGTTCGGTCTCCCCTTACCGTACTGTATAAATTTCGCTACTTTCCCTTCTTTGAATGTTGGTTCTTATGAGATGGGTCGTTCTGAGAGGAAGTCTAAACTACCTCTTTAGTTTTCAAAAGGTCTGTTCGTTTTCAATTTTCTAAAGTCGTGGTGGTTTGGTCGAAATGTTGTACGATTTCCTTTAAGAGATCCGTCTTTTGGTCTCTTTCTTTTCGGGAACTCTCAGGGAACCTGACGTTCCTCTAGGTTGGTCAGGTAAGACTTCCTCTAGTTGGGACCCTAAAGAAACCTTCCTTACTACGATTTCGACTTTGAGGTCATGAAACCTGTGGAGTACGCTTCTCAACTGAGTAACCTTTTCTGAGACTACGACCCTCCCTAACCCCCGTCCTCCTCTTCCCCTCCTGTCTCCTACTCTACCGACCTACCGTAGTGACTGAGCTACCTACACTCAGACTCACTTGAGGTCCTCAACCACTACCTGTCCCTCCAGACCGCACGACGCTAAGTACCCCAGTGTTTCTCAGCCTGTGCTGACTCGCTGACTTGACTTGACTTGTCTTTTATTTGGAATTTGTTAATTCTTTTACGATTATCCTAGCATGTATAACTATTGATGGAATTTACATTTACCTAATTTACGTGGTTAGTTTTCTGTGTCTGACCGACTCGTCTACTTTGTACACGTACATACGTGAAGGTCAATGGTGTAGTCAGACGAACTGGGGGATTTAATATTCATTAGTAAATTATAACAACCCAATTAGTATAAGACTGGTACCGAACACCAACATTAATAAATAAAAAGTAGACCAATAACTGACACTTCTGACCATTTGTAGAAAATGATAACACTAATGCATTGATAATGAGGGAATTATGATAATATACGAGTCTACCATTTCTTAGGTGGACGTTACGCCCTCCGGACCCAAGCTAGGGACTCAACTCTTCTAGGGGACCTCTTCCCTTTCCGATGGGTGAGGTCATAAGACCTGACCTTTTAAGATACCTGTCTCCTCGGACCGTCCGATATGTCAGGGACCCCAGTTTTTCTCAGCCTATACTGACTCGCTGAACAATTAATTTTTTTAGTACTAACCAGTTGTCTTTTTGCTATCTTAAGATATAGTGGTTTTGATGGTAAATTATCTTTTTGGACATTAGTGAAAAATTTTAAGTCTACGTATAGTCTTAATAGAACCTTAAAAAACTTTTTATGTTTATGGGTCCCTAAGGAAAAATAAAAAAAACGCTCTCGAGGTCCATATAAAGATTACTCGTCGGTACAAATTTTTGTTGACCTGATGTATTCCTTGAAAATGAAAATAGATCAGACAAAGTGAAAAAGATAAAGTATAAGTCCCGAAGGTAAAGTAAATCAAATACAAAAGGTTAAAGAGGTAGAAAAAAATTACAAGAAAGAGTTCGGAAATAGTTCGTATCATCCTTTCGAAAACATATGTATATATTTATTATACATATTACGTATACAAAATCTTTTGTACTTACAAACGGATTGATTTTTTAATTACTGTAAAACTAAGGTGAACAAACTAAATCATACTTATTTTACGATCCAAAGATTAAATTTTTTATCTATCCGTTGCTCATTGTTTTTAAATGACAATAGTGTCCCTTGATGTCAGTTACAGAATATTATTGGATACTACCTTTTCTCTATTCGTAATGATTTAAATTTTTTTATCTTAAGAAAAAACATACACATTAAGTCAATGTACCTGTACTGACTCACTGACTTGACTTGACTACTACCTTTTATTAAATTTTTTATTGCACACATATACATATTGACTTAATGTGATGTTTTTTCTTAAGATAAAAAAAATTTAAATCATTACGAATAGAGAAACGGTCAAAAAGATTTACAGAATACCTATAGATTATTACATCCTCTATCTTTTAAAATTTACATAAACGTATCCTATACTAATTATATTTGATTTATATTTAGATAATATAAATTTAATAGTCACTGTAGGTTCTACGAATAAGAATAAAAAAGACGTGAACTATTTTATAAGAGTCTCTTTACAATTATATAGAGTGATACTCATATATATAAAAAAGAAAAGGGAGTATAAATAAGACTAAAAACGAAATACATAGAAGCAAAGAAACAACAATTGTGCACATTACCAAATACTACAGATAGAAGAAGTTCTTAACATGGAAAATAGTAATTTTTATAAGTACTAAGTAAATTTTATTTAATTTTTAATTTTGTTTTTCCATATAAAATATCGAGTCTTTTAATATTGGTAATAAAATATTTCTTTTTTTTTCATCAAAAGAACAAGATCTTGAAGTGTATTTATCTTTTTACGTCATATTTTTTTACTGGTGAATCCTTTTCATATGTTACTAATTTTCTATTATTCTCGGTTCTAATTGTGTTTCCAATGATTTACGGTCCTTAATACGATTCATAAAATATACTTAATAGATTAATGTTAATAATAACTGCCCATACCAATGCTAAAACTAGTGAGGTAGAATATCCTCCCCTTTGACTCCGAGTCTCTCCAGTGTACAGGGGATGTATGACTCTCCTGACTACAGACATTATCCGACTCGACAACTCCTGGGGCTAGAAGACAGGGTAGTGAGGAGTCTGTAAACTTGGCAATCAATGAATCTCAGAACCACCCGATGCCTGAGCCTCAACGTCTCAGTCCGTGGTGACTCACTGCCTCGTGTGTGTCGTGTTCTGAACCGCGATGCCTTCTTGCGAAAGGACGACCCGTAGCTACAGAGACCGATGTATTCCTTTTGGATCGAGGCCTTCCTAGTTTGGTTCCACTCTTTATTCGTCTGGACTTCCCATTTACGTCTTCTCGAGACGGATTAACAGACCCAGGAACGTAAGTGGACACGGTCTCAAATCTCGATGAGGACCTGAGGGTTAATCCTCTCAGGTACTCAAGTGAGAAAAGAATTCGATTAAACTACCCAACAGACGGGAACCGTATGTTATTGGTGTCTTGTATTTCTGAGGTGGATGATTAATTCCTCCTTTTTCTGTTTAGTTATCATATTACCCGCTTCGTACACTAATCTTCGAGTTACTTCTTTGTCGTCACCTCTAATTAAGACCTTGAGGATAGACCCCCCGGGTACGGAGAAACGTCACCTTCTGACCCACGATAAAATAGACGCGGAGGGCTCCAGAGCGGTGACGATTCTGTGTGTGTCCTGTAGATATCCACCACAGGTCGCCGAGAGGTCTATATATCGACCAAATAGGACCCTAGTAAAATAAACCGAGGTACTTTATTAGAAGGAATTTATACCTCAATCCTTTGTACTCTTTAGCAATTACTATGTAACAAGGACCTTATAGCACCTTGTCTCGCTTCTAAGGGGGGGACGGGGTAACCAAAGACCGTCGGGGCACCTCCACGGCCACCCTCACACGAAGTCCTCCCGACCTCCAGTAATTGGCGGGGGAAAGGCGTCTCGGACGAACGGGAGGGTGCACCGGACGAGTCCTCGGACATTACTTCGGTTGTCGAGGAGCTCCGTGCCAGAGAGGGGGAATTACGTACCGAAGAAACCTCGTCTTAGTTAATGTCTCAAAATAAAATAAGGTAGAGATATTTTACCAACACCTTACTACGAAGAAAACACAACCTCCTTTTTTTTTCGTTGGGTCAGGGACCTACCCTCTAACTAACTACATTTCGTCTCTTAAACATCGTGTCTAACCCTAGACACTGTTAATTGACGTTTTCAAGTAACTTTTGGATGAGACACGAGTCGTAATACCTCCTAAGGGTTCAATCATCTTTAGTAATAGCGAAAGTCTCTCGTAAGTAAGATCGAACCCTCCCTTCGATCCCCTGTCTCCTCGCTCACCGGCAGGGACTGAGCGACTCTCTCTTCCATTCCTACTGGGTCCTCCGTTCACTCCTCTCTTGACTGGCACACAGGACCTTGATCTCTACGGTTTTCGTATCTGTGAACAACGAAACCCTGTCCTTCCTCCTTCAAATTCTACTCATGTCAATACATATCCAGGCATCCTCTGATTATGGTTGGACTTAAGTTATGTCGAAGTAAAACAGAGAAATTTGTATCACGTGACCTGAACTTCATTACTGTTAGGTAATCTGTCTTATGGGTAGTAAGGGTCAAATGATTTTCGTTGGTCCCGAGGAACCTTTTGATAATCAGGTCCGTTTCCCGTCTTTTCAAAGTTTCCGATTGTCTCTGTTTAGTTTTCCCATGTCATATTCAAACTTTTCATGGTGACTTATTTAGACTCTACTAATTCGTAAATTTTTTGATCCTGATGTTACCTAACTTTGTGTAGTTTGTATATTTTTAGGGTTTGAAAAAAGTAGCAATGTAATACTCCACCGAATCCCTTAGTTAGACTATGTTCTCTTTCCTTGGTTCAATAAATAGGACGGAATTTTTTGTACTCCCCCTTTAAGAAGAGACATTCTTAGTACCGATTATAATTATGTACCGCTTCCTTACTTTTCTAATCTTATGGTGGTGAGTCGTTGGGGTTTACTTTCTTAGCAAGATCCGTTCCTAATAACAGACGACTTTGATAGTCCATTTCAATTACCCTCTTGAAACACTACCTACGTAGTCTAACTACTGTAAACCTGAGTCTCCAGTTAGGATTGTAGTGACTCTGACCTGTCAATCTGTAAACACGGAGGACTACTTCTTCACTATCTTGAAGTATGTGGTGGATATTTCATAAGAACCCTTTTTTTTTTGTGGGGTTTGGATTAAGGGTACTTCGAAGATCTAAAACGACACCTAAATATCTTTTATACCCCTTCTGTAGTTTCGTGTGGAACGCCCATATTAGATGGCATAAATTTGACACCTAAGATGTCTTGTTTACCGGTGGAGTCAGTGTTGGTGTGTGTAGACTGAAACTGATCTAGGAACTTCGTCTGTGTAAGTTACCTTAATCGTTAATAATCGACAAAACGACTCACATCATTTACAACACCAATATAAGGTATGTATAATCTTAGTATGTGATTTCGTGAATCTTCACTTTTCTTCAGACTCTCAACGAAATTTTATAAGGTCATTCGACTCCTCGGGACTACTTGCCGCCGTCCCCCGGGTCCCATCCCCCGTCACTACAGGACCTGCCTCACTACCAGGAGGGTTCGTCTTTCTAGTTCACCTAAGACCACTAGACGGCTCCAGACACCCGGAGAGCTCGTTCAGACAAGACCAGACCTTTGGTTTTCACGGGAAGAAGCAGAGATTTCTGTGCAGTGACATGGTGGGACAAAAAGTCTGACACGACAGAGATGACGAGTCTCCAACCTTTAGGTAATACTTCAGTGAAAAGTCTTAAACCAATAGACGTAAACACACTCCACCAACACCCCTAAAGACGCCCACCCACCCCTCTTTTTAACAGTAGGAAAATTTTGTGGATAGTACTTTTCTTGTCCTGTCTTACATTTCCTCTCTCTCCACCGTCGAAAAACTTTTTTCCTTGTCTTCTTGCCACTTGTTTCGAGTAAATAAAGTTTATTTGTACATAATTCTTTTTTTTCGTTGATGTTATTTTTGTTTTTGCCTCTGTCTACCCTTTATTTACTTTTTCTTAGCGTCTTACATCTCATCATAAACTACCCACAAACCCGAATAAGGTGAAGACACTTAAAAACTACTAAAAGTACTATCTCGAAAATTTTTTAGGACAAAGTCAGGGAGATACTTAAAGACGACATCTCGTCCCAATATGTCAAGTGGGGAATAGGATTTTATACAAACCTCTATTTCATTAGGTTGGAAGAGCCGCGTCAAAAGGTTTTATTTCTATTCGGCGCCTAGGGGTGTGCACGGCGTCAAAACGGCCCGGATCGGAGGCCCACCTCAGGCCCTGTGTCTCCCAATTGTCGGCCACGGGGCGTCGACGGTCGTTAATCCGATCGACCGTCAGGGGGGTTCTGTGAGGACGACGGACTAATCCTGATTAACGATCGGTCGTAGATCCAGGGCTAGCTACTTTACCTTTAGGTAATCCTTTTCCGCCACGGGTCTCTGTGACGGAACACCCCTCGCGCGCATGCGCCTCGACGTAAGCACAAATGATCTCAAGTGGCTCGAGCGGTTCCCTTGGGGGTGGGACGGGCACAAGGACCCTTTGATGAGATAATTTTGTGAGAGCACCAAGGGAAAACTGGGGGTTTCTCTCGGAAGAAAGGGGGAACTAAACCAGATAGTGACTTTCTTTGAACACAGGCGGTTCTTATCGGAGTGCGCCCGCCAAAGAACCTCTACGGCGCGCATCCCCCTCGCGCGTCTCCCGTCCTCAGAGGCCCTTCGACCCTGTCCCAAGGCGGGCCACGCCCCAAAGTCGACTGGAGACTTTAAATGAGTTTTGTCGACAAGACGTGGTTCGTCCAAGTCAAGAGTCTGCGTGACCATCGATGACTTTTTTGAGTGAAATCTAGAAACGGTCAAACTTTAACACACTGACCCGTGGTCTCCTACCGCCAAAAGTACGCTTCTTAAAGTTGACTGATGTGGCGACCCGAGACTCTCACGTTTCTAACAATTCTAGACCAGGACTTTGGGTTCCTTCGGACACTAGATACGTTTAAGTTTTTGTCTGTAGTGTCTTTCCGATGAATTTGACGAATACTCTTGCTTTATTCCTCTTAAAAATTGGATCGCGACATAAAAGAGTGAATTAACTTTAAAAACAATTTTACTTGGTATGTATTCGTGTTCAAAACCCAAAAATGAATAAAAGTTCCTATAATATTTAAGTTCCTATAATATTACTTCAGACCTATCATAATAGACTCTTTTATGTAAGGACTCGAATGAAATTCAAAGTGTTCGTCCTGTTTTTCAGGAACGAATAGACCATAAGTCCTTGATTTTCAAGGAGGTACATAACCTGTACTTCTGATTTAAGCTCGACACTGACAAAGAGGTCTTTATTTTACGGAGAAAATTTTTCGAATACTTTTAGTCTGTTCTCTTATTGATGTGCCAATAAAACGTTGAACCACGTCTCCGTTTAAGAACTAGAAGAACGTGACTTACGTCGCCAGACTTTTCGTAATTTCTTTTTGATAATAAAAAAATTTTTTCTAATGATATACGAGAATTGAATAAATGGAGTTTATATTAGATCTTGTTGGAAAATTTCGTGAAGTCTCCCAAGTAAACGAAATTTTAGGCTAAGTAATGTTCACTAGGTAAACAAGTTCAGTCGTCGCTGAGCAAATTCAACGACACGTATACATTATTAATTGTCGTAAAGACAATTTTGTCATTAAGTCTAAGAGGGTTTCGTCAGGACATATCGACAAATTAAATCTGAACTCTACTGAAGTTTACGGCATTGGTAAAATATTTCTTTAGAAATTTGAAGGATCTCCCGAGGGGTGGGGGAGGTTTCCTGTTCCCGGTGTCTTTCCCTGTCTTTCTAGTAGGGTCCCCCCTACTAGACCCAATGCGACATCAATACAGAGATTCCATTAGTTGTGAAAAGCAAATCTTCTGAAAGACTATCCTCCCCTAAGAATGGTAATGAAACACACCGACTTAGGTCTGCTTCAGTACATCCTGTGATTGTCACTGTCCATCCAGAGTCACTAACCCAAGTCCCCCAGTAGCTCTCTTGTCTCGAACAGTCACTGACCGTTCAAATGGAATTCATGATCTAAAAAAAAGGTCTCTCTCAAAAGTGTTTTGTCAGGTTAATATCTCTTTCCTCTGTCCAAAATATTTGAGGTTTCCTTTAGTTTAGAGTAAAAAATTATGAATCTTAAGTATGAATTGAGTAAACTGGGGCTTCTTCTGGTCATAGTGACTAATATACCCGGGTATTTGGACCCTCTTCCCTTCCCGACACGGGTTCTGAATGTGTTAAATGATTGTCATCTCGACCAGGGTCTTAGCCTAAGAGACAAAGATTAGGTAACTAGTAGGAAACGATAAGAAAACTGAAACGATAAAAAAAAGGTTTATTTCAACAGAGAAATAAAGGAAAAACAAAGGGTAAGGGATAAATAGGAAGTAGAGTCAACCTACGAAAATTGAAGAGGGGAGATGAAAAAGAAGAGAAAAGTTAATACATTTAAAGGATATTAGGTCTTTAACGTACACGTACGAGTCACCTAGTCAACACGGGTCGAGAAACACTGGGGTACCTGACATTGGGTGGTTCGAGGAGACAGGCACCTTAAAAGGTCTGTTCTTATGACCTCTCCCAACGGTAAAGGATGAGGTCCCTAGAAGGGTTGGGTCCCAGAGAACACAGAGGACGTGATCGTTCACTCACGAAATGGTGGCACTGGGAGGCCCTTCGGGTCTTTAACGACTCGATGGACCTTCAGACTCATACTCTTCCGGGACTGTTTCCTTAGTCGTCTACATAGACGACAATGTCTGAAACGATGGAGTTTTGACGTCCTGTCAAAATGGCAAATCATTCATCTTAGGGTAAAATCATTAATCTTATAGTAAGTTTGAACTATGTAAACTAATACGAATTCAAAACACGTCAATTGTTCCTTCTTGAGACTTTATTTTTAGATCTAGGATTCTCCAGAACTAGAATTTGAAAGTATAAGATAAAAATGGATTGAAAATTTACTTCACAAGAGGATGACATCCTGAAATCCTTGAGACCGTTAGAGTCACACTTCACCTCTTAAGACTTCAGGTCAACCATCAAGTTAACGAGGGCAGAATCCTCATGAAGACCCGAAGGGACCACCGAGTCTACTATTTCTTAGACCAACGTTACACCCTCTGGGCCCAAGCTAGGGTCCCATCCCTTCTAGGGGACCTCTTCCTTTACCGTTGGACGAGGTCATAAGAACGGACCTCTTAAGATACCTGTCTCCTCGGACCACCCGATATCAGGTACCCCAGTTTCTCAGTTTGTGCTGACTCACTGATTGTGAAAGATATGAAGGAAAGAATCCTCATGAAGTGGAAGGAACCATCTCGTCCTGAACGACCGATGAACAATAAGACGAAACCAAGGTAACAGGAATAAACTTGAGAACGGTAAGATTCTTAGGGTTTTAGAAGGAATGTCGGGACCAAACTAAAGTGTCACTTGTCCAGAGATTTGAATTTTTATAGGTTGGGTCACATACTTCAATTCTCTGTCGTCATCTGAGTCCTCAATTACTCTTTTTTTCATAATCTTTTTAGTGTGATTTCAGTGTTTCGTCTCTTGAACCCTGGTTCGGGACCCACGAAAGTCTATTTCTGTCTCATATACTGAGGTAGGAACCTTTCCGTTGAAGTTGTAGGTTTGTGGCTTTAGGACCGTTTTGTGTGTAGAAGGTGCAAACTCATATTTCACCTTGTGAAATTATTAATCCATTATGACCTTCTTTGTGTTCGACCTTAGTTCTAACGGCCCTCTTTATAGTTATTGGAGTCTATACGTCTACTGTGGTGGGAATACCGTCTTTCACTTCTCCTCGATTTTTCGGAGAACTACTCACACTTTGTCCTCTCACTTTTTTAACCGAATTTTGAGTTGTAAGTCTTTTGCTTCTAGTACCGTAGGTCAGGGTAGTGAAGTACCCTTTATCTACCCCTTTGTCACCTTTGTCACAGTCTGAAATAAAAAACCCCGAGGTTTTAGTGGCGTCTACCACTGACGTCGGTACTTTAATCTTCTGCGAATGAGGAACCTTCTTTACAATACTGGTTGGATCTATCATATAAGTTTTCGTCTCTGTAATGAAACGGCTGATTCAAGGCAGATCAGTTCCGATACCAAAAAGGACACCAGTACATATCTACACTCTCAACCTGACACTTCTTCCGACTCGCGGCTTATTAACTACGAAAACTTGACACCACAACCTCTTCTGAGAACTCTCAGGGAACCTGACGTTCCTCTAGGTTGGTCAGGTAAGACTTCCTCTAGTCGGGACCCTAAAGAAACCTTCCTTACTACGATTTCGACTTCGAGGTCATGAAACCGGTGGAGTACGTTTCTCAACTGAGTAACCTTTTCTGAGACTGCGACCCTCCCTAACCCCCGTCCTCCTCTTCCCCTGCTGGCTCCTACTCTGCCGACCTACCGTAGTACCTGAGTTACCTACACTCAGACTCACTTGAGGCCCTCTACCACTACCTGTTCCTCCGGACCACACGACGCTAAGTACCCCAGTGTTTCTCAGCCTGTGCTGACTCGCTGACTTGACTTGACTTGGAAAGATGACGAATTTGTAAGAGTGTACCATATGAAGATGAAAGAAAAAGTTATCGAAATATCTTTATAGTAAGTTAGTATATATCTTAAGTTACCTGAAATCACATAAGTGGTTCAACACGTTGGTAGTGGTGTTTAGTTAAAATGTAAAAGTGGTTGGGTTTTTCTTTAAAGTGAGGGTAACCTTCATTGAAGGGTAGAGGGTTGGCGTGGGGTGGGCATCTAGTTAGTGAATATATATATATAAAAAAAAAAAGAAAAAAACCGACACGGTGTGTCGAAAGTCCTAGAAGTAAGGACCCGGTCCCTAGTTTTGGTCCAGGAGTCGTCACTTTCACGGTTCAGGATTGGTTACCTGGCGTCCCCTTAAAGGGACAGCTTAGTGATTAGATTAAGGATAGAATATCTAAACGTGTAAAACCTACAAGATAGGTTTCCTTTAATACGTTATACATCGGAAATCGTTGACCGAGGAAGGGGAATCGCGACAAAAGTTCCACGTAGGTCAAATGTCGCAGATAGTCACGATAGGTTCCTTTCAAGTAAGGAAAAGTAACAGTTCCTCATCATTTGGTGTACCTGTGTGGTGTCGGACGAATCGGTAAGTAGCCAACTACCCCACAAAGGTAAAAAACTGATAATACTTATTACGAGGATTTTTGTAAACACACCCGAAGGGGTCACTGAGTCGCCATTTCTTAGGCGGACGTCACGTCCTCTGGTCCGTCTGGGACCCAGTCCTTCTAGGGGGCCTCTTCCTTTACCGTTGGGCGAGGTCAGAAGAACGGACCTCTTAGGGTACCTGTCTCGAGCGGCCCGACGTCAGGTACCCCAGCGTTCTCGACCTGTGCTGACTTCGATGATTCGTGTCGTGTGTGTCGTGTGTTTGTAAACACACGTGAAGATACATAAAAAGTACAGACCAACGCGACCCAGAAACAATGGCGGTCCCGCAAAGAGATCAACGTCTCTTCAATACCACGTGTCCGAAGAGTGACGTCGCCGAAGAGGACAACGGTCCGTACCCGAGATCCCACGCACCCGAAGTCGTCAACACCCAGTGCCCAAGATGCGAATCCGAACCATCAACACCACTTACCCGGATCAACGAGACGTCGTACACCCCAGAAGGGTATAGTCCCTAGCTTAGACACAGAGGACGTAACCGTCCGCCTAAGAAATGGTGACTCGGTGGTCCCCTCGGGACACATGTTCAAAAATACACCTATATACGAAAACACAGAATATAAGACTCCTAGTCTTAATCTTATAAGAATCTTAAAGACACAGGTCTCCTAACTTCCTTTTCCTGAGAAAACTTCTAAAGTATACAAATTTGTACACTTAACCACTTTTTATTGTACCAATAGGTTGTCTACCTGTGTTGCTTTGAAAACATCCACTACTTATACAAATTATGGACATAACACCACAATTATTATACCCAAATATGTATACAGGTTTAAGTGGTTTGACATAGGTAATTAACCGAGTCTTCATTTCTTAGACGGACTTTACGTCCTCGACATCCTCTGTGTCCAAGGTAGGGACCCAGCCCCTCTAGGGGACTTCCTCCCGTACCGTTGGGTGAGGTCACAAGAACGCACGTCTTAGGGTACCTGGGTCCCCGTACTACCCGATATCAGGTGTCTCAACTTCTCAACCTGTCCTGATGTCACTGACTCATGTGTGCGTGCGTGTTACTACATGTTATTATGGAGTTATTTCTACCTTAATTTTTTTTTTTTCTTAACGACCCAGGACTGACGTCGGTACTTTAATTTTCTGCGAATGAGGAACCGTCCTTTCAATACTGGTTGGGTCTGTCGTATGATTTTTCGTCTCGGTAATGAAACGGTTGTTTCCAGGTAGATCAGTTTCAATACCAAAAAGGTCACCAGTACATACCTACACTCTCAACCTGACACTTCTTTCGACTCGTGACTTCTTAACTACGAAAACTTGACGCCACAACCTTTTCTGAGAACTCTTAGAGAACCTGGTGTTCCTCTAGGTTGGTCAGGTAGGATTTCCTCTAGTCAGGATTTACAAGTAACCTTCCTGACTACAACTTCGACTTTGAGGTTATGAAACCGAAGGACTACGCTTGTCGATTCTAACGTTTCTCTTTCTGACTCCCGTCCTCCTCTTCCCCTACTGTCCTACTCTACCAACCTACCGTAATGTTTGAGTTACCTGTACCCAAACCCGCCTGAGGCCCTCAACCACTACCTGTCCCTCCGGACCGTACGATATCAGGTACCCCAGCGTCTCTCAACCTGTACTGACTCGTTGACTTGACTCGACTGTCTTTGAGGGGCGAATTGTAAAACTCCTTGAGATCTCGTAAGAGGTGTCGTCTGTGTCGTGAAATGTGACGGTGGATGCTACCTGTGTCCGAGGTAAAAGAGGTGTAGGAGATATTGTGGACCTAATAGATGAAAAGCTTTCCTACTCTTCACGGTAGAGTGTCACCAAAAATAAACGTAAAGGAACTATCTATTACTGTAACTCGTCCTGAAACACTCTAATAGTCGGTCAAAAAAACTCTTTGCAGGTGAGTCTAGGAAACGGATAAAAATAGTATATTTAAAAAATTAAACTTTCGTCGGAGACAAATAATTGACTGGTCTAATGTCTTTATTAGTGTCATCTATGGAATCAAGTAGGAAGATTATTCGGACGACTAGACCAGAAGGGCCAACGGTCGTAGAGATGGAAGATGTTTTACCCACCAGAAAAGGAAGTAAGGTGGAGCACCTCTTCTGTTGAACTTCACGACGTCCGTCAACGTACGCAGAAACTTTGTAAAAGGTTGTCGTATCTAGCGCACTTAGACTAGGAGACACGTCTACTGCGGTAGAAACGGTTCTCTAGCTCGTTACTTACACAATAGACAGTCCAGTTAAGTGAAGAACCAAAACGGTATTCGTGTGAACATCTAGTTAAGTAAATGACTGACGTCCAGACCCCTGAGAGTACGTCACATACCAAGGTGTCAAGAGTCGCACAACTAACTTCGTAACGACTCGAAGTGTGTCCACGGTGACTTCTAGAGTGTCTCCGCTTGTTCGACTTTGTTGAAAGGTTGAAAGCCGTTTGCGGTAACTATGAAGACTAGGAATACCGTTCGTGGTTAAACCCAAGTCTCCCATGTGTCTACAACGACCGAAAAGAACGGTAGGACCGGTAAGCTTTGAAAACGTCCATTACCTATACTAATGGATATAAGGACACTATGGAAGACGGACATAAGGACAGTATTACGATGTGAAAAAGTATCTTGTAAAAGTATCTATTCGAAAGAGAAACGAAAAGTTTCGTAGAAATCCCGTCTGAAGAAAAAGTTCGAGAACTAGAATTCGAGACGTTTTAAGAAAATAAAATAGATTCCCAAAGACCGTACCGTTTTTGGAAGAAAAAGAAGAGATGACTTGGGAGGTACCAAGGTTGGTCCTTTCTCGACGACGAGGGGGAGAAAAAGAACCGACGTGGTGTTACGTACATTCCCTAGAATCAAAGGTCACACACACGCTTTAGTGCAGTCAGCACAGACTGAGAAACACTGTGATGTCTGACATCGGGTGGTCCGAGGAGACAGGTGCCCTAAGAAGTCCGTTCTTATGGCCTCACCCAACGGTACGGGAGGAGATCCCGTAGAAGGACTTGGTCCCTCTCTAAAGTGTAGAGAATTGAGTAGACGTAAACGTCCACCCAAGAACTGGTGATCCCGGTGGCCCCGGTCCCTAGCTTAGACGTAGGGGGGACCCACTACCTTCACGTCTCAGAATTGGTGACCTGGTGGTTCCTTCAGGGTTTTCTTCAGTAAAACTGGACTTCATACGGGTGTTAACTATTGTGTAAAAAATTTTTAATAAAGAAAAACCGACACTACTCAGAATCAACGTCGTCCACCCGAGAAACAACGCCGTGTACCCAAAGAGAAATCAACACCGTGTACCCGGGTCGCCGACACACGCGCCCGGGTCGCCGACACACACGCCCTAGTCATCAACGCCACACACACGAATCAACGGGACACCGTACACCCTAGAATCCAGGAGTTGGTCCCCAGCTTGGGTACAGGGGACGTGACCTTCTACCTAAGAATTGGTGACCTGGAGGTCCCTTCGGGATCATTGTAAAAATTTTCGTTTATTTAATAGATTTAGCAACAATTTGTCAAGAAGTTTATAAGTTCTGGTCCGTAGTTTAGAGGGAAACAAAGAAAAATTTTGACTAATTGGCCGAAGAAATTTACTCTTTTACAGACTTAGAGATTTGTAGTAACGATGACGATTCAGTGAAGTCAACACAGGCTTTAATTTTCTACGAATGAGGAACCCTTTTTTCAATACTGGTTGTATCTATCATATAAGTTTTCGTCTCTGTAATGAAACGACTGATTCGAGGCAGATCAGTTCTGATACCAAAAAGGACACCAGTACATACCTACACTCTCAACCTGACACTTCTTCCGACTCGTGGCTTCTTAACTACGAAAACTTGACACCACATCCTCTTCTGAGAACTCAGGGACCACTGACGTTCCTCTAGGTTGGTCAGGTAAGACTTCCTGTAGTTGGGACCCTAAAGAAACCTTCCTTACTACGATTTCGACTTTGAGGTCATGAAACCGGTGGAGTACGCTTCTCAACTGAGTAACCTTTTCTGAGACTACGACCCTCCCTAACCCCCGTCCTCCTCTTCCCCTGCTGACTCCTACTCTACCGACCTACCTTAGTGACTGAGCTACCTGCACTCAGACTCACTTGAGGCTCTCAACCACTACCTGTCCCTCCCAACCGTACGACGTTAAGTACCCCAACGTTTCTCAGCCTGTACTGACTCGCTGACTTGACTTGACTTGACTTTGTCCGTGGTATATCCCCTTTTTCAGATCGGGTCCCGAAACATCAGGTACTCTTCACTTCACGGTTGAAAAAGACCATCCGGAACGGCGACGACGACGACGACGACGACGACGACGATTCAGTGAAGTCAGCACAGGCTGAGACACGCTGGGGTATCTGCCGTCGGGTGGTCCGAGGGGGCAGGGACCCTAAGAAATCCGTTCTTGTGACCTCACCCAACGGTAAAGGAAGAGGTTACGTAATTTCACTTTTCACTTTCACTTCATTGAGTCAGCACAGGCTGAGGATCGTTGGGGTACCTGACGTCGGATGGTCCGAGGAAGTGGGTACCCTAAAAAGTCCGTTCTCATGACCTCACCCCACGGTAGTGGAAGAGGCGACCATCCGGAATCTAAATTTATTTACTCGAAGGGACCACCGAGTGTACCATCTCTTAGACGGACATTACGTCCTCTGACCGAAACTAGTGACTAGTACTTCTAGGGGACCTCTTCCTTTGCCGTTGGGTGAGGTTATAAGAACGGACCTCTTAAGGTACTTGTCTCTCTGGCTGTCCGTTGCCAGGTACCCCAGCGTTTCTCAACCTATACTACCTCACTGATTGTGAAAGTGAAAAAAAAAGTATAAATTGAGTTAAATGATCAACGACAAGAACCTATTTAATAAATTAAAGACTTAGATCTGACGGTCTCCCATAACAAGAGTCTTCCAACGAACCACCCAACTCAAGTGAAGTCAAGTCAACGAGTCAGTACAGACTGAGAAACACTGGAGTATCTGACATCGTACGGTTCGAAGGGACAGGTAGTGATTGAGGACCTCAAGTGAGTTTGAGTACAGGGAGCTCAGACACCACGGTAGGTTGGTAGAGTAGGAGACAGTCGGGGAAGAGGAGGGTGGAAGTTAGAAAGGGTCGTAGTCCCAGAAAAGGTAACTCAGTCAAGAAACGTAGTCCACCGGTTTCATAACCTCGAAGTCGTAGTCGTAGTCGTAGTCAGGAAGGTTACTTATAAGTCCTGACTATAGGGAATCCTACCTGACCGACCTAGAGGAACGTCAGGTTCCCTGAGAGTTCTCAGAAGAGGTTGTGGTGTTAAGTTTTCGTAGTCCAGAAACCACGAGTCGTAAGAAATATTAGGCTGAGAGTGTAGGTATGCACTGATGACCTTTTTAGTATTGAAACTGATCCACCTGGAAACAACCGTTTCATTACGGAGACGAAAATTATACGACAGATCCAACTAGTATTGAAAAGAAGGTTCCTCCTTCGCAGAAAATTAAAGTACCGACGTCAGTGGTAGACGTCACTAAAACCTCGGGGTTTATTATTTCAGACAGTGACAAAGGTAACAGAGGGGTAGATAAACGGGACTTCACTACCCTGGTCTACGGTACTAGAAGCAAAAGACTTACAACTCAAAATTCGGTTGAAAAGTGAGAGGAGAAAATGAAAGTAGTTCTCCGAGAAATCAAGAAGAAGTGAAAGACGGTATTCCCACCACAGTAGACGTATAGACTCCAATAACTATAAAGAGGGTCGTTAGAACTAAGGTCGAACGCGAAGTAGATCAGGTCGTAAAGAGTACTACATGAGACGTATATTCAATTTATTCGTCCCACTGTTATATGTCGGAACTGCATGTGGAAAAGGATAAACCTTGGTCAGACAACAAGGTACAGGTCAAGATTGACAACGAAGGACTCGACGTATATCCAAAGAGTTCTCCGTCCAGTCCACCAGACCATAAGGGTAGAAAGTCTTAAAAGGTGTCAAATAACACTAGGTGTGTGTCCGAAACCGTATCAGTTATTTCGTCTTTATCTACAAAAAGAAATCCCTACAAAAAAGTAAGACAACTGAAGAGAAGTGATAAAGTGTGATTTTGTATAAACTCCCCTGAGGGACCACCAGGTTACCAATTATTCTAAGGGCGAAGGTTTACATTCCTCGTGTCCAAGTTAGTGACCGACCCCTTGATTCTACGGTGTACGACATGTCACACCGGTTATTTAAATTTTCTATTTTTTTGAAATTTTTTTATAAACTCTAAACATAAACCTCGGTCTTAAAATTTCCCGTAGTACCTCCAAAAGGTAAAACATACAATGATATCATACCGACCTCAAGAACAGGTTTACTTTTGGTCGTCTATTTGTTAGGAGACCAATGATAAGAGGTTCCTAAGGATAAAAGGTATACTTGTTTTGGTATGAGACACTGTCTTAAAGTCGAACTTCAAAGTAGTGTCATTGACGATAATTTAAGATGATTCCCAATCTCTGTTTCGGAACGGGTACTACATTTTGTACGATGTCAAACAGACTTATTAGAGTTTACGCCACCTAAGAACGGACCCTCGTAGACTAAGAAGTGAAGCAGTAGAACAAGGTAAAAGGACAGTGTTTGTCGAATAATAGTTTTTCCTTTCCTCACTCAGGATAAAGCACAACCACTTTACTGTCCCTAGGGACCCTCCCTCCTCCGTATCACCGGGATACCCGATCTTGTGGTTCTCTTCTTTCCCTCTCCCATCTAAGATCCCGTCGTTACTCCCCAGACTTTCGGGGTCTGAGAGATTCCGCTACTACTAGGGTACGTCGGGGTCTGGTCGTGGGCCTCGCGGTGAACCCTCGAATAATTTTTATTCTTGGGTGTTTTAGTTTTAGGCGTAAAATTGTGTTAGAGGACCATTAGACACATATGTCATTTCAAACTCCTAGTGACCAACTTTTTATGGTTCTCAAAATAGGAAAATACGGTATTACGAGAACGGAATAAAGTCCCGACAATCTCAGTGGGATTTTACATGGACCTGAGTCCTTCATGAACCTTCTCCCAAGTACGAATGTATCCTATTTTACCAGGGAACGCGACAGGGACACAATCGAGTGTCGAATGGGATTACTGAGTTCCAGTTCCTTAAAAATTAGCTTAGGATACTCGTTTCGTGACTCAACCGGTTTTTCATTCTACAACTCCTTTTTAGGTTTGTTTGGAAAACCGTTTCTATACTTCTTACACGTGAGAAACTTTAGGAATTAAAAATAATGACCCTCTGTCCGATGGGAATTTTCTCCTTTATCCGATGTATAGGACAATCTAAACTGAGATCAAGAGAGGGTATAATCTGAAAAAATTCTAAGATTGACCGAGGGTGCTTTTTGTTCCGTACGACGAAATTATTTAGGAAGGGAATTTGTTTACATTTTTACGCACAATAATATACCTTGATCCAAACAAGAGGGACACGCGTAGGACGAGAAGTAATCTACTCAGTTTAAATTTATGACGTAGCTTTTAAATTCTCATCAAAGTATTCGAGAGACGAGTTATTTGTGTTGAGGTTGAAATTCGTAACAACAACAACAAGTCAACGGGTCAGCACAGACTGAGAACACTGGGGTACCCGACGTCGTGCGGTCCGGAGAGACTGGGAGTGGCAGAGGGCTTCAAACGGGTTCAAGTGCAGGTAACGTAACCACTACGGTAGGTCGGTATAGTAACAGACTACAGGAGAAGAGTAAGACAGTAGTCAGAAAGGGTCGTAGTCCCTGAAAAAGTTACTCAACCGACAAATTCGTATCACATCATATTCCTTTTGTCGTTATTACCGACGCCTCTCAAACTTTTGCGGTATGTCCTCTGACGTACGTAATGAAGTCCTGGTAGGTCTCCTTATTGACATAGCAAACGGTTACTTGAACCAATAGAGTCCTTTTTTTTTTCAGTCCGATATCGTGAAAAGACGGATGTAACCGGTTCTCATTAGACGAGAGGACACTTGGGTGGTTGTCTATGACTAATGGGTCGACGATGACATATTGGTCCTCCGCGGTCACCATTTCTTGAGCGTTCGGTTACGTCCTCTGTAATTCTGCGTGCTCAAACTGGGGACCCAGCCCTTCTAGGGAACCTCCTCCCGACCTGATGGGTAGGGTCATAAGAGCGGACCTCTTAGGGTGCCTGTCTTGGTGGAACACCCGATGTCAGGTATCTCAGAGTTTCTCAACCTGTACTAACTTCGTTGAATCGCACGTGTGTCATATGTTGGTTGTGACACTTTCTACATTTTCACACCCTTTGTTTTGAGCAAGGGGTCCTTAAATACCGGATCTGACTCCTTTTTGATCTACGTGTATTTTTATTACCAGTTCTCTCGTACATTCAGAGTTTACTCCCGATGTTTGTGCACACGTCTTCAATTGAAACCAGAACCCACTAGTCCCTTCGAAGTGTCTCGTGTGTCCTAAACTTGGCCCGTGACTTCGAGTTAGCTTCAACTTATTTTGCTATCTTGACTATCAACCAACCTCACTTTATAAGAGGTAGTCAGTATCAAGAGTATCACTAAGAGGGTTTTCTTTGTAGAAGAACCCTGCGAGTATAGTCTCTGGGCTAAGATTCCTGGTTTCTACAGTCAGAGTGATACGATAACTGGTAAGTCAATTTTTTCGGGTTGTTGTCTTCCTAGTAAAAACCTACAAACCCACTATTAAATCGATTACCTCGAAAGAAAGAAATAGACCGTTTTACAAGGGTACAATAGAAGTAAGGTGGTAGGACCACCTATAAAAGGGAGGGCGACGCCGGTTCGTCTGAGGTCAACTTTTGTTATTGACCTTTGGTACGTCGTTGTAGGGGTTGTAGGGGCGAAAATGACGTTCAAGTGACGTAGGAGGTCCCGGTAGGAGAAGTGTGTTCCCCGAATTGTTTACAACAACCGTCTACCTAAGTGTCTTTCTTACTAAGACACACCGAAAGATCGGGTAGAAAAGATCCAATGTTCGTCTTTTTCATAAGTTGTCACTTTCTTCCTCCCCCCTTTTTTTTGTCTGACCCTAGACTAATGGTCGACTGAACGAAAACGAAAACAATCATCACATAAAATAATAAATGACTCGTTAGATTTGATGAACCGCCGATGTCATTTTTACTCCCCAGGATTTCATTACGACCTCTTATTAAAAGTTTTCCGATTTTTCTACTAGAGTATGTATGTATTTTATTTGTACACCACTTACTAATATAGGTTGAGTCAATTACTCCCTTTACCATTTTCTGACCCCAACTTATTCCTAACCTCCTCGAATTCATAAATATTTAAATTTTTCCTTACAATCATAATGAATTCTAATGATTCAATCTATGTTTTAATCAATTACAGGATGTCCCGGTGTTCGGAGTCGGATATCCCAATAGAAAGGGTGACTTGTCTTTAATAGACAGAGATTGGTCTGTCTTTAGATGTACAATTGGAGACGACGATACCTCAACAGTTTATTGTCAGTTGTCTGTCAATTTCCTCGTTCGACCCGTCACGTGACCTTCTTGTGGGTCTTTGGAGGAGAGGACAGAGATCGGACTCAAAACTTATTAACAAGACTGTGAGTATTCTCCGAGAGTTTTCCCTTACCGTTTCCGGACTGTAGTATGATCTTGTCGTGCGTCTAGAGCGATTACGTGTCCTGTAACATGGTCAATGTTTCTTGTGAGAATCCCGACCACAAGTTAGACGTGTCAAACTCCATTGTGCTGAACTAAATACATTACTGTTCTGAGTCTCTGTATCCCGAGTGTTTTTATACAAGGTCACTTATAATTACTCGTGTCTCCAGTAGATGTACCGTCGGAGCCACCAGACCTTGGGTCAACCCTTGGTTGGATGTGTATTTAAATTTCCCGTGACTTCAGGTCAAAATCTCAATTAAGAGTGTCGGACAGAGTAGACGTCTCATGACCTGTGTCACTAAATAATCATCTCTCCACGGAAATCTCTCCTTATGCATTAGGTATTCGTGGGTCCCGGTGAATCAATGTCCGATGTCGAGAGATTTGGAGACTTCCATAACTACAGATTATCATTTCAGGATATTCTTTTGCTTCTAGTACTGTAGGCCAGGGTAGTGAAGTACCCTTTATCTACCCCTTTGTCACCTTTGTCACAGTCTGAAATAAAACCCCCCGAGGTTTTAGTGACGTCTACCACTAACGTCGGTACTTTAATTTTCTGCGAATGAGAAACCTTCTTTTCAATACTGGTTGGATCTATCGTATAAGTTTTCGTCTCTGTAATGAAACGGTTGATTCCAGACAGATCAGTTCCGATACCAAAAGGGAGACCAGTACATACCTACACTCTCAACCTGACACTTCTTCCGACTCGCGGTTTCTTAACTACGAAAACTTGACACCACAATCTCTTCGGAGAACTCTTACTACGATTTCGACTTTGAGGTCATGAAACCGGTGGAGTACGCTTATCAACTGAGTAACCTTTTCTGAAACTACGACCCTCCCTAACCCCCGTCCTCCTCTTCCCCTACTGTCTCCTACTCTACCGACCTACTGTAGTGACTGAGCTACCTGGACTCAGATTCACTTGAGATCCTCAACCACTACCTGTCCCTCCGGACCACACGACACTAAGTGCCCCAGCGTTTCTCAACCTGTGCTGACTCGCTGACTTGACTTGACTATGTAGCAGAAATATCTTCCCAGTCAATAGTTTTTGGGATTTGACAAAAAAAAATTATTTAAGAGGATTTTTTTCACGTGTTTACATATTAAGTTTTGTTTAAGATATTCTTGTCAAATTTTACATTTGCACAACCATAACTTTCTCGATTGTTTACTTAAGTTGAGGGTGATGACTTACATACCCGAAGGGAACATCGAGTCAACCATTTCTTAGACGGATGTTACGTCCTCTGGACCCAAACTAAGGACCCAACCCTTCTATTGGATCTCTTCCTTTGCCGTTGGGTGAGGTCATAAGAACGGACCTTTTAGGGTACCTGACATTGGACGTTCCGAGGAGACAGGTACCCCAGCGTTCTCAGTCTGTGCTGAATCACTGATTTGGTGGTTATGGTGGTGACTGATACATAATACCTTTCCTATGGAATAAACCGGGCCTTAACACGATTGTCCTTATTTTATAACAAGGACGAAAGTTTTTTGGTTATGTTATAACATTTCATTAATCGGAGGTCAATTTTATTTATTTAAATTTAATTTTTTTTTTTTCTCTGTTTTTTTTCGATACTATCCCTCTACACCTTTGTGTAAATTATGTTCTTTCAAACTTACTTCGTAATCACGGGTACATCTTCGTGCATCCGCCCTTTCTCAGTGAGTCCTGATTTAATCTATTTCAGTGCCTTCTGAAGTACCTCTTTCCTTGTAAATCCAACACGGAGTACCTTGTTGTCTTACCAAGGTTTATCCTTTTCCTCATGCAGTTCCGACATATAACAGTGGGACGAATAAATTGAAGATACGTCTCATGTAGTACTCTTTGCGACCTGACCTTCTTTGTGTTCGACCTTAGTTCTAACGGCCCTCTTTATAGTTATTGGAGTCTATACGTCTACTGTGGTGGGAATACCGTCTTTCACTTCTCCTCGATTTTTCGGAGAACTACTCACACTTTCTCCTCTCGCTTTTTTAACCGAATTTCGAGTTGTAAGTCTTTTGCTTCTAGTACCGTAGGGCAGGGTAGTGAAGTACCCTTTATCTACCCCTTTGTCACCTTTGTCACAGTCTGAAATAAAAACCCCCGAGGTTTTAGTGACGTCTACCACTAACGTCGGTACTTTAATTTTCTGCGAATGAGAAACCTTCTTTTCAATACTGGTTGGATCTATCGTATAAGTTTTCGTCTCTGTAATGAAACGACTGATTCCAGGCAGATCAGTTCCGATACCAAAAAGGTCACCAGTACATACCTACACTCTCAACCTGACACTTCTTCCGACTCGCGGTTTCTTAACTACGCAAACTTGACACCACAACCTCTTCTGAGAACTCTCAGGGAACCTGACGTTCCTCTAGGTTGGTCAGGTAAGACTTCCTCTAGTTGGGACCCTAAAGAAACCTTCCTTACTACGATTTCGACTTCGAGGTCATGAGACCGGTGGAGTACGTTTCTCAACTGAGTAACCTTTTATGAGACTACGACCCTCCCTGACCCCCGTCCTCCTCTTCCCCTGCTGGGTCCTACTCTACCGACCTACCGTAGTGACTGAGCTACCTGTACTCAGACTCACTTAAGGCCCTGAACCACTACTTGTCCCTCCGGACCGCACGACGCTAAGTACCCCAGCGTTTCTCATCCTGTGCTGACTCGCTGACTTGACTTGACTTGAACTTCCTAAATTATATGTAAACTGACTTTCTAAGAGATTTTCCTTACTGACACTTATTTACTTCCCAACGATACAAAAAAAAAGGAGTTTTATTGAGGTTAATACATCTTTTTATGTACACTATAATATTTGTTTCTACTCACTGTTTAACTCTATTTTTGTACTGTTTTCTGTCTGGGTATAACACCTCTTAAGTGTTTTCTTGCCATTACCGGTTACTTGCGGGTCTTAACATAGACTGGAACGATTATTGGTCTCTTTACGTGTCCTCGTACTCTATGGGAAAACGTCTCTCGTCGTATGTTTCTAGTTTCGTCCTCTGCTATGAACGTCAACCGTTCGCACGTTTCTTTGGTCACGGGAGTATATGTCAGTAATCCTTAAATTTGACCATGTCGGAAGGGAAATCTTAAATAAAGGTGGCGTTTCCTCAATAGGATACTTTTATTAATGTGTCATCACGTTTCTAATATAGACGTACCTACAGTGCCTTTGTGTTTTGTTACACATTTTCCTCTTTCGTTTCTTTATAGATTGTCAACTCGGGACCAACTATTTAATACCTTGGTACTGTATAGTACACCGTGATTTTTATATTAGTATTTTAAATTACTACACCCCTTTTTTAGTGTTTTATGATTCACTCCCCTTTCACTTTCACTTCAACGAGTCAGTACAGGCTGTGAAACACTGTGGTACCTGACATCGGATAGTCCGAAGAGGTAGGTACCCCAAAAGGTCCGTTCTCATGACCTCTTCCAACGGTAAAGGAAGAGGTCACCTAGAAGGACTGGATCCCTAGTTTGGGCCGAGAGGACGTAAAGTCCGTCTGCGAAATGGGAGACTCGGTGGTCCCTTCGGGTCATACAATATTTTCAGATAGTCAGTTATACCAGGATCAAAACTAAAATTTTTACTTTGTTTTTTTCCTAGAAACAAAAGGACAAATAGAGGTCCAATATGGAAATCCAGAGTAGAGAATCTAAATTGTTACTGGATTAAGATTCTTCTATGTAAAAAAAAAGGAATACTCGTCGAGACCTTGGTTGATTACTTTATGACAAATTTTTTTTGTTTGATAATGTTACGAATTCTTTTAGAATGTCTCATATATGTGGTTATTTCGAACGGTGTCGTAGGATTGTCAGTCGGACCAGAGTGTCCCACAGAAGTCATACAGCTATTTTTCTCGACACAGATCCTCATCAGGTAAGTACCCCGCCTTCCCTCTTCTTGAACGTCTCGTCGAGTGAAGGAAAGGACATGAGGACTAACAATCAGGACTCGTCTGCGATTCCGTGGATTTCACGGTCCACCACAATCCACCGGCGAGGCCCGTCAATACCCCTTCGTGTCAAGGGTCCACGGCCGTCCGTATCGTCTACGAGCGGTAACAGTCCTGCCACCCACCACGAGGGACTAAAGGTCCCGACACCACCGTCGTCGAGAATGACCCAGGTACTGGTGTCTCTTGATGCTCGTTGACGACCACAACGAGGCACACACACACACACACACACACACACACACACACGCGCGCGCGCGCGTCCCCTGTCCATCGTCCATACCCCACTTTGTCCGTACCGGTACGTCTCATCCAAGCATGTTTTGTCAGTTAGGGAACGTGGTGGACCTAGATGAGTATAGGAGAATGTCATAGGTCTGACGCAGTCTACGGGAGTGAAAGAGAGGTCTTCTTTCCTTTCTTAGTAGAATTACCATTGTCAGTGAGCAAGGGAACTTCGTGAGGGATGACGATATCGACCGAGGTCCAAACATTGATCATTACCACGTAAAGGACGGGATAAGGTCTAACGGGAGGGAAAGTGTACCGAGAAGAAAACCCACACGTCAAACACCCTAGAATCAAGGGGTCAATCCCTGTCTTGGGACCCGGTGTCGTTGTCACTTTCACGGCTCAGGATCAACGACCTGACGGTCCCTTAAGTGATGAAAAACAAAGTATGTGTTCTCTAATTTACTAAACGTGTCTCAATTCTAAATCAACCGACATCGTGTAATCTCTTGGTCTCTGAGGACTGTGGACTCTCTGAGAAGGTTGGTTTCTAAGACGACAGGTATTTAAAATATATAAGTAAAGTTGAAATTGGTGTGTTAGGTGTATATTAGACTCACTTATGAATGAATCACGTCAGTTCTAAGGAAACATTATTTTTTCATGAGATATAGAGACCGTCTTCAATCTAAAAATAATAGATATTATTTGAATTTATCTACTTAGACATAAACCGTTATAACACAAAACAAAATTCATTCTAATTCACATAGGTGGATATTTACTAATCATATGATTATACCTAAATAACTCCACCCTCTCCGTAGACTCCAGTAGCTCAAACTTTTTATGTCTTATTTAGTTCCGTGGCACTTCATTTAACGGGGGTTTATCGGAAGTCTTTTAAGACTTGGTATAAACTTTACAGTTTCTGTACTCAATACACCGATAGGTATTTATAAAGAATTAGAAAATTTTCCCTAGGAAATTCTTTGAAGTTTTATTTACTTACTTTAGGTTATTAAATTTTGAGTTCACGACAATAAAGATGCTCTAGAACCTAATATACAAGTAAACAAGTGACCTTCTTTTTAGTGTAAAAGTAAAGAATATAAAATAAATATAATCTCTCCCGTGAAGTTATAATTAAGTTTATAGATAGATAATTTACGTTTTTACAATTACATTATAATTTTTACTTTAAATTTACTTTCGTTCCCCAATAGTGTAATTCCAACGGTACCTTTGAGAGTGATGTGAAAAGTCGAAGACTTAACATTATGTCAGTAAATAATGTCCGAGTATATTTTATATTAAAACGTTTATAAATTTCTATATATCCGATTAAGTACAGTTAAATTCTGAAGTATATACTATATAGTCCGATTCTTATGAGATTTATAATTGGGTATAAGAATTAAATCTGTATGATGTATTTTGTCTATGTTTGAAGGATTTAAAACTTACTAAATAATAACTTATTAAACACAAAACTTATCGTAAGTGTACTTAATATCGTAAAACGTCAAGACTAGTACCAACTTTAGACTTGAAATACAATACTTTTATACTTATATCTGTCCCAGTTCACGGGGAGAGAAATCGAATCGTTCTCAAACTTTAATGTCTAATGCGTAAAACGGTCTCATCCGGTTTACATTTAAGTAATCAAGTGTGTTCAATTACCAGGTCCTTGACTTACTACATCCAGTTTGTTGTGACAGCCTCGGAAGGACCGAGACGACAAGGACGTCGGAAGTCGTCATGTGTCGTCACCTGCTTCTCGAGGTTTCTCATTCGTAGACGATTGGTTTGTCACAGAGAATAAATAGATTCCCTTTTGGCACATAATGATGTTTCGATATGCAGACGTAGAAAAGGATTTAGGAATTTGTCAGATTTGTAGGTAGCTATCCCATCCAATTCGTTTGTTACCATATGTCTCGAAACTGTTACTGATTTAGTTATGACTACACCTTACCACAGGTGTCGTGTAACAGTTCATTTGTTTCGTTCTTATTTTGGTCTTGTTTCGCTTTGTTCTTCAGTTTGTGATAGAGTGTTACACGTGTGTATACGTCTCTTTTCAGGTCTTATATAAGGTTTATAATTATCATCTCGAGAGACTTACCACCCTCATACTGACGAGATAAAGAGCTACAATAAAAAGACTCAAAAAAGTTTACTTATATTGATCTTTTATTTCACACGCCACGTTTATTTCATTCACAAGAGACAACAGCCGCACTTCTGTGGCCGTAAGAGGTGACTCTCGTGCTCATATTTGACCTCTTTTGGAGGAACTCTGTAAACTATTGGATTGTAACGTCATTTACATAAAGATTTAAGATAAAAAAATTATAAACCCTTTAACCTTCGTGAGTGTATAAGTTCGTACTAATTAATATGTGGTATTCTCCCTTATGAGTTATAGTACAGTATCTTATAAAGATACACTTTTATGACTATTGTAGTCCTATGGTAATCGACGTTCGTTATTCTTTGGGTCTAAGCTTTTAAAGACCTAGTGGTATCGTCAACTTGTATAGGTAAATGGAGGTTAAGGAGGACTTCGGTTTGATGTTACTGTCTTTTCCCCCCCTTTCATCTTTGGGTATTTCTGTTTCTCTCCCCTCCTCTGTGATCGTTGTCAAAAACTCCGATCTTTCGACCCACCACCCCATGGGACACCTGGTCATTTTGTCCACTGTCTCTTTCGACCCGTCCGTCAGGTCTTTGTCCGACTAAAGCGGCAGTCTCGAGTTTTTCACGAGTCCTTTACTTGGGTGGACCTTCCACCTTTTTACATAAACCCTTTACTCTTCTTGGGTCCAGAGGGAGTCTTTAGTTTTGGATAACGTCCAAAATCTCCGGTCGTAGAGGGGTGTAGGTCGGTAGTCTGAAAATGTCTTACAACTCCAGTCTCGTGGGATAAGGATGCGTAAACCCACATATACGAGATTGCTGACATTGGATACTTGTGTTCAATACTCTACGTAATTTTTACTTGGAGTCACCCGTGAAGGACCACCAGGTCGTCAAGTCTGAGGTGTGAGGTGACACCCCCCAACCCACCACCGGCCCAAACTAGGGACCAGTCACTCGATTCTAGGGTGTACGGACTCTACGACGGTTTTTTTTTATACCTTGTAGGGATTCAGAGTAAAACGGCAGGGGAACAAAAAGACTGAAATCGTGTGTTGCAAATGAAAACAAACGGAAACTTGGATAAAAAGGGGAGAGGCCGGTGTGGTGCTTTGTACACCCTAGAATAAAGGGGATGGTTCCTACCTTAGGTGCGGGGCATCTCACCTGCACGCTGAGGGTTGGTGACCTTACGGTCCCTTCAGGGAGAACCTCGGAATAAAATTTTCTTAGGGGTGTATATTTGTATGCTCACAAGTACCGTCGTAATAAGTACTTTTCACTTTTCATGAGCAGAGCAAGTTGAGAAATGTTGGGGTACCTGACGTCGAAAGGTCCGAACAGACAGGTACCCTAAAAGACGGTTCTTATGACCCGACCCATTGGTGAGGGAAGAGGTTGGGTCCCTAACTTGGGACCAGAGGACGTAACGTCCGTATAAGAAATGGTAGACTCGATTCGCAATAAGTATCGTCGGGGTTTAACTTTCGTTGGATTTACAGTTAGTTGACTTCCTTAAAATTTTCACCATATATAAAGATATTATCTTATAGCATACCGTTATTTTTCATTGCTTCCTAACTGTGAATGACGTTGTAACTTTTGCAATAGGGTTCACTGTCCTCGGAGTTTCTTCCGGTGGCTGACACGCTAAGGTAAATGTCCTTTACAGGTCTTGTCCGTTTGGATCTCGGTCTTTCGGATCACCAACGGTCCCCGCCCCCTCTCACTGACTGTCACCTGTACCTCAAAGAAAATTCCCACTACTTTTAAAAGATTTTAATTTATCGACGTCTTAAGATTTATAATTTGATTTTTGGTGGTCTCATATGAAATTTACTCGTGTAAAATACCATACACTTAATATGGAGTTATTTCGCTAGTTTTTTCCATGAAACGACTTACATAAGAAGACGTCAGAAAATTCTTTTAAGTTGTGCTACGAAGATTCTAAATAGACTGCACATACATAGCACGTCATTACGTAAGTAAAAATTACGACGACTCACGAGGTATCATGACTACGATGGTAAACGAATGGGTAAGATATCAATCGCTTTCAAAATCGACTAAGATCGAGAACGACCATGTTACGATTATCTATGTATGGAGAGAGGACGACATGTACTCGTTCCTATATATGGTCTGATGTCTCTAAACACAAATTGAAATATTTTGTTACGATGTAATGAAAGGATTCACGACAAGGTACACCCAAACGTAAGGGTGGTCATGGTTTAACCTGGAGAAAAATAACGAACGGAAGAAGTCCCGACAGTAGGTCCACACATACTTTACTGTGAAATGATTCTAGAATTGGACGCAAAGGTTAATGGTTACTCTAACTTGAAGTAAAGTATAAAAAAGACTGATAAGGACAAAGAGGAAAACACTTCATTTCACTTCAGCGAGTCCGCACAGATTGGGAAACACTGGAGTACCTGACATCGGGTGGTCCGAGGAGACAGGTATCCTGAAAGGTCCGTTCTTATGACCTCACCCAACGGTAAAGGAAGAGGTCCCATAGAAGGACTGGGTCCCTAGGTTGGGTCCAGAAGGTGTGACGTCCGTCTGTGTAATGGTAGACTCGGTGGTCCCTTCGGGAAGACACTTTACGGAGGTTCACAAAACGGATAAAAAGATACGTAATTAAAAAAGGACTAACTAAACACACATGTGGTATCCATACGATGACGACGACGACGATTCAGCGAAGTCAGCACAGGTTGAGACACACTGGGGTATCTGCCGTCGGGTGGTCCAATGGGGTAGGGACCCTAAGAGGTCCGTTCTTGTGACCTCACCCAACGGTAAAAGAAAAGGTTACTTACTTTCACTTTTCACTTTCACTTCAGTGAGTCAGCACAGGCTGAGAAGCACTGGGGTACCTGACGTCGGGTGGTCCGAGGAGGTAGGTACCCTAAAAGGTCCGTTCTCATGACCTCATCCCACGGTAACGGAAGAGACTGTGGTATACATATTTACTAAATATTACTTAATCTTTTCGATTACTTGTCCTTTTTAATATTATACATATAAGTATATATACAATATATACATATATTAAACCAAACCCATAATTTGTACGATAGATGTACCCCAAATGTTTACGTGAAAGTCAAACATCGAAAAGTGAAATAGAAAGTTACTTATTTACAAGTTAAAATTTTTCAAAAAATAACATCAACGAAATGTTACAACACAATTAAAGACAGTTTCAAAAAGAAAAAAAGACAGTTTCAAAATTACAGTCTTAGAAGACAATGACAACTAACGAAAAGTGTAGATAGACTTATTCGTAAAGGGAAGAGGTTCTAGTGTTCGTATAAGAGTATGTCAGAAGGGATCCAAAATTACAAAACGAAAATGTAAATCCAGAAATTGGTGACCTTACCCAAAGATTTATAAAATGTGTGTGTGTGTGTGTGTGTGTGTGTGTGTGCTAAGTCAAAGTAACAAAGGGTGGACAGTTGATAGGAACGACGGTACACTTGTCAGGTAGGAAGGGTGTCACTAAACGATGAAGACTGGACACATAATTCGGGGTATGTACCCACCCAAACAAGAAACTCTTGTGACCGTGTGACTAGTTAAATGAAATTAACCGTAGACGGTGTTCCCCACCTCAATCAACTGTCGGAGGTGGATTTCGTAGAAGACCTAGTCGACGCTAACTCCGTTCCATCGCGGGGAGAACACGTCGATTGGTCACGGACTCGTCCCGTCCTCATGATTCCGACCGGGTCAACTCCTGGTGAGACGGTAGAGACGTGGTCTCGAGCGACACCAACCCGGTTCTAAAAGGATCCCAACACACCGGTCACGGTTGGAGAGGGACAGTCGGGAAGGAACGGGGTACCCGTAGTCGCCGTGTAAGACTTCCGATGGGGGTGGGGACGGAGAAGGACGAGGAAGAGAGATAGGAAGTGTATAAAATGAAGATTGGTGTAAACCGTAGACAGAGGACTTTCTGGACTTGACTATGTTCCGAGAACCGATAAGAACCAAGGAACGAGATGATTTAAATTCTTTAATTCTTAGTAAATGCAAGGTTTTACTTTTCTTTTTCTTTTCGATCCTAAAACTGGCCTTAACGTGAGCTATTGAAGTAGTCAACGTTTCGACTACAGATATTGTGGTTCAGAGAGTGGAACGGTTGTACGACGGAGGGAGGTGACTAAGGTGAAAGAGATCGAAGAAAGTTGTGTCGGAACACTAAAAGAGGGTTTTCCCAAACACATGAAAACACTCTAAAAATTCCATATAAAAATCAATGTGAAAGTTTTAAGGTAAAAAGATTAGGGTAACGACTATAAGTCTTTATAAATTTACAACTAGAATATTGATCGTTAAAACAATTTGAGTTAAGATCATAGAGAAATACCTACCGAAGACTAAAGGTACATGTGTTGACATGTTAGAATGTTGTTACTGTTAAAATAAAGAGGGAATTCGGAAAATCAGTAAAAGGAACGGAATAACACGACTGGGAAAATCATGTTATAAACTTCCCTGTCATCTGTAAAAACTGAACAAGAACTAAAATTTCTCTGATGAAGATGATAAAGTGATACATCCTTGGAAATGTCACCCTAAAGACATCGATGAAGAATAATCAAGTTCCTTTAATAGAAGACCTCAATTATGACACTTTTCTACAAATTATTTTCGAAGAGACATAGATGAATACGTGAGTGTAAAAATTTTGAAATTAGACAAACACTCTTTTAATGTCACTAAATAGTCCCTTATTGACTTAAGATAGTTTGTGAAAAAGACGTAACAGACAATAGCATTGAAAGGGGGGAAATTAGATCAAATGTACCGTTTGAAATGACTGTAAGTTTACGATCTGGGCGGAACACGAGGACCCTATTTGGTTGAACCGACACTATGATAAATGGAAAGAACTTAACAAACAACTAACAGAAATCACGGTTTCTCACCAACCGGCTTCTCAAGAGACAAAAATTCAATTTTATTCTCTGTATCAAAAGTAAAAGTGGTTCTTGACATCACTTGGTGTACGAGTGGTAACACAAGGTGACAGAAGACGGTAAAAAGTCCGTTGAAGTATTAAGGTAGAAGGGGTTTGAAAAATAGCAAAGTTTGACACGGTCCACGGGAAATGTCAGAAGGTCCCTTGACTTTAAAAAAAGGTAATTCTCTTAAAACGTTTCTGGTTTTATTTACTTACTTCCTTCCTTCCTGAGTCGGTTCGAAAGGTCAGTTCGACATTGTCAAAGTCGGACCAGTAGTTCCTTTGTACGGCAGAACGTGATAGGACTACCTTCTAATACAACCTTCTAATACACAAAAGATAACTGATTAAAGTCTACAAAATGTCCCTGACGACGAAAGCCAACCAGATTGACCCTCCGTATGAATAACCTTAATTAGTAAACCAAAAGGTCTTCCTCGAGTACTATCTCCTGAGGGAAGGTGAGGGTACTACATGTGTTGTAGTGGAAGAAACCTAGATCTGACCCGAAACCACACCAACCATCACCCAGTAAAACGGACGAGGTGCTAGAGAAGGTAAGTGTAATAGCGTGTCATAGGTAAAAAAAAAATAGCGAACAGTGTTAAACAAAATTTTTTCCTTGTAAAAGTAATGTAAATTCATCTGGTAGGGTACACCTTTTTGTTCAGTCCTTCCAAAATAAGGGAATTGCACACACCTTGGGTTTGTAGTTTCGTTAATGGTTGGTCCGACCACGTTTACTAAAGGCTACGAAAAAACCTATAAAACTCATACACCCGAGAGAGAACTTACCATATTACAACTACCAAGAGTTAATTTCAGAGCTAAACTGGTGATAGTTGAAGTTTGACCGGTTGGTTGACACCTCGTAGTAGGTCGTTCTTTAAAGGTCGTCCTTTGACGTTTAGTGTGTAAACTAGTCAGTGTTGTGGAGGTATGTGTCGTAATAAAAAAAAGTAAAGTCGACACGAAAATGGAGAGAACTTTATTATTCGGTATTATACGGTTTTTACAAAACAAAGAAGGTAGAAGTTAGAATTTTACCGATGTGTTTTTAGGTGGTTAAAACAAAAAAAAAAATTATGTACGAGTATACTGTCGACAGTGTTATGTTAGATTGTTTCAACAAAACGTACTTTAATTTCTTTTGATTCGTGATCTTACACTTCAGTTTACCCGGAATCCTTCGTAGTGATACTTGTTTCGATCACCTCCACTACTACCTTAATGTCAACTCGACAAAGTTTAAGACTTTCTACTACGACACTTTCACGACGTGAGTTATACGGTCGTTTAAACCTTTTGAGTCGTCACCGGTGTCCTGACCTTTTCCAGTCAAAAGTAAGGTTAGGGTTTCTTTCCATTATGGTTTCTTACGAGTTTGATACCGTGTTAGTGTGAGTAGAGTGGACGATCATTTCATTACGAGTTTTAAGAGGTTCGGACCGAAGTCATTATACACTTGGTACTTGAAAGTATACAAGTTCGACCAAAATCTTTTCCGTCTCCTTGGTCTCTAGTTTAACAGTTGTAAACGACCTAGTGTCTTTTTCGTTCTCTCAAGGTCTTTTTGTAGATGAAGACGAAATAACTGATACGGTTTTGGAAACTGCCAAATCTAGTGTTATTTGACACCTTTTAAGACTTTCTCTACCCTTATGGTCTGGTGGACTGGACGGAGAACTCTTTGGACATATGTCCAGTCCTTCGTTCAATCTTGACCTGTACCTTGTCTGACCAAGGTTTATCCTTTTCCTCATGCAGTTCCGACATATAACAGTGGGACGAATAAATTGAATATACGTCTCATGTAGTACTCTTTACGACCCGACCTACTTCGTGTTCGACCTTAGTTCTATCGGCCCTCTTTATAGTTATTGGAGTCTATACGTCTACTGTGGTAGGAATACCGTCTTTCACTTCTTCTTGATTTCTCGGAGAACTACTTTCACTTTCTCCTCTGGCTTTTTCAACCGAATTTCGAGTTGTAAGTCTTTTGCTTCTAGTGCCGTAGGCCAGGGTAGTGAAGTACCGTTTATCTACCCCTTTGTCACCTTTATCACCGACTGAAATAAAAAGACCCGAGGTTTTAGTGACGCCTACCACTGACGTCGGTACTTTAATTTTCTGCGAATGAGGAACCTTCCTTTCAATACTGGTTGGATCTGTCGTACAATTTTTCGTCTCTGTAATGAAACGGTTGTTTCCAGGCAGATCAGTTCCGATACCAAAAAGGTCGTCAGTGTATACCTACACTCTCAACCTGACACTTCTTTCGACTCACGGTTTCTTAACTACGAAAACTTGACACCACAACCTCTTCTGAGAACTCTCAGGGAACCTGACGTTCCTCTAGGTTAATCAGGTAAGACTTCCTCTAGTCAGGACCCACAAGTAACCTCCCTGACTACAACTTCGACTTTGAGGTTATGAAACCGGTGGACTACACTTCTCGACTGAGTGACCTTTTCTGGGACCACGACCCTGTCTAACTCCCGTCCTCCTCTTCCCCTACTGTCTCCTACTCTACCGACCTACCGTAGTGGTTGAACTACCTGTACCCAAACCCACCTGAGACCCTCAACCACTACCTATCCCTCCGACGCCAAGTACCCCAGCGTTTCTCAGTCTGTACTGACTCGCTGACTTAACTTCGTGATGATCTTGGTAAAATGTCTTTTTTGACTTGCTTGAAAAACCGGTTGGACAATATATATATATATATATGTGTGTGTGTGTGTGTGTATATATTAGAAAAAAGAAGGTCAAAATGACTATATTAACTGTATTTCGTGACACATTCATATTTCACATGTTGGATTACTAAACTAAATATATGTAGTACTTTACTACTGGTGTGATTCAAAATATTAGTAGATGGTAGAGTATCTATATTTTCATTTCTTTATCCTTTTATAAAAATGGAACACTATTCCTGAGGATTTTAAGTGAGGATTTTTGGAAGTATGTGTCGGATGTCATAAGAAGCAGTCAGTACAACATGTAATATAGGGATGGTGAACATTGACCTTCACCCATGAAAAACTGACTGAAGTAGGTTGAGGAGAGACGTGGGGGTCGGAGATCATTGACGTTTGTACTAGAGAAAAAGATACTCAGACAAAAACTTCATATTGACTGGATGTGGTACCACGATCAAGGACAATGTACTGTCTCACTAAACAATAAAGATCATTAAACCTGTAAAGTACTCGAAAGGACCACCGAGTCCACCATTTCTTAAACGACGTTACACCCTCTGGACCCAAACTGGGGACCCAACCCTTCTAGGGGACCTCTTCCTTTACCGTAGGGTGAAGTCATAAGAATGTACCTTTTAGGGTACCTACCTTGTCGGACCACCCGATGTCAGGTACCCCAGTGTTTCTCAGTCTATGCTGACTCGCTGTCTAAAGTACTCGAAGGGACCACCGAATCTACCATTTCTTGGACGGATGTTACACCCTCTGGGTCCAAACTAGGGACCCAACCCTTCTGGGGGACCTCTTCTTTTACCGTTGAGTGAGAGATTGATAGGTAGATGACTACCCGTGAATTCTAACGAAGGCAAAGAACCGATAACATTTATTACGACGTCACTTCTCCCGTACGTACATGGAAAAGATTAATTACAAAAGTAAAATTCTAGTTATGAGTCCTCATTTTTACGACCTAGTATATAAAGAAAACTCCTTAGAGGTATGACAAAAGGTATCACCGACGTGGTTAAATGTAGGGGTAGTCACGTGATCTCATGCGAAATGAGGTGGAGGAGTGGTTGTATACAAAAAAAAAAAAATTATTGTCGGTAAAACTATCCACACTCCACTGTAAAGTGACATCAAAACCAAACGTAAAAGGGTCATTAATCACTACGACTCGCAGAAAAGGACAACCGGTAAACACACAGAAGATACCTCGTTATAGATAAATCTAGGAGGCGGGTCAAAAATCAACCCAACCTAAAAAAAAATTATAACACACTCAAGAAACATTAAAACCTAATAATGGGAAGTACTCTATTTAACGAACGTTCGTAGAAGAAGGTAAGTATCCACCGGAAAACCAAAACAACCATCAAGGGAAGTGTCACGGTTTCGAAAAATTAAACTACATCAGGGTGCAAATAAACACGAAAACGAAAGGAACGGATTGTTCTATGTAGGGGGTTTTATAATGATACACACGTAAAGAAGAAAAACCCCTCCCCCGAAATTAAATATTAAGTAAAAGAAGAAATTCCTTTCCGAACAAATCGAGGTAAATGTCGGAAAGAAGACTGGTTTCCAAATTCCGATATTTAAAGGGGTACATAACAAAATTGTCATGAGGAGTTTAAATTATATTTAAAGTGATCACTAATGTATAAAAGATAACGCTATAGAAATTATAGGGTAACTTTATATACGTCTAAGAGAGACATCGATAGTAATAACTAAAGACCAAATTAACAATAGTAGTGATCTTTAATGAGACGTTAAAGTTAGGAAACTTAAAACATCTGTGTCGAAATACCGGGTCATATGCCAGTGATTTTTTACAATATTCGTTCGACCTTTTATTACATAAGACGTGAACTACTCACCACACCACAAAACACCTGACAGGACAAGATAAAAAATCATAGGAATGACTAGAACAAAAGAAATGATGGTTAATCCACAATTTTATAGGTTCATATTAACAGTTACAGAGATAAGGGGAATGTGCAGAAATAAGGACGCTCAATTTTCAAAATAGTCGAAGTGGAAAAGAAATGGAGTCCCTTTTTTATTGAAGGTCGGAAGAATGAAATTGTAGAAAACAGACTGTAATGATATAAAAACCAAGTGTAAATTGCTTCCTAGAAACAGGTAAGGAAATGATACTTTTTAACATTGAAAGAAAAAGATAACTCACCAATAAGATCTTTACCGTTCGACGTTAGAGAAATAGTTACAGACTACAACTATGAAAAGAAGGGGCTGTTACACACCGGGAGTCTTGTTGGTCAAGTAAATAGTGGAGAGGACTGAGCACAATAAGGAGGGTACATAAGAATCAGACGTACTCACACCTCCATATACACACGCACAGACGACCCCCAAGTAAAGAAGGACGCCAAAGAGTGGGGGTCTCTGAACAGAAAGACAGACAGTATAATGGAATCTAACATAAAACTTGTGACGCAAATTCTTTGGTGAAAATTTTTATTGAACTCCGGATACTTACTATGACAACAGGAAGTCTCTCCTAAAGACTAAACCATCCCTGTGTCAGACGATAATGACCTTCAGGGGGATTTACTGGCACCTCTCTCTAGTTTAATGACTAAGTTCAGACGGTTGTTAATCTCGTGAACGGTAAAAAAAACAAAAACTCTACAACACAGATAACAGGGTTAAAAGTTTAAATAACTGTGTTCGACAATTGTGGGAGATAAACAGAAAAACAAGGAAGGATTTTGACAAACTCGAGAACCGAGAAGACCCAATAAACTGCAACAACAAAGACGACACAAGATAAAGTGATTAAAGAGGACAAAGAGAGGACACACGAAACTCAAATAAGAAAAAGATTGGTAAATATACAACAACGACGACGACGACGACGACGATTCAGCGAGTCAGTATAGGCTGAGACACGTTGGGGTATCTGTCGTCGGGTGGTCCGAGGCGGCAGGGACCCTAAGAGTTGCGTTCTTGTGACCTCACCCAACGGTAAAGAAAGAGGTTACGTACTTTCACTTTTCACTTTAAGCGAGTCAGGACGGGTTGAGAAGTGCTGGGGTACCTGACGACGGATTGTCCGAGGAGACAGGTAACCTAAAAAGGATACCTTTTTATCTCATGACCTCACCCCACGGTAACGGAAGAGGTTAAACATACAATCATGACAAATTAACACTTATATTGAATACACTTAACGATGAATCTTTAAATTTACAAAAAGATTTAAACCTTCGAAAGATCAATAGGAAAAACAACAACTGAAGACTGTTGACGTAATATTACTTCTTTTTAATCGAGGTATAACTAAGAAACTTTAAACTACAGAAGAGTATCGTGTCCTAGTCAAAAGTATTTACAAGGAAAACATAAATTCTATATGTAAGAGTAAAACAGACATCTCAAGATACATACAGGTACTCTAGTTCAGACTTGAACACGAATCTAAGACAGAAATTGATTCCAAAAATTGACTAACCAGAGGGTGCATATAATTTTATAGATGATACTACCACTAACAACTAAAGAGGAACATCAAGAACTTTAAAGACGAAATACAAAAACTTCAATAGAATGTTTCCTGTATATTTGAATTGGTAGATAGTAATCACTCACTAGAAGTAAATTTTTTCCTTTATAATGGTCAGTATGTCAGACGAATGTGTCGAGGTCCTCGAGGGAAGTTTTAGAAAGACCAGAAAAAGTAGAAATCCGAGAGTTGCAAAGACATAGAAACAAAATCTACCCAAAAAAAAAAAAAAATTAACCTCATTTTGGCGAAATGTGACAACACAATCAAAGACCAGATGTTGCACTTAGTTGACAAACGGCACACGACACGAATCAGCGAATCGGTACAGGTTGAGAAAGACTGGGACACCTGACATCGGACGGTCCGAGGAGACGGGTACCCTAAGAGGTCCGGTCTTATGACCTGACCCAACGATACGGGAGGAGGCCCCTAGAAGGGTTGGGTCTCTAGTTTGGGTCCAGAGGGTGTGACGTCCGTCTAAGAAATGGTCGACTCGGGGGTCCCTTCGGGCCTTAGTCGATATACATATGTATATAGGGGAGGGAGAACTCGGAGGGTGGCTGGAGGGATCATCGTAAAGAAATTTTTCCTGTCTCGTCTAACAATTTTTAGATCAGATTGCTGGGTTCTAAAGAGTGTTCTCACGTCGTGTAGATATTGGCCTAAATGGAGGTGGGGTCATAAGACCCGAATAAACAGGATAGGCGGAAAAGAGGACACAAACAAGTTTAAAACAAAAGAGGAAACAAAGTTGTATATGATGATCTCGTATATAATTAAAATGTCCGTCGAGAAGTTTAACAGTTCAATTTTGAATTCAGATGTCAACCGGGTAGAAATGAAAGGAAGTCTCATTATGTTCGATAAATCTGACTACGTTAAAGTCAATGGATGGAATGTGCATGATTCGAATATCCGTTCCCCTATCGATCTTACAAATATAACAAAAAAGGAGGGTATTTAGTCTGTAACAAAATGTGACAGTCATAAAGAAATCTAAACGAGTTCCTGATTAATGTGATAGTTATAAAGAAATCTAAACGAGTTCCTGAAAAAAGAGATGAGTGATAATGAAGAATGTAAAGTCTGAAACCCTATTGTGAGAAGGAGGTGCTTCAGGTGGAAAATCTTCGAGGAAATGACTCCGTTAAAAATACCATTTAAGAATCAAAGACAAGTAGACTTTTACAGACAAAGTAGGAGTAAGAATCCATTAGGTATATCTTCTGATCAGACGTAGCTTCAAAAGACCTTACTGTAATTACTAGGTCGTAAACGCTCAACTTTCGTCTTTCCTTCCCCGTTCCATTCGTCATATACCTAAAAACATATCGTAAATAGTCCACTTACAGACTTTACAGAAAGTTTGTGTAAAAAACTTTTGATCTAAGAGTGTCACTAGAAGTATACCTGATAAAATGCTGGGGGAAAAGAGAAAATTTGTTCCTTTACCTTATTTATGGGATTCAAGACATGAGGGAGTAGGGGCAATGAGAGGACGAAGATGGGTCGTAGCGCACTAGACGGTAGACCCTGAGCCCTACACGACGAAGGAAGAAAAAAAAAAATTGTTCATAAGTAAAAAGATCACAAGTTCTTTAGGGTGGCCATATTAAAAATCAAATTTTCTTAAAAAATAATTGGTCCCAAGAATTAAGGAAGGTTGTACAGTCTATTGTTTAGAAAAATTCTATTGATTCAGAAACCAGACTGTGTAATTATATATTAACTATTAAATTCAATTATTATTTTCAAGTAATAAAAAATTAGTACAAGGACTTCTTATTCAATATTTAGACACTTATTGTCAGGTACTTTAATCGTGAAGTAAATATGTCTCCTCTTTGCCTTTGAGGATAGTGTCAGTTCCGGTCTCAGGACGATTCTTAACGACTCAAAAAGTATTTGCACACATTGTGTGTAGGTCTCGAACTATTGCTTCCATTGTCTTAAAAGTGTAGAGTTGTCGATTTTCCTCTTCAGGAGAGGTCACCTCGTTCTCTGACAGTGAGAATAACTAGTGTGTGAGAATGCCCCTCCTTTTTATTCGTATAAGTGGGTTGTATGTTTATAAATATCTAATTCCCCTTGGTTTCTCGGAGAACTGCTTTCACTTTCTCACTTTTTCAACCGAATTTCGAGTTGTAAGTCTTTAGGTCTCTCTACTATACCCCACCCTCGCCCCTCCCCCCAAGTACAAACCCTTGAGTACATGTGGGTACCACCTAAGTACAGTTACATGCCGTTTTGGTTATGTCATTTTATTTCATTTTTATTTTTAATTATTTTTTTATTAATAAAAGATAATTTGAGACTTTTTTTTTTCTTTTGATTCTAGTACCGTAGACCAGGGTAGTGAAGTACCCTTTATCTACCCCTTTGTCACAGTCTGAAATAAAAACCCCCGAGGTTTTAGTGACGTCTACCACTAACGTCGGTACTTTAATTTTCTACGAATGAGGAACCTTCCTTTCAATACTGGTTGGATCTATCGTATAAGTTTTCGTCTCTGTAATGGAACGGTTGTTTCCAGGTAGATCAATTCCGATACCAAAAAGGTCACCAGTACATACCTACACTCAACCTGACACTTCTTGACTCGCGGCTTCTTAACTACGAAAACTTGACACCACAACCTCTTCTAAGAACTCTCAGGGAACCCGACGTTCCTCTAGGTTGGTCAGGTAAGTTTTCCTTTAGTCAGGACCCACGAGTAACCTTCCTGACTACGATTTCGACTTTGAGGTTATGAAACCGGTGGAGTACACTTCTCAAGAGTAACCTTTTCTGGGACTACGACCCTGCCTAACCCCCGTCCTCTTCCCCTGCTGTCTCCTGCTCTATCGACCTACCGTAGTGGCTGAGCTACCTGTAACACAGACTCATTTGAGACCCTCTACCACTACCTGTCCCTCCGGACCGCACAACGCTAAGCACCCCGACGTTTCTCAGTCTGCACTGACTCGATGACTTGACTTGAATGCATATTGTACATGACGTACATTATTTTATGTGTTCTTATATTTTACTTTTTCCTTGACACCTATTTTATACCATTATTTCATATAATTATCGTTTTATTTAAATAACTCCCGTGTGTCCATTCACCCACTACTGTGATTACACTAGACTACATTAAATTGAACTAATTGTTAATCTTACGGTAATAAAATTTAAGGTGTTACACCGAATTATCGGACTACTGAATAGCGGACGGCTGTCAAACCAAGGGGGAGTTGAGTGTTGTTTTCGTCAGGGATCTGTTCCTAAAACAAAAAATCCCTCTCTTAGGGTACTCCGGCGTACTCTCACCCCTTCACTCTCCTTTCCCACCTTCCATTCTTTGTCACTCTCTTACTCCGCTACCGAGGATGTCCCCGACGGACTCTTTATGGAACCAAGAGTGGCTCCGCACTCCTCAATGGTTGGATGGTACTCGACCGGGAGTGACCATTCCTGACGGGGCGGACCGGGTGTACGGCGGGTCGTCCGAGACACAGGTCTGTTGTGAGTGTCTTCAGCGACCCAAAGCCTTGACGTCCAAGGGGTTTCGACCTCCCCGACGTCCATGTCTGTCGTATACGACGTAGACGATACGGACGTAATACTTTTACTAGAAAATTCGGGAATGTCTCGTCGAAACAATCCATTCACTTGTATGTCAATTAAAATTGACTTGTCGAATGTAAATTTACTAATGTGGGAACTCTTGTGGGCTCAGGTAACAAGAAAGGTGAAAAGGATGTCCTATGGAGTTTTTATGTTCACTGTATTCCGTTATACTATGTGCCCAACTTACTCGCTGTCCCAGTTAGACTTATAGTTCATAACTACTGAGTTAGGAAAGAATCTAATCTTAGATGCTTAGTTCCAAGATTTAAAAAGAACGAGGAAGTGGCGTCCGATGGAGCACACGGGGACCTCCACGTACGGTCCCCGGTAAAGACCACGAAAGACCGGTGATGACCTGGTTCCCTATATTTCGGAACAGGTCGAGAGTCGACCGTCGCAAAGTTAAGGAAAGTCCCATACAGACTGGATAAGATTTACCCATTCTTTTGTGTTCATTACACGTTAATATGATATCAAAATCGTAAACAGAGAATGAATTGTTTCCATCCTCCTCTTTCGCCACTATCCTGGTCTACCGACCTACGGTAGTACCTGAGTTACCTGTGTTCAAACTCGTTTGAGGCCCTCTACCACTTCCTGTCCCTTCGGACCGCACGACGTCAGGCACTCCAGTGTTTGTCAACTTATACTGACTCGTTGACTTGTTGTTGTTTGTTGTTCAATGAATTGTTCTTTCTACTTTTAAAGTTGGAAGTGTCTTAAGAGACTTACCCATAGAGTAAAGGGGCACTAAAATGTTAATATGTCTTTGGGTTGGTGACACAGGACCCTAAGTCATATTGTCTAGTCTTACGAGACTGAAGGGCATCAGAACCCACACTTGCCGTCTAACCCATCCGACGAACGAAAGTAGGGGAAATGTCTTTATTGTCGAGGTATCTTTGTAAAAGGTTCAAGTGTCGAAGAATTTCCTCAATGTATACTTTTTAGTCTTTCCGCAAAGTTGAAAGGATTTGTTCATAAATTGACTCAAGGTCTTTACACTGTGTTTCAATCTTTTGAGGTAAAATAAACCTGACTTTACACATAGAATACATAAATCAAAATTTTATGAATTATATCAAATTGATAATAATAATAGTGAGATTTATTAGAAGTTGTTGGGTCCTTGTCTTGTCAGAGTCCAAGGTCAAATTCTTGAGGTAAGACACATCTTTGTACCAATACAATCTAAGGGAATCTCAAGTTTTAAAATCTTAGTTTAGTAAAGTCGGATAATTTGTGAAAAATTTTGAAGGTATTGTAGACTGGTTTCTGACAAAATTCTATGTGTAGTCGTTTTGAGTTGTGGTGAAAGAGGTTATCATTTTTTCACAAAAAAATTTAACAATGAAAAATTTACTGCACTTTGATTTCTTTTGACCAACGGCCGAAATCTTAGTAAAACAAACCTCTTCTCCTAAGATGCGAAGTGATGGACGACGGTGCGGAATGTCTCTATCCCGGATATCAGGTGTAGGTGCAGTGGGCCCGCTAATTTCCGTGTCCTTCCGGGAAGGAGGCCCAAACTCCGAAAGACGTAATATGAAACGCAACAACGTTTCTCTTGGTTCGCTATGAGTAAATGTTCGAAGAGATTCTCGACTCTCGTGAAGAAGTCTCAGCTGAGGACATTCAATTGTGAAAGAGGAGGCAAACGCGCCAGATAGGTTATTTTTCGACTGTCCGATAGGTTTTAGTTTTCCGTCTGTCTTCCTACTGACGTCTCGTACCAAACGTCGCTCGTGTCCCACTCCTCATTGACCCACGATGGTGGCGTCATGTCGTCTTTGTTAGCCGGTTCCGTCGCCGCGTGACAAAGAAGTCTCGAGACCCTGTCGGCTACGAGGTCCTGGCATTGGTCGGCCTCGTATAGTTTCACCATTAGACATAGTTATTTGTGCTGAAGATGAAGGTCAGGGGGAAGGCTAAAACCTTCATATGTAGCACGACAGTCTACTATTTCGTAAAGACAAAAAGGACAAGGGAGACGCGGTACTTTAAGTTCTTATAGTGGACACATTTTAAGTTTGGCAGTCAGTCTTACGTCGCCGTATTATTACTGTCCTATGCTTTACTTCAGCCGTTTTTTACAAAAAATATTTCTGTAAATACCTTTAAAAGAGAAAACTTTCTTTTAGATTTGGGTAAACGGTTTTCCTTAAACATGTGCGTTTATGTTTATTTCTTTAATTTGCATTTAGTAATGTAAAATGGAGACTTTTTCCACAACCAACAATTAGTCGTGGTTCTTTTAAACTGTTTGTTCTACTCTACCAACTTTACCCGGATACCCGTAGAGGACCTCTACTCAATGTCGTGACGCTTATTTGACGGAATCTGGTTCGTAGAAAATTTTTCTATGACTGATGACCATGTGTAAAGAGCAGTAATTAATGGGTTATAGGCCAAAGAGGGAAAAGAAATTCACATTTTGGGGTGAAAGCCCCCTTTTCGTTACACGTGTCGAATTTTCGCTAAAAGGGTCAGAAGGAACGTTTCTCTCCGGTGGTCTAGGGTGTCACATCGGTGTCCACCTGCAAACGACCCCTAAGGGTCAACACGACCGGACTGTGCCCGCGGTGAAGACGAGACGACGAGGGAAGAGTCTCCACTGTCGATAGACCTTTGTCGCTCCTGCTGTCCATGTGTGACGTCTCCCCTCCGGGGCTCCTCCTACCTCGTCCTTCTGACCTCCACGGGTCCTGCACCTACTGTTATGTCTTGGGACGTGTGGTCGGTACGTGTCGGACGGAGGTGTGGCTGTACTTCTTGCATTCATTACTCCGACCCGAAGGTAATACACGTCGACTTTGTGAGGGATTGTTCCCGAAGGGTTTCACCGACCGGAAGACCCACCTTCCCGAGAACTGACACGTTAAAGTGCGTGTGTCCGTCATCCCGGGTGTCGGGAGTCCGGGACTCACGGTTGACGTAGGGGCCCCCTTTGTGGAACGTGCAAAGGTATGACGGAAATCAATGGTACACGACATACTTAGGGCGAGCTGTGACAAAGCAACTTCACTGTGGACGTAACACTCAATAAAAGGCTCGTAACATTCAGTCCCAGTTGATGAGGCTTCTGAGTTTAGAGAAAGAACCGTCCAAGTTCATTCAGAGCAAATAACTCCTGTCGTGTTTACTTTGTGGACCCCTTTGACAGGACGGCGGTCTGAAAGTTTTAGGTGAGTTTTACCCGAAAAGGTAAGAACAGATAAACGGTAAGTGAAATGCCGATTTGTCACATTGACCTTTGTGGTACAATTTTTCCGTCAAAGAATCCAAGACTGGGCTGATGTTCCAGACAGACTCTCAGGTCAATGAAATAAAGGACAATAATGATTGTTTGGTAACATACAACCTTGTGAGTGTTTATTAGACATTCTTTAGATCGTTAGACGGTGGTATGGTATAAATTCATCATATTTTGAAGTCGGTTTAAAATGATATTAGAATATATGTTAAACGTTAAGTTTAAAAATTAATTTTTCTAAGGGGAGCGGGGGTAAGGGTTCTAAAGTCGGAGTCTCTCATTTTAATAGAAGTGTAATTGTTAACAAGTTCCTACGAGAATACCACTGATTTTAATATAAGTCAATATAAGTTGGGTCTTCAAGTCCAATGAGGGAGGATGGTATATCGATTCCTTCTTGATTCACCTTTAGGAGGGGTATGGGGGTTTATTTCAGAAAATGGCGAGATATAATATCTTTCTCTTATTCGATAATAGTGATCTACTTCCTTGTAATTGTAACTCGGTTATCATTATCCCTTCCTTTCCACTTTTGTGTCGAATCGTTCCAATTACCCTTTCACCGACACTCCTGCGTCGCCCGGTGCGTCTCCGCACCACCCCTCTGTTCGTCTGGTGTGTGTACGCGGAGAAAAAGGACGTTCAGCCGGGTGTTCCGACTCCTCGTCGGCAGTTGCGAAGGTGTCCCGAAAGGTCGACTTTTTCCCTTAGGATTATTGTGAGTCTCCATCCTTTTCGGTTGAACTAGCAGCTAGTAGTAATGTAAATGTTCCATACAGTAAAGACTGCTAAATGAGCTATCTAAAGCACAAGTGATGAAATTCCATCCTTGAACTTATGGGATAGGAATCACGTCTCATGTCATAGAAAACTTACGTAAAGTAGCTTAAGAAAAGAAGAATTCTTGCAGAACTTTCTTTAGATGTTTTACTTTTACATTCAAGAGTAAGGTACGTCTTTCAGTTAAAACCTTGTGTCGTAAAACTTTCCCTCGTCCACACCATCCCTCCGCGTCCACCCCACACCGAAACCAATCGTCTCACCCGTCCACACTTCCGGTGACTGGTTCCGCACCTTACTCCCCGGTTGTGGTCTCTATTCGGTCCTGTCCTCGGTTGTCAAGTCCCGACCAAGTCGGGGGCGGTCGACGGGGACCCGGTTCACACGACTGCGAAACAAAGATAATTCAGAAACCGGAGGAAGTGAATGAGTCTTCCATTCCCCTTTGGATCGCATCACTGAATTTTCAAGAGTTTCTGTCCGAACCTTCATGGTACATTTCTTTCTTTTTTGGTTTTGACTCTTCTCTCAAAATTAGGTGTATAGTGTATTTATAAGATTGTTCTTAAATCGAAAGTTTTACCATGCAATTCTACATAGAGATCCACAGTTTTTATTTATATAGGATACCGGTGATCCTAAGTTCTAAGTACTGCCATTATTCTTTCTCTCATTAAATCCTTATTCGATGTATCTTTGCCTCTTGTCTTTTGAGAAATCCCTTCACCCTTACTTGGATTCTGTCTCCGGTTTTGAGTTAAGAGTCCTGTGCGGGTGTGTCAATCTCCTCGGTCGTACTTCCGTCCATGTTGTCTTTAAAGTATCCCTATCACGATTTATTATCACTTACGTCGTCGTTTCAAGATCTTTACCTTTTTGTCGGCCCCTCTCCACTCCCTGTCTGGCGGCCGGACAGGACCTATCATCGGCCTGTCGTCACTTACGTGCCAGACGTTTTCGTGGAAATGGTGTTTGTAATAAAATACTCGGTTTGAAATTTTGTCTCTACGAGTCAGACGTTGTCGTGGTCTCCCTCGTCAGTGACAGAAATCTCTTCTCGTCCTACCTCTAGTCGGACCTCCTTCCCTCCGTGTGTACTCCTTGGCCTTTTTATTACCAAATCCGAGGAAATTTCTCATTTTTAAGTTGTCGTTAAAGTACACCGACCTCTCAGTTTACTTCTATTCCATTCTATTTACATTGTATAAGACTCCGTTGTCTCCTCCCTGAGTCGTCCCTCGATCTTTGGGTTCTATAACCACTCTCCCATTGACACTCTGGAGAGGCCTACAAAAGACCTCAAGAGTCTTGTCTCCCTTTTACTTTTGAAACGATTCACAAAAGAACCTATCTCACCACCCCGAGTATTTGTAAAAAAGTCGCATTAAGTTTTCTCATTCCGAAACTCACGTAAGAGGATGTTCTAGATTGCTCCGAAAGATTTGGGTACGTAATTGACTCTGGTCGGTCACACCACACTTATACCTAAGAAGTATCGGGACCAAGTCGTACTTACTTTGACTCCGTTTCAAATTCCGACACATTCTCTGATAATCCATCCATCTTCGTGAGAAGGGGAAAATGTCTAATCATCGTTTCACTCCCCCTTTTCCCGTAAAGATTGTTGGCCCATTCATTTTAGACGGTTGAACCTTTAATTTCTACTTATACTAGTAATTGAAGAACTTGATCTAAGAGATGTTTATACAAACAAATTACTACTTGACTTTATTTAAAGTAACTACAAATATTTGTAAATGATGGATTAGTATTCTAGTTTTTATTATAAGTTTGTATTACAAGATATCCCTCTGTACCAGGAAAATTGACGTAGACTTTGTGATAGAGTATTCAAAGACACTCGACAATTCTCTTTAGAACGGGATCAGGTCAGTTTAATGACTCATACTGTTGACCATCAATTTCTTTTTTGGGTTTGGTTTTTTTTTTTTTTTTTTTAGTGGAGATGTCAAACTGTCAACTGTTCAATTTGATTTGGTCTTTTAGACCTACCAAACCGGAACTATCAATGGTAGTGTTTATCTTACGACATTCCCCAAACCCATCGTCTAACAGTCTCACTCAAATACTTAGATTTCTCGGAAGTTTTATTCCTTTTCTCTCTTTTCGGTTTTTTATGTAGGAGATCCATGGTTGAATGAAGGAACCACCGAGTCTGTCATTTCTTAGATGGACGTTACGTCCTCTGGACCCAAACTAAAGACCCAACCCTTCTAGGGTACCTCCTCCCGTACCGTTGGGGGAGGTCATAAGAACGGTCCTCTTAGGGTACCCGTCTCCTCGGACTGTCCGGTGCCAGGTATCCCAGAGTTTCTCAGTCTGTGCTGACTCGTTAGTACATTGTTCGCGCGACTTAAACGTCTCGTTAGTGATAGCATGACTTCTCTATTACTCAAACGTATACCAGGACTTATTGATGATAGGTCTTTTTCGTAATTTTTGCAAAGTGTTGTCATAACCTCTACGAACATTGGGGAGTTAGAGAATGACGAAGTTCTACTTGAAGGGACATCGTGAAAGACAATTTCACGACAACAACTATTTATTGGGAAATTAGGACCAGAATACAGACGACAACGAGAGTTCTCATAAGTAGATTAGTCCATAAAAAAAGTAGCTTGATCAAAATATCGAGATTCTAGATAGTATTAAAATTCATTTGAAAAAACAATCACTGCCTTGTATTACCACAAAAAATTTCAAAGATATGTGTATTGTAAGTTTACATATTCGACACGAAGCTTAGGTACAAAATTACAGTCAAGGTATTCCAAGTTGCATTATTATAGGAAAGACTATCTGATTTTTCTATGAACTTAGAAAACAGATTATACAAACTAGTTTTAAACAGTAAATAATAACTGTCAAATCTTAAAACTGATTGTGTATACGAGATATCCTTTATGATTTTCCTCAGGAAGTCCTTCGTATTTTCCTATCGTCATCTGTCATTGAATTAAGGTTTACTCGTTTATTCCTTGTGTCCATTTATATTGATATATCCATTTACATTCAATACACACAAAATATCAACATTAATAAAAAAGTAGACTAAATTCTTTGTTGACGTAATTCATTAAAATTACTAAAATTGATTCGTTTTAAAATTCACACTTCCCGTATATGACATATTTACGTATTAAATATTGTCGTTCTCCTTCCCCTGTCCTTACCTCGATGCTATCGTTTCTCAAAAATGTTTTTTATATCTTTAATTCCACCATACATTGGGTATGATCTGACAATATTTAATTCTACAACTGACACTAGGACTCCCACTAGTACTCCATTGATTACGTTTTTTCCATTTTTATTACTGTTCCTTAATTTTAATATGATCTTTTATAGATGAATTGTGTGTCACTTTCACAGTCAACGAGTCAGCCCAGATAAAAAAGAAATGAAAAAAACACAGGTTGAGAAACTCTTGGGGTACCTACCGTCGGCTGGTCTAAGGAGCCAGGTACCTTAAGAGGTCCGTTCTTATGACCTCACCCGACGGTACGAGAAGAAGTCCACTAGAAGGACGGAACCCCTAGCTTGGGTCCAGAGGACTTGACGTCCGTCTAAGAAATGGTACACTCCGTGGTGACTGCGGGCAAGTTGTGTCTTCTTCTCTCATTTCCTACTTGTCTCCTTGTTTTCTCTACGTCCTGTGCATACTCGTCTGTCGTCCTACCGTGGGTATCTGGGGCAGAATTGATCATTGTTTGCCTGATTTGTCAGGTTTGTTTTCCGTCTCCGACTGTTTTCCCTCATTTCTTTGTACTCGGTTGATGTCCGACAGATGTCGCCCGTATGAAATGTTGGGTTCAGTGTTCCAACTATGATTTTCCTGTCTTCTACTTTATGATACGTTCGCATTGGTTCTCTCTGATCTTCGCCGATCGGGCAGTGGTCTGTCTTATGCAGAGGTCTTGAAATAGTGGAGGGGTTTGACTTTTAGACATGGGTCATTTGTTAAGAGAGAAGGGAGGGGTCGGGGACCTTTGGTGGTAAGGTGAAAGACAAAGATACCTAGACTGATAAAATCTGAGGGGTATATTATGTCCCCTAAGTCCTTCATAAAAAGAAAAACACTGACCGAATAAAGTGCTTCGTACAAGAGTTCTAAGTAAGTACAACATCGTATACAGTCTTAAAGAAAGGAAAACTTCCGACTTATTATAAGGTAAGATACATGTCTGGTGGAAACAAATTTAGGTAAGTAGACAACTACTCGTGAACCCAACGAAAGTAGAGACCCGTTAATGACACTTATCACGACGATACTTGTGTCCATACGTTTATTATGGACAAGTTATGGGACGAAAACTAAGAAAAGTTGACATACGGGTCTTCCTGTTACCATCAAGATATAAAATGAAAAACTCCCTGGGAGTTTGACAAAAGGTATTACCGACGTGGTAATACTGGGGTAAAAATACTAGGATTGTAAAATACTAGGGTAGTTATCACGTGTTACCATGATTAGACGAGTGGCGGAGTGGTTGTGAACACTCAAACAATACTGTCATCGGTAGAATTTCCCACACTCTACTGTTTCTCTTTGTAAAATTTTACTAATTATTCAGTTGAGTAACTATTCGATATTATTACTATTATTTGGATGTACACAGGTTATGATGTACTTTGGGTGTTTTTGACTGTCCCTCTTTGTCTGTTAAGTGGTTATCAACCTCTGATTTTCTGATTTTATAGGTTGAAAGTTATTGCCTGTCTTGTTGATCTGTCCTCTAGTCGTTCCTTTTCCTATGAACTTGTGGTGATTTCGGTTGATCTTGATTCTCTGTGGTCATTTTGCGAACCGGGTCGGTGTCGCCTCATATGTACGAAGAGTTCGTGTGTACCCTGTAAGAGGTCCTACCTGGTATACGAACCGGTCTTTTGTGTCGAGTTATTTAAATTTGTCTGACTTTAGTGTCTTCATACAAGAGACTAGTCTTTTATTACTTTTGTCCTTAGTCAATGTTACTATGGTTTTCGGGATTTAGAAAAGCTGGGACCTAATCCGTTACCGAAGAATCGAAACTATGGTTTCTGTTCTCGCTCTTTTTGACCTATTTAACCACCTGAAGTAGTTTTAATCATTGAAACACGGAATTACCTCTTTTCTTTGATGTTTTATCCTCCTTTATAGGCGTGTAGTGTATAAATTATTTCCGAACATCGATTTTATATATTTTCTGAGTGGAGTTATTATTTTTGTGTCGGGTCAAAATATTTATCCGTTTTCTAGACTATAAAGGGGTTCAATGTGTGTGTTTAACGGTTTTTCGTGTACGTTTCTACGAATTGTGGTAATCGGTAATCCCTTTACATTTAGTTTTGGTGTTACTCCATAGTGAAGTAAGAGTGACCCTTCCGATATTAGTTTTTCTGTCTGTTATCGACAAACGTCCTAGACCCGTTTGACCTTGGTCATGTGTGAAGTAACTTCCACTGTCCATTTCACACCCAAAGGGTCGTCCGCGAAATCTGTTGTCGGACCTTTAAAACGGTTTCCAATTTGTGTCTCGATGGTATGTTGGGTCGTCGAGGAGAGCATCCATAATGGGTTCTTTTGACTTTTATAAAGAGGTCTCTTTTTGAACATGTGTTCTACTAGTATCATCGTAATAAGAATTATTGGTTTTTCATCTTTGGTGGGTTTACCGGTGGTTGACTACTTACCTATGTTGTCTTGTAATCAGTTGTTTTTCCTTGTTTGATGAACTACGCACGATGTCATCTTATTTAGAACTTTTATACTTCGTTTCATCTGTAGTCACTGTTTTCTGGTATATGACCTACCAAGGTTGCCGTACTTTACAGGTCTTTTCCGTGTAGTGACTTCGTCTTTCATCTAATTACCCACGGACCTCGATTCCCTGTACTCTCCTTGACTCCTCGCCGATGGTTGTCCGTACCCACAGAAAACCCCCACTTCTTTTACAAGATCTTGACGGACGCGGTTGTCTGCGTATTCACGTTTGACATGTGAACTCGCCCACTTGACGTAGGGAAATTTCTGATAATGTGACCCTTTCTTTTGTGTGTGTGTGTGTAGATTCGTGTGGTGGAAGAAAAAGGTCAAAAGGGATCACCTCTTCACAATCATCTTATTCGCCCATAGTAAAAGGGATAACATTTTTATAAGTGTCTTGATGGTTCATGGATTCTTGGAAGGACACTAGGAGTTTGAACATTCCTTTGTTATTCGTTGTTTGAGGGTGTTATTGACACGACCCTATTCTCTCCAACAAATGTGCCTTCTGAATGACTTCTATTTGGTCGAGGTAGAGTCGACCGTCTGTTGCTTCCGATTTTTCGTTCGGCGGTAGTAGTGACAGGGTCAAAAATTAAAGTGCAAATTAGATACATCCGAGAACGATCTTCACACTCACATATATACTTACGCACACACACCCACACAATCAACGAGTCAGCATAGGTTGAGAAACGTTGGGGTACCAGACATCGCGTGTCCGAGGAGACAGATACCTTAAGAGGGTCTGTTCTTATGACGTCACCTAACGGAAAGGGAAGAGGTCCCCTAGAATGGTTGGGTACCCAGCTTGGACCCAGAGGGTGTAACGTTCGTCTAAGAAATGGTAGCCTCGGTGGTCCCTTTGGGTATATACTTATATACACCCCCCTTTTGAACAAAATATTTTGAATTAAATACTGTGATATAAAACCTAACTCTGACACAAAAATGGTACGTGTCCACTGAGAAGTAGTCGTTTGTCTACACCAAGATAAAGAAAGTTCCTTGAAGATGGAAGGTCAGCCCGTTCCTCGAACGTTTTCCGTCCTTTTTTTCTCTCTCTTCCTTTTAAATAATAGATTTTTAAATTTTAAGTTGTGTGTGTGTGTAGGATGTTTAGTTATAAATATGTTAAATGGTTTTCAGACATTCTTTGAAAAGTAGTCGTAAAACTCCTAAACCTCCTTTAATACTTTATCTTTTATATTAAATCGTCTTTTCAACACAAGTAAATGGGTCTTATATGAAATAAAAAATGTATGGTTCATGAGAACCGTATTTTACTCAGAGACGGAAGTTTCTTCGGCTATCGTATCAACCCCTGTGTCTTAGTTTGATTGACGTGTCATAAATGGAAGGAATGAACGATATTAATGGAAAGAGTTATACGGGTGGTGTGAACAGTGTGTCCATAGTTGAAAGCAGACAAGTAACATAACGGTCGAGGAATAGACCACCTCCCCTACCCTTCCCTTCCCTGTTACCTCTTTTTGAGAGGGACTCTTCGAGGTTTATGAACTTAGACACTTTTCCCGTGTATCCGTCCGTATCGACCGTCTACGTTGTAGTCGGTTCTAATTTTCCAATATTTGTCGACACACATCCATTTGGCATTCCTCTAGACTTTACGGTCTCGAACGCCGTGTTTTGTCCATCCTGCATTGCTTCAGGATTTCTTGTCTTCAGTCTAGTGTTTTCTAGAACCTACAGTGGAAATACTCAAACAAGAGAGCAAACATCTAATCTCGTTCCCCAAAAGTCTTCGTTACTTATCTGAAGGGACCAAAAGGTCACCAATTCTTAGGCGGACGGTTGCGTCCTCTGTACCCAAGCTAGGGTACAGACCCTTCTAGGGTGTACGGCCCCTCGTTGAGCCGTGTCAATGACTCGGACGAGCGGAATTTCGGACACGAGACGGTGCTCTCTTCGGATGTGTGACGTCACTTCACGTCGGGGTGAGTCATGTTGACCTCTTTCAGGCACGTGACGTTGTTTCTGGGTCGTGTCGGTTTTTATTTAGTATTCAAATTTTTTTTCTTCGTTAAATCTTGTCAATTCTCATCTGTCTTCGACTGGGTGATCTAGAGACCCGAACTCCAAAGAGTAGCCATTTTCCTTCTTTTTTTGTCATAAAGGAAGTATTCTGACGATTCCTAAGTTGCACAAGGTTCTCTTTGACTACGGATCTCACCACCCCACTCCCCGACCTCCGTCGAGTCGGAGTCAATAACCACCCGACTGATACAGGTGTGCTGTTTCGGGGTACTTCTGAGACCTGTGGTTTCGGGTCCACTCGAAGGAGCCGGCCGTGTGACAGGAGCGACAGCGACCCTTTTCGATCGTGACTGGTGGGAGGTGGTCCTGTCCTGTTGACCTCCGAGGGACAAGCCTTAAGACCTAGAACAGGGTGACGTAGAGAAGGGACCCGACTAAAGTGACAAAGGAAAACGACGTCATTTGATATTCGCACTGATTCGAAAGTCACATAAGACATTCAGGAAGGTCGTTTAGTGATTTGGACTTCCATCGAAACCCTTGGCGGTTTGTACGTTAATTACAGACTTACTCTCTCCCCCACTCCTGGACTTTGACGTCCTGGACTTTGAGACCTCAGAACCCCTGAAGAGGGTTGAAGTGTGTGTTTCTTTCGTGAAGACGACGTTTGGCTTTGCGTCACCCAAAAGAGATCCTTTTCGTGAACACACTAATAGACTCTACCCATGAAAAAGTGTTTTGTGAAAATAAACTTCTTACTGACTGTTTAATACTAATGTGTTTGAAGCCATAGACAGTCTGTAGAATAACTTTTACTTCTTTCACTCGGATGGTGAAATTCCTTTTCATTGACTGTCATAAACGACGGTTACTATTTTACACTTAAAACCTTTTGAAAATAGATGATGACTCTCGAACTGTCGTAGGGCTATGAATTCCATGACCACTTTAGTGACCACTAAAATTGTTTACACTAAAACCCCCCGATTAATAAATTGTTTACACATTTATGAACCTTCTAGATGTATTGAGTCACTTGGTGGTGAAGGTTTACTGGTTAGCGACTCATTTTAAGTGAGAGCCTGTCAAATTTCAATGCTATTTAGTTACTTGACATTGTATACTTTTCAGATGACTGTATTAAAGTATAAGATGTTACGTTAATTGAAGTGATGAACAGTTCAAAACCATATGACAGTTCCTTCTTATAGGTGTTAACAGGCTTTTATGAGGAGGGAAAAGGTTGAGACATTCTCGGTTCTACTAGAAGTGTTTGAAATTAGTCTTGTTGTATATCATTATCTAATCTATGTCTTCCTCTCTACTCTTGGGTCAATTAAAGTGAGAAGTGATGTAAAAAACAAATCCTTTTGTATCGATAAAAAGTATTATTATGAATGTGTTTATCCGTTATAATTGTTGCATATGTTCAGTAGACTACCCTACTTCATAGAAGGTTTCGGTTCATCTTTTATGGGATTTATAAACCGTATTTGGACTGGTAATGTATTTAAATTCACTTACTACGGGTCTAAACTCCTCAACTTTCTTCGTTCCACATTAGTTGGATCTCGAAGTCTTCCCGTTTTTCATTCAATTCGGTTCCATGTTCCTTAGGTTGATTCAAGACGAACTGTCCTGTCAAATTTAAGGAAATCCCTTCTACTGGTGCAGTCCGTTTGTCTCAAACCACTACCGTCGATAATTCTATTAATAAAGAGAACTAAGAGATTCGTTGGAAAGACTCGGGTTTAAAGGATTAACCCTTTCTTATGTGCCTCCTGTGTTAGAAGTAGATAAACCGTGAACTCGATTTTAACATTTACTTGTCAAAACCGTAAACCAAACGTTTAGTCATAGACGGTCCAAAATAGTAGTATTGTGGTGGATAGATTCTTGTCGATGGCAGACATGAACGACGCCATAGTCGCCATGTACTGAATGTATGTAACAGAGAAAATCGACAAGGTGACTGAGATAAACAACAGTGAGACGGAAGTCTGCTCTTCTACTCGGTCCTAAGGTGGCCCTGGAGACCGAGGGTTTCGGACCTCGAGGAGGGGACGCGACGTTTCGGAGTCTTAGACATAGTGACTCAGCCTGTTTTTAAACTCACGTCCCTGTTGTCAAAAACCTAAAGGAGTCGACTTCCAGTTTTGTTAGATTCCAGGACAGATTTGTTAATGGACCAGAGAGAGTTGGTAGAGAGCATTGTGTGGGATTGTAGTGTTCCTAGGGGTTTACAAAAGAAAGTTGTCGTGTTAGTTGTGACCTCGTTGTGATGTTTCCCCCATTATGAATTAATATGTTTATAGGTAACCATTTATGAGGTCAAATTATAAAGGTCATTTCTTAGGTCACTTATTCAACGACCCGTATGTGTCTATGTTGTCTGTCAAGGATAGGAGTTTCTTAACTTACCCCGTCTCAGTTTCCCAAGTTCTTAAGTTCTTTCATAACCTCCACGATATTGTCTTTACTGTACCCCGAGACACTTCCGTGACTTTTCCGTGTCACCTAAGATTAGTCACACTCTCCGATGAAATTAAAACTTTCGCTAAGTCGTATATCAAGAAAGTCCGTGTATGTTTTACAAGTGACTATCTCTTTACAGGAAAGGGATATGAGATTTTGTGACATTCCGGGTCCGATAACTTACTTACTTTTGAGATATGTAAGAACTCCAGGTGAAGGAAGGTCTTTCGATAAGGATATGAAGTCTTGTGCAATGGTCAGAGGGAGTAGACCGGCATTCTCGAATTTCCTCTCTCGAGATAGAACCGAGTGGTGGTTAAGGTTTTACGAAATGTAGACCGTGTTTGAATCATCGACGAACAATTCTACTTCCATTTGTCCCGTGTCCATCCATCTTGACCCGTTTCCGACCTTATTTCCCTAGGAATTCGATATGTTTAAAAGGATACAAACCTGGTAGATACGTTTCAAGATGTTTTCAGGTACTCATAAGAATCAATAACGATTTCAATAATTATCAGTAATTGTTCTCAGACAAAATGTTCGTTAGTATATGGAAGTTCCATATACAAATAATATATACGAATAATTCATCTTACGCATAGCATTTCTACGAAAGCTCGTAGTAAAATAGAAATACCTCTTCGAATGTGATCTCGTCCTTCCCCTCGAATTTCTAGCTTAATGGTCCTTACTCACCATAGTTCCGTCTGTACGTATACATCAACAGAAACCTATTTCCGAGTAAAGGGGACTGGAAAACACTACTTTACAAACGTCTACCTGGGTCGTCGTTCCAAAGTTTGGTCAATACACACTTTCAGGTAGATGTGAGATTTGGTTTATAAGTGGGGGGACGGGATATTGTTCGAACCTGAAGGTAGATGTTTGACTTATGTTAAAAATCATCAAAAGGACGTATATGTTATATATCTCCTTTAAGTGAGATCCGTTTGTATACGTTGATATTATTGTCTCAAAGGGTCCACCGAGTCGCTATTTCTTAGGTGGTCAGGTACGTCCTCTACGTCCAACCTGGGGACCCAGTCCTTCTCGGGGACCTCTTCTTTACCGTTGGGTGAGGTCACAAGAACGGACCCTTTAGGGTACCTGACCACCCGATATCAGGTGCACTAACGTCTCAGTTTGTCTGAATCATTGATTTGTTGTGTATTGTATTTCTCTGTTCGACCTTGTACATCCTTCCGTTCCTTTGTCGTAGATACAATTACACATACACTAGTTACGTTTTAAACCGGGAATAGTACCTCAGGGAAATTAGTCTCCTGATTAACAAAAGTAAATACTTTAGTCCGAGAAGACGATGAATCTTTTAAGTTGACGGGAAGCCCCGTCTCATGATCCGGACCGAGAAGTTATTTCGAAAACAGATTTAATGTACCTTTTCTGTCGACAATGAGTCTATAATTTATCATGTTTTCGAGTTGTAAGTCTTTTGCTTCTAGTACCGTAGGTCAGGGTAGTGAAGTACCGTTTATCTACCCCTTTGTCACCTTTGTTACAGTCTGAAATAAAAAAACCCGAGGTTTTAGTGGTGTCTACCACTGACGTCGGTACTTTAATTTTCTGCGAATGAGGAACCTTCTTTTCAATACTGGTTGGATCTATCGTATAAGTTTTCGTCCCTGTAATGAAACGGCTGATTCCAAGCAGATCAGTTCCGATACCAAAAAGGTCATCAGTGCATATCTACACTCTCAACCTGACACTTCTTCCGACTCGTGGTTTCTTAACTACGAAAACTTGACACCACAACCTCTTCTGAGAACTCTCAAGGAACCTGACGTTCCTCTAGGTTGGTCAGGTAAGATTTCTAGTCGGGACCCTAAAGAAACCTTCCTTACTACGATTTCGACTTTGAGGTCATGAAACCGGTGGAGTATGCTTCTCAACTGAGTAACCTTTTCTGAAACTACGACCCTCCCTAACCCCCGTCCTCCTCTTCCCCTGCTGTCTCCTACTCTACCGACCTACCGTAGTGACTGAGCTACCTGGACTCAGACTCACTTCAGGCCCTCAACTACTACCTGTCCCTCCGGACCGCACGACGCTAAGTACCTCAACGTTTCTCATCCTGTGCTGACTCGCTGACTTGACTTTATCATGTTAAGGTAACAAAGATCATATAAGGGACTCTCAATAACGGAAAGTGATTACACTTTCGTTAATTTCGTTAATATTCTTTTCATATAACTTTCAGTCCCCTTTTAATGATATACATGAATTCGTCGTAATTAAAGATCGTTTTATTTCTGATTTAAAATTAAATACTGTAAGGTGTTTAATCATTAAAGTAATTTACATGTCACTTCAAAAGTGATCCTTCAATAATAGTCTGACACGAAGTTTTAAAGTGAATCTTTTTAGTTGATATGTATTCTGGAGTCTCTATTGTTTCGTATCTGAGTTTTGACGTCTTGGAATTGTGACCTCTTGTGAGGGAGGGGACCGGAGGACGGGGCAAACACTCCCTGAGACGACCTCTTTGTACACTCCACATAAGAGGATAGGAGAACAAGAGAGAAGGGGTCCCTTCCTCCCTAAAAGGATGACCTAATAAAATCTGTACGTGACTAGTCGGACAATGCCCCAGGACTGTCGAACAGACGTCCTTCACGTGGAAGACGGAAAGATCAGATCCTCCCCACGAATCTTTACTCGTAAACCGTTGTACGTTGGAACTCTTTTCGTGAGAATGACCTTCTACCTCTGCCTTCGGTCTACAACAAATCATCGATTCAACACAGGACGAGAACGCTGGGGTACCTAACGTCGGGTGGTCCGTGGAGACAGGTACCCTAAAGGGTCCGTTCTTGTGACTTCACCCAACGGTAAAGGAAGAGGTCCCCTAGAAAGATCGGATCCCTGGTTTCGACACAGAGGTCGTAACGTGTCCATAAGAAATGACTCAATGACCCCTTCTGGATGACTCGTGGATGTCACTCGATTTATGACAAGATTTGTGACTCTGAATTTCCTTATTTGTCTCTTGTAGACGTTAGTACTAAGAATTTACCGTCCCCACCCTCCACCCTTCTGTTGTGTACATGTCACATTCTACAGTCTAAATTCACAAGTCTCCTTCTTTGTCCATTCACCTTATTTCTAATTGTCATCCTTCCCGTGAAGGGACCACCGAGTCACCAATCCTTGGACGGACGGCTACGTCCCCTGTACCCAAGTCGGGAGTCGGACTTTTCTGGGGTGTACGACGTCCTGTTGACTCGGACACGCGGAGGTGATGGCTCGGACGCGAGATCCCGGCCACTCGGCGTCGATGACTCCGGACGTGCGAGGTCCTGGGTGCGTGACGACTGTCTGTCGTCGGGGGTGAGCGGGGGTGATCTCTTTCGGGCGTGTTACGGTGCTTCTGGGTCACATCGGTATTTCTTTAGAATTTTTTGGTTGTCATCTTTCCTGGAGGAGTATGTTCAACCGAACACTTGTCTTTGCTACGTTCACACCTTCACTCGGCACAGTGGAAGACTCCCTCTTCATAGATCCGTCTGAGGTGTCCTTGACGTTTCCGAGACTCCGGCTCCGTCTAGACCAAGTAAGTTCCTTCTCGTTCTTGTCACTCAGACTTCTTCTGATTCCCTCTCCTCCAGTGTTTCCGTCCTCTCCTCTCGACTCCAATAGCCACCCCGACTTCCTGTTTAGTGTCAAACGTTTAGTACATTCTTTGTCCTAAGGTCCAAGATGATACTTACTATGTCCTTGGAGACCTTTCGAGACCCGTCATCTCAGACGAAGACAAAACTTGCCTCGTAGCACCTATGATGCACCTTTTATGTAATCTCCTTCACACTTGTCCCACCTCGCCTCCGGTCAGTCCTCCAGTGACGTCAGTTCGTCCATTACCAGTGGTCCTTCTCCTTGCCGACGTCCTTTCCATCACTTTACACCAGTTTGGGTACTTTTGTGTAACTGCCGTGTCTACTGTCCTGCGTGAGTACTTACACCCGACTGTCCTCCCCCTTTGCGGTAAGTTCGTACTGCAGTTCCCCAAACCGAACTTGTTTTCCATCTTTTTTTAGGTGGTAAATTGTTCTATCCCTTCCGTCTCCTCCCTCGTCCGACCCCGACCCACATGTACACACCACCATGTGGTTCCGAAGTCAAACCCCGTTCCGAAGAGGATAAAAGTAGGTCCTCAGTTAGTACTACTTGTACAATTCACACCCTCCGGATAATCTGTAGGTACACCCATAGTTCTTCCATGATCTTGTACACACCGATCTTAAGTCCGTATTCTAACCTTAACTATGGTCCATAAAACATCTCTGTTTCACTTAATCGATCCTTTCGTGTCCATCTAACTCTCAGGTGAACTTCAACGACCAATATTTAAATTTTTACTTTAGTCAGTCGGACCAACACTAAAAGAGATCGTTATAGGTCGACTCATCCATCTGTCATTTGTCATCCTTCATCTGTCGATCCAAATTGGTACCAGTCCTTTCATCAACTCAAGTCAGTACAGGCTGAGAAACACTGGGGTACTTGACGTCGTGCGGTCCGAAGGGACAGGAAGTGATTGAGGACGTCGAACGAGTTTGAGTACAGGTAACTCAACCACTACGGTAGGTTGGTAGATTAGGAGACAGCGGGGGAAGAGGAGGACGGGGGTTAGGGAGGGTCGTAGTCCCAGAAAAAGGTTCCTCAGTCAAGAAACGTAGTCCACCGGTTTCATAACCTCAAAGTCGAAGTTGTAGTCAGGAAGGTTACTTGTGGGTCCTGACTAGAGGAAATCCTACCTGACCAACCTAGAGGAACGTCAGGTTCCCTGAGAGTTCTCAGGAAGAAGTTGTGGTGTCAAGTTTTCGTAGTTAAGAAGTCACAAGTCGAAAGAAATATCAGGTTGAGAGTGTAGGTATGTACTGATGACCTTTTTGGTATCGGAACTGATCTGCCTGGAAACAACCGGTTCATTACAGAGACGGAAACATCCAATCCTACATTTTTCTGTTCCTTCAACTTTCATGAGTGTTACCTCCTTGCCATTACGACCTCGTGACGAAGACAAGACCCATTCTTCCCTACTTTTCTCTCTTCCCCTGTCTACAGCAAGATAGTGACGTTCTGGTTTATAATAAATTATTTGTGATGGACAGAATACATTATAAACGGAGAACACCGAGGTGTACCCAAGTGTTGGATCCGAAGTTCCGAGTGGCTTCACCGGGAGGATACGCAGTGTCGTACCACCCCCCACAACAAACCGTGTGATCGGGAGAACACGGAGAAACTGACGGTCGTTGTCGGTCCATACCCGGGCTGCGAGGTCGTGGTAGGTAAAAGTCCCGATCAACTAAGCCGTCCACTCAACTTGGAAAAGATTCTTTTCTTTTGGTCCCCTAAAGGTCCACCTGGTTACCAATGCTAAGACGTGACAGTGACGGTTCCCGTGTCCAGTTATGGACCAATGTCTTGATTCTAGGGCACACGTCGTGTCACGTCGGTTTTTTATTTCTTTTGGTCCGTAATGATAATTATAAATAGTTCACACATGACACGTCCCTTATGACACGAATCACCTTCCTATACGTCTTTATATTCCTGAGTGGAAGATCTTCATGTCGACTTTCCCTTGACTCTTAAATAGTAGATAGTGGGAGTGGAATGTCGATCTTCGGTTCCAAATTATATACACGAGTCGGCACAGGGTGAAAAACGTCGGGGTACCTGACATCGGGTGGTCCGAGGAGACAGACGTCCTAAAAGGTCCCTTCTTATGACCTCACTCAACGGTAAAGGGGGAGGTACCCTAGAAGGACTGGGCCCCTATCTTGGGGGTAAGAATCCAGAGGACTCAACCATCCGTCTAAGAAATAGTGATCGCGGTGGACGCTTCGGGGTTCCAAATTATTGAATATGTTTTAGAGTCGAACGATTGCCGTCTCGGTTCTGATCTTAGTTCTAGGTCGTGAGAGGTAGAGTCGGAGGTTTTGTTACTGTAATCCTTTAAAGACCGTCCCTTAAGGGATCACCAGATCACCAAGCACATGAAGTGAAAGTGACGCCACCGGACCCAAGTTATTGACCAACCTTTTGGCAGGGTGTACGACTCGTCTCGTCGGTTTTGTAGTTTTCTTTTTATTTTTTCTCTCTCTCTCTTAAAGACCCTTTGCAGTGTTTTTAGGTGGAACATACGTATGATTAACGAAATCAGTACAAGTTGAAAAACGCTGGGATACCTGATATCGGGATGTCTGAGGAGACAGGTACCCTAAGAGGTCCGTTCCTATGACCTCACCCAACGGTAAAGGAGGAGGTCCCCTAAAAGGGGTGGGTCCCGCGCTTGGGAGTAACCGTCTGCCCAAGAAATGGTGATCGTGGTGGAAACCCTGTACTATTAACCCTATCTCTCCAAAGGTTGAAAAGTGAAGTATGATGACCTTAAAAGACGGTATTCGTACATGATGAAATTATTATTTATGTTATCTTTGATAGTATTATTTTAATTTTCTCTTCTTTCTCATATAACATGTACAGTTGGTTTTGACCTGTCACTTAAAAAAATAGGTGGCCAATGAAAATATGAATTGTTTATGACCGTAAAAACTCTTTTGAGTTGTATATAGTGATGAATTGTTGATATACGTTTATGTCGGTGAACCACCCACCATGGTTTTATAACGGTTTTTAGAAAAGATTACAAGTCTCCTTATATTTTCATTTTTATGGTAACGATGACAAATTTTCATTCCATTTCTTGTCTGATAGATGGTATTTAACGTAAGGTTCCACACAGAAGAAATTTAGTTCCCGAGTGATACATTCAAAAGGTGAACGAGAGAGCGGATGATCTTTAACGTGGGGACCTTAGACGAATTTTTTTTTAGGAGAAACGTTGAAAACACAAAAAAATTCTGGGACATACTTTACAGAAAACGGAGGATCAGTGTTCTACATCCCTTGCAATCGATAAAATATTATACCGATAAGAACACTTAATTTTTAAATTTCATCGAATAAAGTCAAAGAACGCTATCAGACACTGGAGTCTATAGAAGAAGTTGTGTCACTGAGGTTCTTCAAGCACATCATCTGATTACATGTTTCTTTTCTTTGTCTTAGGTTTATTTAATTTGTTACCGGTGTCCCACGGGTCGTTAATTCTTTTTTCTCCGAACAAATCAACCAAAACAACTGTTTTTCCTTTTTCTTATTTCTTCGTAGGAGGGGTGGGGGTAGGCGAGACATGAGGTTTCATTAAGATCATTCCGTTAGAACGACTCCTAGCGGACCGTCCGTCTGCTACACTACGTAAAAAACAAGTCACTAAACTGACGTGACCCAAGAGTCAAAAGTCTATGATCGGAACAAGACTGACGTTTTCAGTAGACTCAAATTGGACCCTAAGTTTAATAGTAAAGTCAGTCATTCGAACATCGACATCCTCAAGAATGTCCCTCTCCGCGGAGATGAGATTTCCTCGTTCCCAACCGTTTGATACCGGTCGTCCGGTTTAGAACTACAAAATTTTTTTTTTTCCAACCCTGAAGGGACCAACGAATCACTATTTTTTAGACGGACGGTTACGTCCTCTGCACCCAAGGTAGGGACCAGGTCGTTCTGGAGTGTCCGGCACCTCGTTGATTCGGACGCGGTGTTGATAGTGCGGACACGAGATCTCGGACCCCTGGTGTTGATGTTTCGGGTGAACGGTGTCGGTGGATTCGGACGACACGCCATGTCCGGCGCGAGGGCTGTTGTCTTTGAAGGCGTGGTGTTGCTCTCTCGTCGGGGGTGAACGGTGTTGATGTCTTCCGACCATGTCGTTACTTCTGGACCGTGGTTTTTATTCTAGGGGGTTTTCTTGTTTTCCAAATAACCTTGTCTCGGTGTGAGTAAACAAATGTGCAGAGACGGAAGTGTAATTTGTCGTCTCGACTCGTCAGGGCTGTCTGCCTTACCGGGCGTTTTGGATTTATGTCTGATAGACCCGGGGCGCGTCTTTCGAACGAGTAGTCAAGTCCCGTGACGATGGGTGGGAGGGAGGAGATATTTTCTAGGAGGTATTGGACGTGACGGATGAAGAGTCCCGACTGGAGGGTTGTGACACAGAGGTGATCGAAACAAACCTAAGTTGATGTTTCTTGATGGACGTGAAGGGGATTTAGTTCGCTCGTATTTGCACTTTCAGCGAACCAGCGCAGGCTAAGAAACGCTGGGGTACCCGATATGTCAGCTACCTTAAGAGGTCTGGTGTTATGACCTCACATCGGAAAGGGAAGAGGTCCCCTAGAAGGGTTGGGTCCCTAGCTTGGGTCCAGAGGGCGTAATGTCCGCCTAAGAAATGGTCGACTCGGTGGTCCCTTCGGGTTTTTCTGACCTCACCCATCGGATAGGAAAGAGGTCCCCTAGAAGGGCTGGGTCCTTAGCTTGGGCCCCAGAGGACGTTACGTCCACCCAAGAAATGGTTGACTCGATAGTCCCTTTGGGTTTCCGTCTTCGGTGTATGAAGGTTGAGGGACGGGGTGCAGTGGGGAAGGCACGGTTCAGTGGAAGTTTTCCAGGGACTTTGAAGTCGACAGCGGAGGAGGAGGGTCAATTCAGAAGGTCAAACGGGTTCCGGGACATTAAACGCCAGCCGGAGGGAAGAGTCAAGACGTTATCGCCTTCGACAAAGGACGAAGACTGAGATCTAGAACGTGGGCGCCGCCTGTGTATGATTCACGAACCAGGAACGACCAAGTTAAGGACTTATTTAGGAACGTCCGGAGTGTGTCGAACACGCCGGGACCTATAAATCCGACCTATATATATAACATTATCGCTCTCGTCCTGTGGTATTCGTTTCTGCATGTCTTCCGCTTCCACCACGGTGGATGAGTCTGTGGGGACAAGATCTTTTTAGATCCTTGCGAGTCGGCCCGCTGTGGGATGAAAAGAATCGGAGAGGACGTGTGGCACAAACTGACGGCACGTGTCCAAGCCGGGTATTGCGATCTTTGATCTGTCGAGGGTGAAATGCGGGTCAGCACATGCGTCACTCGGGAGACTCCCGGGGTCCAGAGGCCCCCTGCGTTCAAACCCCCTGCCCCGTGGTCCCAGCGGCCGCAGGCCCGGGGCGCGCGGAGGAGGAAGAGGACTCCCGGGCCCGGAGGGTGCGGGAGACCCGGAGGGCGCCGGAGGGCGCGGGCGGGCACCGGGACAAGAGCAGAGGGACCGAAAGTGGGGCCGCGGAGAGTGGAGGCAGGGTCTAAGTCGGGATACCTTCAGTGATGTGTAGAGGGGTCTCCGAGCCTCGTGGGCGGTGAGTTGGAAGGGCGGACGTCGCGGTAAATGGCGGGCCACAGAAGGGGAGTCGGTCAGTCTCTGCGACTGGGGAACTGGGGCCTCACCCGTACGCGTGACGCGGGTCGGAGGCGACCCCTCGGCCGCCCGTACGCGTCATCCCGCAAGGTCGAACGTCCAAGTGACTGCAGTCTGGGCGCAGAGGATCCTCTGACCCTCTGTCGAACCCCCAAATAAGAGAGCCTTTGAAGTTATACGAAAACAATTCATTTTGATCGTCGCACACGCACACCAAGTACCAACTGAGACTTTTTTTCATGTAATTTAAATTTGCTTAAAAAATTTTATATAGTTCGGCTGTCTAAATAGCTCAAGTAAAACCTCCGTCTTTTTAATATAATTATTCAACAATAGTTTACAGATACGCAATTCTACTTATAATCTACTCTACTATTTTACCTACCTAAACTCATAAACGATAAGAGGTCTGGAACACGCCTCAGAACCCTTGTCTTGTTTCTTATTCTATGCACAGACTTACCTCAATAAGAGCCTGAACGGAGCACCGAGTCGACCATTTCTTAGGCGGACGCTAAGCTCTCCAGACTCAACCTAGGGACCCAACCCTTTATGGGACCTCTTCCCTTGCCGATGGGTGAGGTCATTAAGACCGGACCTTTTAAGGTACCTGACATGTCTAGTACCCCAGCGTTTCTCAGGGCTGTGCTGCCTCGCTGAAGGTGAAAGTGACTTACTTCAAATATCGTATCATTGCAGTAAATAAGGTTACAGAGGAAATTTTTCAGTGAAAGGTTATCGACATAGACAACAAACCAACCCGTTTTGAAACTTCAACCATGAGAGGTAAGAGAATTAGAATAGGAATGTGAACGTCGACACATTAATTCTTTACTAAAATATTGTCATTGCTATCAATTATAAATGTCACGGTCCGTGACAGGATTCCCGAAATTATATATTATTGACTAAATTGACCAAGGTCTATCCTTTTCCTCATGCAGTTCCGACATATAACAGTGGGACGAATAAATTGAAGATACGTCTCAGGTAGTACTCTTTGCGACCTGACCTTCTTTGTGTTCGACCTTAGTTCTAACGGCCCTCTTTATAGTTATTGGAGTCTATACGTCTACTGTGGTGGGAATACCGTCTTTCACTTCTCCTCGATTTTTCGGAGGACTACTTTCACTTTCTCCTCTCACTTTTTCAACCGAATTTTGAGTTGTAAGTCTTTTGCTTCTAGTACCGTAGGCCAGGGTAGTGAAGTACCCTTTATCTACCCCTTTGTCACCTTTGTCACAGTCTGAAATAAAAAACCCCGAGGTTTTAGTGGCGTCTACCACTGACGTCGGTACTTTAATTTTCTGCGAATGAGGAACCTTCTTTTCAATACTGGTTGGATCTATCGTATAAGTTTTCGTCCCTGTAATGAAACGGCTGATTCCAGGCAGATCAGTTCCGATACCAAAAAGGACACCAGTACATACCTACACTCTCAACCTGACACTTCTTCCGACTCGTGGCTTCTTAACTACGAAAACTTGACACCACAACCTCTTCTGAGAACTCTCAGGGAACCTGACGTTCCTCTAGGTTGGTCAGGTAAGATTTCCTCTAGTCGGGACCTTAAAGAAACCTCCCTTACTACGACTTCGACTTTGAGGTCATGAAACTGGTGGAGTACGCTTCTCAACTGAGTAACCTTTTCTGAGACTACGACCATCCCTAACCCCCGTCATCCTCTTTCCCTGCTGGCTCCTACTCTACCGACCTACCGTAGTGACTGAGCTACCTGCACTCAGACTCACTTGAGGCCCTCTACCACTACTTGTCCCTCCGGACCGCACGACGCTAAGTACCCCAATGTTTCTCAGCCTGTGCTGACTCGTTGACTTGACTTGACTTGACTAAATTAGGACTGTTAGGACTCCACCCATAACATTATTGGACGTAACATGGTCACTCCTGTGACTCCGTGATAAAACCGGGTAAAATGACACAACATTAGTAGTATCACCAACCCTGTAAATTATTCTTTATCCTTCGTTTCTGGTCTTTATGTCAGTAAAGAAGTTTCTTTAAACCGAGACTTCCTTCCTTTATTGTACGATGTATCTTCTTGGTATATATATCCTATATCCTTCTCAGAAAATTCTTCCATTTCGGACCAAGTACAAATTTACGACTATCAATTCTCGACCGTCTGTAAATTACCAATCTCTGTGATATAGACTCCTTCCTATCAACTACCTCAACCTGACCTTCTCCTTCCTCCCAGACCCATATTCTTAGTCGAAATCTACCCCCTCCCGTAGAAGGTGACACTCGTCGCTCCCCTCAGTTCTTATCCCTGTCTGATAAGTGTTATCGGTTCTGTACCGTTGTGGATTACAGGTGTCTGTCCATTTCTTCTAAACCATAAGTAGGGGTGTGTGTTACCTTATAACGATTCGGTATTTCTTCTTACTTTATTACAATAAACGTCTTTGTACTTACCTGGATCTTTAATAGTATGGTTCACTTCATCCAGTCTGTCTTTTTCTGTTTACAATAGTGAATACACACCTCAGATTTTATACTGTGTTTACTTGGACAGATACTTTGTCTTTTGCTTCTAGTGTCGTAGGCCAGAGGAGTGAAGTGCCCTTTCTCTCCCCCTTTGTCACGTCTGAAATGAAAAAAGCCGAGGTTTTAGTGGCGTCTACCACTGACGTCGGTACTTTAATTTTCTGCGAATGAGGAACCTTCACTTCAATACTGGTTGGATCTATCGTATAAGTTTTCGTCCCTGTAATGAAACGGTTGTTTCCAGGTAGATCAGTTCCGATACCAAAAAGGTCACCAGTACATACCTACACTCTCAACCTGACACTTCTTCCGACTGACGACTTCTTAACTACGAAAACTTGACACCACAACCTCTTCTGAGAACTCTCAGGGAACCTGACGTTCCTCCAGGTTGATCACATAGGATTTCCTCTAGTCAGGACCCACAAGAAACCTTCCTGGCTACAACTCCGACTTTGAGGTTATGAAACTGGTGGACTACGCTTCTCACCTGAGTAACCTTTTCTGGGACTACGACCCTCCCTAACCCCCGTCCTCCTCTTCCCATGCTGTCTCCTACTCTACCGACTTACCGTAGTGGCTGAGTCACCTCTACTCAAACCGACTTGAGGCCCCCAACCACTACCTGTCCCTCCGGACCACACGACGCTAAGTACCCCAGCGTTTCTCAGTCTGTGCTGACTCGCTGACTTGACTTGACTTGACTTGACTACTTTGTCTTTGTCTAAAAGTCTGTATCTCTTGTCTGAACATCAACGGTCGCCCCTTTACCCCACCCCCTACCTACTTAACCCTCAGACCCCAATCGTCTACGTTTGATAATATATATCGTGCCCGAAGGGAGTATCGAGTCGTCGACCATTTGTTAGGCGGACGTTACGTCCTCTGGGGTCAAACTAAGGACGCAGCCCTTCTAGGGGACCGAAGAGGTCATAAACACCCTAAGGGACCACCGAGTCTACCATTTCTTAGACGGACGTTACACCCTCTGGACCCAAGTCAGGGACCCAAACCTTCTAGGGGACCTCTCTCCGTACCGTTGGGTGAGGTCATCAGAATGGACTTCTTAGGGGTATCTCCTCGAACCACCCGATGTCAGGTATCCCAACGTTTCTCAACCCGTACCGATTCGTGTTCGGGTCGTGTATAGGTCCTACCTATTCGTTGTCACAGGAAGACATATCGTGTCCCTTGAGATAAGTTATGGAACACTATTTGGTATTCCCTTTTCTTATATTTTTTCTGACGTACATATATACATATTGATTGACTGAAAAGACACGTCGTCTAAAATATTGTGTTGTAACATTTAAATGATAACAAGAACAACAACGAATCAGTGATTAGTACAGCTTGAGAAACACTGGGGTACCTGACGTCGTGCGGTCCGGGAGGGATAGGAAGTAAGAGAGGACCTCGAACGAGTTTGAGTACAGGTAACTCAGTCACTACCTGTCCAGTAGGTTGGTAGAGTAGGAGACAACAGGGGAATAGGAGGACGGAAGTTAGAAAGGGTCGTAGTCCCCGAAAAGGTTATTCATCCGAGAAGTGTAGTCCACCGGCTGAATCCTAACTTTCCAAACTAGAGGAACTTCAGGTTCCCTGAGAGTTCTCAGAAGAGGTTGTGGTGTCAAGTTTTCGTAGTTAAGAAGCCGTGAGTCGGAAGAAGTGTCAGGTTGAGAGTGTAGGTATGCACTGGTGTCCTTTTTGGTATCGGAACTGATCTGCCTTGAATCAGCCGTTTCATTACAGAGACCAAAAATTACGTACCAGGTCCAAACAATATCGAAAGGAAGGTTCCTCGTTCGTAGAAAATTAAAGTACCGACGTCAGTGGTAGACGTCACTAAAACCTCGGGGGGTTTTATTTCAGACAGTGATAAAGGTGACAAAGGGGTAGATAAACGGTACTTCACTACCCTGGTTTACGGTACTAGAATCAAAAAACTTACAACTCGAAATTCGGTTGAAAAAGTGAGAGGAAAGTGAAAGTAGTTCTCCGAGAAATCAAGAAGTGAAAGACGGTATTCCGACCACAGTAGACGTATAGACTCCAATAACGTTAAAGAGGGCCGTTAGAACTAAGGTCGAACACGAAGAAGGTCGGGTCGCAAAGAGTACTACATGAGACGTATATTCAATTTATTCGTCCCACTGTTATATGTCGGAACTGCATGAGGAAAGGGTTAAACCTTGATCAGACGGTACGGTACAGGACAAGATTGACAACGAAGAACTGGACGTTACTATGAAGTTAATTTTTTACCTATATCCACGGTCTATATCAAACCCTACACCTCGAGTTTCTCCAAATCCTTCAAGATCAGACTCGTGAATTACATAAAAAAGAGACTTCATTTATCGTTCTATCATCTTTATGTTCTAAGCTCAACTTTGAGGAGAACACTTTTAATTTTCCTCGTGGGTTGAGATTTGTTAACAATGGAGGGGGGGGAGTCTTTTGGTCAGAACCGGAAGAACGTGTATATTACGTCAGCCACTCTCGGGATTATGATACCATCTCATACCGTCATTGACAAGGTTGATCCCTTTAAAAGGACACTAATAAATATTAGTGCAAGTTATAAGGTGTGTATAATCATGACAAGAAAGTAACGTGTCTCGAGAAGGGACTCAATGTTACAAGGACTTAAAGTTCTACTTAAAAGACTTGAGTGGTACCTAAGACTACAGTCTCTATGCATCTTAAAAATTGGACTGAGACAGTGAATAATGGGACTATACTCAATGAATGGAGAGACCTAGAATCAATCGTATCTCGACTGAGTAAACTTTTCTGGGACTACGACCCTTTCTAACTTCCGTCCTCCTCTTTCCCTACTGTCTCCTACTCTATCAACCTACCGTAGTGACTGAGTTACCTGTACTCAAACCCATTTGAGACTCTCAACCACTACCTGTCCCTCCGGACCACACGACTCTGGGTACCCCAACGTTTCTCGACCTGTGTTGACTCACTGACTTGACTTGACTTGACTACTACTGATTCACTTTAGTACATGAATTTTACCAATCGTGTCATGGAACGTGTTTTATAGTTAAGGAAAGGATGGAGGGATGGAAAGAATCTAACAGTGAATTACATCGTGCTTTCTATGTTATTATGAGTCATCTCTAGAAGGTAAGGGGCACTAACGTCGCTAATCCCGGTCTAATTCTCTACTCGGACAGACCCTCAACAGGTCTCACGGTGTGTTATTTTTCACGACTTTGAAGAGATCCATGATTTTACGACGTCTGTACACTATACCCTTTTTTACATAAAAATAAAGTCGAGAAAAGTTCCACTCATAACATACTCCAATCCACCGTTTCGGGGAACCTTTCTCCCACTATTTCCATGGTCTTTTGTACGCGGAAGGATTGTACTCCAACGGTACACACCCCAATTTCCAAACACTAGCTTCCGTTCCACCTGTTCGACTATACAAGGGTCGTAGTGACAAACGGAGATGGTTGTAAAGAGAGGAGACGGAGGAGAGGTAGGTGAAGGTGTGTACCTCAGAGGTTTTTTATCTGTTTATGAAAATTCCACGATTCAATATAATAAACGAGGGAATGGTTCAGGTATTTAGATTAGACTAAGTCTATTATGACTACTACCGCTACTGAACTTGATGTCGGGTAAAACATGACTCCAGGACCTAAAGGATTGGGTAAACATCTCACTGGTCTCGTTTCAGTACGTACGACGGGTGATGTTTTCTAAACCCAAGGGATTCGGGTTCTAAGAAGGGGACATGCGTCGGGTGAGGAACGCGACCAGTATAGAGTGGGAAAGGGGTGACGGGACACCGATGACCTCGAGACCGTTCGTCACTCTCCTTCACGACTAAACGACCAATGAGGATAATGATACTCGTTGTTTTAGAGAACACAGACTGAACCTGAAAACACACCAGACAGTCGTAGATACTTTAACAGTATCCGACGAAACAGTCGAACGTCCCTCTTATTTTCGGGTCCTAGAAAAGTCCAGAACTGTTGGGTGTGATTGGTTAGACATTGACCTATTTAATTTCCAAAACTGACTTGTTTCGTCTTCGAGCCTCTTCGTCTTTATATTAGCATTGACTCTTTCCACCCCGTTGACATAAAGTTTTACCACCCTTTCACATCGGTTGGATCCACATATACAGAAAGTAAGACTAGATTTCTATAAAGTACTGAATGACTTGAAAGAGTTATTTCAAAACTTAGATTGAACATTCTGACTCTCTAGTGTTTAAATCTCGATGGTTATGATTACGGGTGAAATCAAAGATTCCTGAAGGGTCCACCGTTATCACCATTTCTTAGACGAACGGTTACGTCCTCTACATCCTCTATTCCCAACTAGGGACCTAAACCCTTTTAGAGGACCTCCTCCCGTACCGTTGGGAGAAGTCATAAGAATGGACCTCTCAGGGTTCCTGTCTTCTCGGACCGTCCGATGGCAGTTATCCCAACGTGTCTCAGCCTGTGTTGACTTCGCTGAATCATGTGCAATCCAAGATTTTCCGTTCTTAGACCTTGGTCATCGTAACCGATAATTATACTTCTACTGTTTGACAAAAGACCTTAATTCTTCGAAGTACGTTTCTATATATAGAAAGACCCACCTGTTGTTACAGAGTGATTCATAGTGTCCCTTGATATAAGGACCCTATTTGAAATTGCCTTTTCTTGTAATTTTTCTTATATATATATATATATATAGTAAAACGACATGTCGTTTTTAATTGTGTTGTAACATTCAGTCGATATGAAACTATTTTTTCTATGCATAAAAAAAGTGTGTGGACAAGAAATTTTTTTACATTTCTTATAGTGCATGAATACTTTGTAAAGAACATCCATTATGACTTCGAAGAGTAACAGCTTTAGTCTTACAAAAACCAACGTCACCATCTTGTGGGTCGAGAATGACTAAATGAATTACCCTAAACAGCCCAGTACGTCTACCTCTGGACCCCCATCTGTCAGAAGTGTCAATCAAACAACTCTCCCAGTCAATCCGTCTGTGGAGGGACGAAAGAAAAAAGAGAACAGCCTAAGTATAAAAGATGGAGCCAGGAGTGGTACGACGATACGTAGGCGTGGCCTTCGCAGTGTCAGTGCCTTATTCTAACCCGCCCAATCCCCCGAAGGAACCGTCAAGTCCCCCATTTCTCAGACGTGAAGGTGACGTCCCTCTCTCCCAAACTAAGAGATCAGGAGACCAGCTCCTTGCTTCTAGGACGTCCGGTGTCTCGAACCTCTTTTATTTATTCCTTTAAAGTTTTTTCTTTTTTTCTCTTTTTTCTGACCCGACCAATCGATTCCGGACTCAGTGTACTGGGTGGATCTGGAAGAGCTAGATCCCCCTCTCCATATAAGAAGGTTTCGTCTTTCCGAGACCCCTTGCTTCACTTATTGTCATTTGTCGTCGTGTTAGTCTCAGGAATCCTCTTCACCCTCACCGACCACCCCTCCGTCGCACATAGAGTGATTTGGAACAAGTGCTCCTACACGCAAATGTTTCGGTGTTTAGACCCAGTGGGGTGGAGGTGGGGAGAGTGAAGAGATGTTTCGTCTCGAAGGAAGTGTGTGTTCCTTTAGTTATAAACTTTTTCTTTCGAAAGGTTAACTTATCGACGAGACACGATTTGCGAAAGGAACCATGAGTGTGGCAAGGGTTACTTCTACTGTACAGTCGACTTGAGCAAATTAGGTAATTCCCGCGTGGACAAACACACGTCGCAGAATGTGTTGTACCAAAACTTTAATGAAGTTAAAAGGATGAGATCTCTGTAGTGATGAGAAAATTTTTTTTCAAATTCCGTGAGAGTATTTAAAGACCATCTTTACGTTTGTGCAGGTAAGAAATCCCCTCCACCTTAAACCGTTATGGATTGTTTTGATAGTGACGTCTACCACTAACGTCGGTACTTTAATTTTCTGCGAATGAGGAACCTTCCTTTCAACACTGGTTGGATCTGTCGTTCAACTTTTCGTCTATGTAATGAAACAGTTGTTTACAGGCAGATCAGTTCCGATACCAAAAAGGTCACCAGTACATACCTGCACTCTCAACCTGATATTTCTTTCGACTCACGGTTTCTTAACTACGAAAACTTGACACCACAACCCCTTCTGAGAACTCTCAGGGAACCTGACGTTCCTCTAGGTTGGTCAGGTGGGATTTCCTCTAGTCAGGACCCACAGGTAACCATCCTGACTAAAACTTCGACTTTGAGGTTATGAAACCGGTGGACTATGCTTCCCGACTGAGTAAACTTTTCTGGGACTACGACCCTTTCTAACTCCCGTCCTCCTTTTCCCCTGTTGTCTCCTACTCTACCGACCTACCGTAGTGGTTGAGTTGCCTGTGTCCAAACCCATTTGAGGTCCTCAACCACTATCTGTCCCTCCGGACCGCACGACACCAAGTACCCTAGCGTTTCTCTGCCTGTGCTGACTCGTTGACTTGACTTGTTTTGATATATAAATAATTGAAAAAGTGTGTCGTTAGAATGAAGATCCTTAAATAGGATTTCAGGATAGAAGTCAAGCTCAGGATCCATATATGGGAACTCTAGGTAAATTTATCAAGAGAGAATAAAACCGACGAACCACACCGAACCCTCAAATCAAGGGACTGATTCTTAACTTGGACCCGGTGACGTCACGGTCACGTCTCGGGATTGGTGCTCTAGGGGTCCCTTAAGGGACTCACTTTCAGCGAGGCAACACAGGCTTAACTTAAGAGGTCCGGTCTTATGACTTCACCCATCGGAAAGGGAAGAGGTCCCCTAGAAGGATTGGGTCCCTAACTTGGGTCCAGAGGGTTTGACGTTCGTCTAAGAATTGGTTGACTCGATAGTCCCTTCGGGACCCTAGGGATTTATCTAAAAATTTATACCTATAAAATTTAGGTATTAGTTGAGACGAGACGGACATGCTAGGGTCTATTGTGGAGGTCGAAGGCACACTACCATCACAGGTAAAGAAAGAGACTTTTCACTCCCTAAACCTGAGTTACTAGACAATAAGAAATCAACGATACAGTGCAGACTGACAAACACTGGGACGTCTGCCATCGGGTGGTCCGAGGAGACAGGTACCCTAAGAGGTCCGTTCTCTTGACCTCGCCCGACGGTAAAGGAGGAGGTCCCCTTAGAAGGACTGAGTCCCTAGCTTAGGTACAGAGGACGTAAACCACCCGCACAAGAAATGATGACTCGGTGGTCCCTTCGGGGAACCTGAGCTCCTCTCGAGGGCAAATGACTTTCGGTCTACGCAGGGTCTGTTAGGCGAATAACAAGATACACATAGTAAAGGTTGGGACGGAACGTTCCATAAATAACATGGCACTAAAATATCCACTCCTAAAACTTCGAGTCTCTCCAAATCGTTCGTGTGTCAGGAGGTCGGTCATTCTTGGGTCCAGATGGACGGACACTTCGGACACCAGAAGGATTGTGTAATTTAAGGAAGGTGTTCTACGTCTCCTAGATTCAGGAAAATGTTGAGATCTAAGACACTAAGAAATACTTCCTAGTTCTTCTACCACCCTTGACTGTCTCGACGATTCCACGATTGTTAATTTGTTGTCGACTACTCATACTGTAAGGGAATGGGATATCAGTAGAAGTCGAGGAGGACAAAAAATACGTGGAGTCGCAATCGACCCCGAAGTGACCACCGAGTTCACCATTTCTTGGACGGAAGCTACGTCTTCTGGGACCAAACTAGGGACCCAGTCCTTCTAGGGGACTTCTTCCCTAACCGATGGGTGAGGTCATAAGAACGGTCTCTTAGGGGTACCTGTCTCCTCGGGCCACCCGATGTCAGGTACCCCTGTGTTTACTCACTGATTGTGATACCCTGAAGGGACCACCGAGTCTGTCATTTCTTGGGTGGACATTCCGTCCTCCACGTTTTCTGTACCCAAGCTAATTAACATGAACCCCAATCAATTAACATGAAAAACCAAACACTCGTCCATAGAAAGACGAGGACGTTTCAGGACGAGAGCAAAGTAAATAAACCAACAATAAGGAAAAATCGGGGTAAAGAATGAGGGAGGGAGTGAGGATGTACCTGTCAAAGAAAAATTCTTAAAAAAAATTTACACCTGGTCAAAAAAAAAGAATTTAAAAATAAATAAATAAAAAACCATCGGGACCCCGAAGTACCGACACGAGACCGCAAAGAGATCAAAGTGGCCCACCCGAAGGAGAGAGAACGTCACGCACCCGAAAAGTAGCGCCACCGAAGAAGACAACGTCGAGGGCCCGAGACCTCGCGTCCAAGTCCTCGACACCACGTACCCGAAGCAACGAGACACCGCACACCTTAGGAGGGTCTGGTCCCTAACCTGGGAGTGGGGACGTGACCTTCCGTTTCGAGGTTGGAGACCCAACCGTCCCTTCAAAGTACGTACCTGTCGATAAGAGGACACAAAAGATACACAGGAACTCAAACATGTAAGGAACGTTTTATTGATCGATACAAAACTTACACATCCATAAACAAAAGAGACACACAGAAACATGACAAATAAACCGACGGGACCCAGAATCAACACCACGTGTCCTAGACGTCTGCGCCACGCACCCTAGATCAGGGGACTGGTTCCTAGGTTGGGTCCCGAGGACGTGACCCTCATGTCTCAGAATCGGTGACCCGGTGGTCTCTTCAGGGACTTACAGACGACGACGATTCAGTGACGTCAGTACGGGCTGAGACGCGCTGGGGTATCTGCCGTCGGGTGGTCCGAGGGGGCAGGGACCCTGAGAGGTCCGTTCTTGTGACCTCACCCAACGGTAAAGGAAGAGGTTACGTACTTTCACTTTTCACTTTCACTTCAACGAATCAGTTCAGACTGAGAATCACTGGGGTGTGCTACAGAAACCCTAAAAGGAACGTTCTCATGACCTCACCCAACGGTAAAGGGACTTACATATCCACAGACGTCAAATGTACTTATTAACACACGGCTGACCGTAGAAACTGAGAGTATGAGCAAAGAACAAGAAAGGGACGAGACCAAGTATAATGGTGCGTGACATCCCACCTCACCTCACTTCACTCTACCCCCCGTCTCCCCACCTGAGTAGAGCCGTTCGACGTAACGGCCCAAGGGATCAGTCGAAGACGGACTTCTCTGTGCCACCCTCTGACCTCCTACCTCCTTCCCCCGCAGGTCACAAACGAGGACACAGAGAGAGAGTCCTATAAGACGTCGCCGACACAAAGGGGTACCGAGGTTAAGGGGGACCTGTTGGGACGGAATTCCGTCTTTCGCTTCCTCTCGATCTCGGAGAACTACTTTCGCTTTCTTCTCTCACTTTTTCAACCAAATTTCGAGTTGTAAGTCTTTTGATTCTAGTACCGTAGGTTAGGGTGGTCAAGTACCGTTTATGTACCCCTTTGTTACCTTTGTCACTCTCTGAAATAAAACCCCCCGAGGTTTTAGTGACGTCTACCACTGACGTCGGTACTTTAATTTTCTGTGAACGAGGAACCTTCTTTTCGATACTGGTTGGATCTATCAAATCTATAGTTTTTCGATAATTTTTCGATACTCGTTGGATCTATAATTTTTCGTTTCTGTAACGGTTGATTCCAGGTAGATCAGTTTCGATACCAAAAAGGTCCTCAGTACATACCTATACTCTCAACTTGATATTTCTTTCAACTCACGTCTTCTTAACTACGAAAACTTGACACCATAACCTCTTTTGAGAACTCTCAGGGAACCTGTCGTTCCTCTAGTTTGGTCGGTCAGGATTTCCTTTAGCCAGGACTGATAAGTAACCTTCCTGACTACGACTTCGACTTTGATGTTATGAAACCGGTTGACTACACTTCTTGACTGAGTGCCTTTTCTGGGACTACGACCCTTTCTAACTTCCGCCCTCCTCTTCCCCTGTTGTCTCCTACTCTACCAACCTACCGTAGTCACTGAATTACCTGTACTTAAACTTATTCAAGACCCTCAACCACTACCGGACCGCACGACGTCAGGTACCCCAGCGTCTCTCAGCCTGTGCTGACTCACTGACTTGACTTTTGACTTGGGACGGTGTTCGGGTCGAAGACGGGTCACTGGAGTCAGGGACCTGAGTGCACTGCGGTACAGTAGGGGAACAGGGAGGTCGGACCCCACCACCACTACTGAAGGATGACAACACTTACGGATCCGAAGGAGTGGACAGAGTGCAGTCACAGAGTTTAAAAGAAGTGGACACATTGGTTAAGGGGTATAATTTAAAGGAGAGACAAAATTTTACGAATGTTACAAAAGACGCAAGGACCAATTTAGGGGTCGATTATACGAACCAAAGGAGGAAAAACACACACGCTGTGGTACAAAGTTCCAGACAGAGACAAGAATAAACATATGCATCGAGAGACCGACGAGTACTGACTTGATGTGACATAGGTGGTGTGAAATGAACAGATACAGGACGCATTGTGTACAGAGGTCGAGGACGAGGGTGTGTGTCGTAAAACTGCTTGTAAGAGGACGTGAACAAGGGAGCACTTAGAAAAGACTCTTAAAAAGACGTTATATATGCGACCTTACCTTACCGACCCAGTGTTTCATTTGTATACAAATTGAACTGATTCAAGGAGCTCAACCAGTTGTTTTCTATAAGAAAGGAGTATCGGGATCGAGAACCGTAGTAGGTTGAAAGGGTAAAAACGAAATAAATCAAAGTATAATTATGATCATAATCCATCGTCGTGATTGATAACAACTCACGAAATGATATGTGGTCGGTGAAATGTATTAAAGTAGGAAATCAGAAATAGAACGATGACACCCATCCGTAGTCTACTTACTTGTTTCCTAGTCTCTCCAATTCGTTGAACGGACTCCAGTATATCGACTCTTCAACGTCTCGACCTAGTGTTTAGGTCCATCTAGTCCAGGTCTCGAACGCTGAGACCGACATTATTGTATGACGAGAATCTATCTACCGCTACAGGAGAAAATGTCTGTCTCTGACCTCTCCCCTTTGTTTAATGTTCTACTTCAAGTGTATCGACCCTTCTCAATCTCTAATAAAACTGGAACCCTAACTAGGTTTTGGTCACGAGAACTGAAGTGTGCTATGACGGATTATCTAAGATGCAGGTCTTCTTACTTTCACTTTCACAGTCAACTAGGTCAGTACACTTTGAGAAACACTGGGGTACCTGACATTGGGTGGTCGGAGGAGACAGGTACCTTAACAGGTCTGTTCTAATGACCTCATCCAACGGTAAAGAAAGAGGTCCCCTAGAAAACCTGAGTCCTAGTTTGGACCCAGAGAACGTAACGTCCGTCTAAGAAATGGTAGACTCGGTGGTCCCTTCGGGTGTAACGAAGTTAATAGCTTACCGAAGAGTTGTAGGTGTGACGAAGTCTTTGGACAGAAGTCATTTGTAGTCGAGACACAAGGACAGAGGTTTCCCTTAGAAGGACCCCGGAACAAAGTGAGGACACAATATCCGGTTAAAGGAAACATTTGAAACGAATTAAAGGTAGGCCCAGGAAATTCCCTTTCATAGAATCAGGTTGGTTTGATAGTATTCTTTTATGACAATTGATACACCGAATATGTGTGTGTGTGTGTGTGTGTGTGTGTGTGTAAAGAGTATCAAGACCCCCGACCTTCGGACTCTAGTCCCACGGTCAGACCACCTCGCCACCACTCTCAGAAGAAGGACTAACGTCTGACGTCTGAAGAACGACACAAGAGTGCTCCCTCAACCTGGTATTTCTTCCAACACACACACAATCAGCGATTCAACACAGACTGAGAAATACTGGGAGACCTGATCGGACGGTCCGAGGAGACAGGTACCCTAAGAGGTCCGTTCCTATGACCCCACCTAACGGTATAGGAGGAGGTCCCCTAGAAGGACTGGGTTCCTACCTTGGGTCCAGAGGGTGAAACGACCGTCCAAGAAATGACAGACTCAGTGTCTTCTCTCTTGGTTCAGTAACTCAAACACTGGCACATGTCCCGAAGACTTGAGAGATCTAGAACGAAAGTTGACTATCCCAATAACTCTGTGGGATGTCTTTCTTTTAAAGGGATTTGAAATACGATGATATCCTCCCTTTCGACAACTCCAATCGTAGGGGCAATCTTCTTCTAAAAACTCCTTCAACCCACAAATTTCGGACTCTAAGATCTTAAAAGGTCAACTGTTAGAAGTAAAGTGTTACTTTTCCGGTATTGTTTGGTGTCAGTGTTGTTCTACGAAGAAGTGTGGGTGGTCTTGCCGATCTTAAAATTTTTTACTTTCATTGTTCGTAACCACTCCCAGATCTCTTCAATCTTAGAACCACACAACAATCACTCTTACACCTCACCTATTCGGGGTAACCTTTTGTCAGACCGTCAAAGAGTTTTAGAGTTTGTGTTTCAATGGTAGACCAGGTCGGGACGGTGAGGGTCTAGGTATGGGTTCTCTTTACTTTTGGGTACGGGTGTGTTTGTGGACATGTAAGTACAAGTATCGTTGTAAAAAGTATTATCGGTATTTCACCTTTAGTGTGTTTATAGGTGGTCGACTACTTACTTATGTATTTTACACCCTATCCGTATGTTATCTTATAATAAACCGTTATTTTTCTTCGTTATATGACTAAGTACAATGTGAACACACTCGGAACTTTTGTACAAGTCACTTTCTTCAGTCGGGATTTCCTAGTGGATGTCGTACTAGGGTAAATACACTTTACAGGTCCTATCAACGGACATCTCTGTCCTTCACCCAATCGCTAACGGTTCCTACGCCTCTCGACTCACCACTACCGATTACCCATGGTATAAGGGAAAACCCCATTACCTCTATAAGATTCCAACTAATACACTACCTACGTGTTAAGAATTTATACGATCTTCGGTAGATCGATGTGTGATATACTGCATCCTCAATATAAAGTTCTTTCGGCAAAGTTTTTTAAGACACTCTAACACTGAAATCTCTTTGTCCTCAATACTTACCTGATTCTCCTATAGCCTCTTCTGAGAACTCTCAGGGAACCTGACGTTCCTCTAGGTTGGTCAGATAAGATTTCCTGTAGTCAGGACCCAAAAGAAACCTTCCTTACTACGATTTCGACATTGACGTTATGAAACCGGTGGAGTACGCGTCTCAACTGAGTAACCTTTTCTGAGACTACGACCCTCCCTAACGCCCGTCCTCCTCTTCCCCTGCTGACTCCTACTCTACCGACCTACCGTAGTTGTTGAGCTACCTACACTCAGTCTCACTTGAGGCCCTCAACCACCACCCGTCCCTCCGGACCGCACGACGCTAAGTACCCCAACGTTTCTCAGCCTGTGCTGACTCGCTGACTTGACTTGACTTCTCCTACAATAGAAGAGAGAAGAAAAAAATTAAACAAACCGACGTGGCGAGAATCAACGCCGTACGTCCTAGATCAGGGGACTGATCCCTAGTTTGGACCCGGGGGACGTGAGATTTCACGTCTCAGAATTGGTGACCCGGTGATCCCTTGAGGGAATAATTGGAGAAAAAAAAAAAAAAATTGATTGTAAAATTAATGAAACTGTGTCTTAAGACATGTGAAGTTGAGTATGGTCTTCTTTTAAAATAAAGAGTCCCTGTCTAAAAATGAGTACACACACACAAAAGACACAACATACCCTACCCCGAAGATTAGGGGAAATTGTTAAAGGAAAAGTAAATATAAATGTCCATATATACTTACTCAACAATATTATTTTTGGATACTATGTACTCCTACCTTTATCACCTATCTTAAAAAGGGTAGAAACACTCGATTTTTTAATAAGTTTCCTTCTCGATTCTATTGATCTGACTTAAACTTATTAGTAAAACCATATTGTCGAGAGTCTTAAAACCCCGACTCCTTGAGAAATGGAAGAATTTTTGATTCCTAGGGTTTCTCGAGAACTAATACACTTAATATATACAACTATAAATGACATAATGTTTAATTTAACTTCTTTCAAAACTTACACATAAATAAGTTGGACAATGTACAGTTGCATAAAATTTTTTTTTTTGGATAGAAGATTTTATTTTTTAATCGCTCCTCTTATCGTAACCAGGTGTAAAAACGTTTAGAGATATTACCAACCGAATTAGTTTACTCTCCATCTTAGAGTATGAACCAGGAAATTTTTTTATAGATAAATAAACCAACAGAGTCCAGAATCAAAGGGTACGCCCTAGAAAGTAACACCGTGCGTCTGAGAGATCAACGACATGAGCCCGAGTCAACGATGTGCCGTGTATCCTAGAAGCAAAGGATTGGTCCCTAGTTTGGGTGTAGGGGACGTAACGTTCTGTCTAAGAATTGGTGACCTGGTGGCCCCGCAGGGTGTATGGACGAAGACCTAAGTTAGACAACACTACACTCGTGTCATGGTCATGACTGTGGCGTCTTTTCCTTTTACAGTGAAAGTCAGGAAAATACTTGATCAAAACTAGAGTACTTGGGGACCTTCTAGAACCCCGAGGAGTCCCGTGAATCTAGTATGACACTCTTGGCCCCAAAATCAGAAGTGATTTAAGGACTATCGTCAAGAGACTATCGTCAAGGAGACTATCGTCCAAAGTATAAAGTAAAATTATCCAAGTAATGAATTATTAGTGGAAAGTTTTATACACGTGTCTACGGGTCCATATACATGTTTCTAATCCATTATTTCGAACACGAAGTTTTGATTTGTAAATGAAAGCGAGATACTTTTGTACCTTTGGTAAAATTAGCACCTCCTCCCTACCGACCGTCTTTTTCTTTTGGTCAGAGTCACTGGACTACCAAACGTCAGTTGTCGAGGCTTGCGGTTCGAACGACGCAAAGATGAGGTGAAACCCATACGAAAGACCCTTTTCGGGTCTTACTCCGATCTGGGTCACCGAAATACATTGGTCAGGAATCCATTGTCCAACTTGTATGTCGTCCCTTCTTCGTCTAAAGTCAGGTCCGATCAAGTCTACAATCATTATCTCCTCGTCCTTGTCGTCGTTGCAAGTAAGGTCATAAAGACCCCTGTTCTATCGTCCCAGACTTACTCAGCTATGACGGCGTCGTACACGATACGGCGCACATCTGGGACCCACGATTTGTTTCACTCGACTACGTACCTATTCTTTACCTAGAATATTTCAGTGACTCTTTCTTCGTATATTTTAAGTGCTAAGTTTACTCCTTTAGTCCCTCATGTGACACAAGATTTTTTAGTGGATATAATTTTCTCTCCACACCGAGACATGAGAAACGAGTTTTGAATGTGTGAACAACTCCTTTATTTGTAAGATCATCTCTTTACCACCTTTCGTAAACCCTTTCGTCTTAACTCCTTCTCCCACGTCCTCCGAACAACATCCCTCTGGTGGTCTGGTGTGTCTCTTTTACTCAGTACAAAAGGTTTTACCTACATTTTGGTCACGTTCTTCGTCTCTCCTAACTTAACAGAGAAGTGACTACTTTTAGAGTGAGACAAGCTTCGACTTATAGTCTATACAGGAATTGACAGAACCAACCTTTAAATTGACAAGTATAAATTTACAATTTACTCTGCTTGACGGTATATCTAGAAGCAAGACTGGTACACCCTTCCGTCATCACCTTTTATTGGTATAATAGAGTCTCCCTTATAACCCAGGTCGGTCTATACAGGATTTGCAATTCTTCTCATGTCAAAAGTTCCTCTGTTTTTCGATATTGGGACACCCATCTGTTAAATTTTCTTTTATTCTGGTTTCCTTCTACAGAGGTTTTTACTCAGGGAATATTACTTTAACATAGTGTCTTAGTAGTATCTGTATTATGTAAAACTAATTTGGTTCGGCAATCACTAAACACTTAATTTATCTCTTTACTTTTAACTCACTACTTTGTCCAAGTGAGGATAGTTTAGAAATAAAGACTTTCCAATTCTCTTCACACTTGTTATGGGGATCTGGATAATTAAGGGGACATTCTTAGACAGGAACTTTTATGGTCGATTTCCTGAAGGGATCACCAGGTCACCGATTCTGAGGCGTAAGAGTAACGACCCCTGGCCCCAAACTAGGAACCAGTCCCTTGGTCTAGAGTGTCCGACGTTGATAATTATCTGTCATCAACGACGGTTTATTTATCTAAAAAGATTTGTTGTTGAAAAAACTCAAAAGGAAAAAATATATAATAAAAAAATAAAAAACAACACAATACAGAGGCAACGACTCACTCGAAAAGAAGTGAACGTCGTTTGACCCCGGTGAGAAACAACCCCACGCACTAAAGAGTGACGGCACCGGAGAGCAAAGTCTCGGGTCCGACGTCCACGTGTCCGGCGTCGTCAACACCGTGCACCCGAATCAACGAGGTTTTGTGTACCTTAGAAGGACCTGGTCCCTGACTTGGGTACAGGGGACGTAACCGTCCACATAAGGATAGGTGACAAGGTGTTCCCTTCAGGATTTTTAGAAAATTTTTATTTTTATTTATCGATTCCACGTAGTTATAAACGTTTTTATTCAGGATCTCGAAACGAACACTATCCCCTTTCATTTTATTATGTTTACAGACTTTTGTCCACCAATCAACTTATTTAATACCGATAAAGTGAGTGTCACCACCAGGACACATAGCAATACTTTTTCTATACTTGTGGTATAACAGGTCCTCTTTTCGTTCTCCGGTTCGTACCACACAGACTCCCCGACTCGAGACGTTCCCGTCGTCGACATTGACGTTTCCCTTTCGACTCGTCCCTCCACCTCCACCTCGGACCCCGTCTGGGTCTGGACGATTTCCTCTCTCTTTGTCTCCTTCCCCCTAGGACCCACCTTAATAAACTTCGTGTCGTTAGTCGAGTGGACTAAGATCTGGAGTTGCAAGACATTGTGTTGGGTTTGGCTAATTTCAAACGACAAGAAAGTGAACACCTACCAACCTACCGTAGCAACTGAGATACCTGTACTCAAACTCGTTTAAGGCCCTCTACCACTTCCTACCCCTTCCAACCGCACGATGTCAGGTACCCCGGCGTTTCTCAGTCTGTGTTGACTCGTTGAATTGTGGCGGGGGGGGGTTTTTTTTTTAACTGTGTGTATGTGTGCGTGTGTGATGTACCTGGTGCGGGGAAATTAACTCCTCAAGGGAACACCGAGGCGACGATTTCTTAAACGGACGTCACACCCTCTGGACCTAAGTTAGGGACCCAACCCTTCTAGGGAACCTCTTCCCTTTCCGATGGGTGCGGTCATAAGACCGGACCTCTTAAGGTACCTGACATATCAGGTGGCCCAGTGTTTCTCGACCTGTGCTGACTCACTGTTACATTGGAAAATAAAATTTACAAAATCATTCTGACTCTCCTTCTCTTTCCTATACTCAAGAGTTCCCCGAAATTCAGAAACTAAAAGTGCAAGTCGATACACTTCCATCCGGAATCCTTGGCACGCAATAAAAAAAATTCAAAAACCGGTGTGGCGCCCCATACACCCTAGAGTCAAAGGTCTGGTCCCTGACTTGGACATGGAGGTAGTCGTCCTCGTGCCTTACCATCGGGGACCTGGCGGTCCCTTCCGGACTCTGTCACCGAAGAAACTTTCGGTGTCCGTCCCTGTGTCGACCTTTAGTCGTGGGAGGACAAGATAAGAGTGTACTACGCGATGAGAAGTAAGTGACGCAGGTACTTTTGGATCTAATTCCAAATTTTTACGCACACTGAAGGACAATGCCGAGGACAAAGAGTTCGAGAACATTCAGCGGTGACATAGGACTGTTGTCCTCTCTTCGACTCATTTGACTTTTAACCATTGAAGAAGATCTGAGTACTTTCTTGATCTTATAGTCCCCCTCCCTAAAGAGACCACCAGGTCACGTCCCCCTCTGACACTAAGTTTGCGTCCCCCGGGCACTGGGTAAGGACGAGTCCCTTGACCTAGGGTGTACGGTGTTGACTCAAGTGTCCGGTGCTGATTCTGGACCGTGTCGGTCTATTTATTTACAACTTTATATATATATTGGGTTACAGGAGTTTCTAATTTTTTTCTTATTATTAACCACTTTCTACCCCGGTCTATGTGTCCTTGAGACATGACAGAAGGGTTAAAAAGACATTTACACTTCAAAGAAATTTTTTTATTAGATAATTTTTCACTTACATATGTTTTTACTCTTCAAGTACCTAGTTTTCTACGATAATTTCACCGTTAATCCGTAAAAATAATGGAAAATTAATTTTGTCTTTTAGTGTTATAAATGATCAACATAATTTTTTAGGGGTTATTGAGAGTACAATTTTCTGATTTTACAAACTATATTTACTATTCAAGAAGTATTACATTTTTAAATAAAAATTGATAACCCCCGTTTCCTCAACGGAACAAATCTATTTCTTATTCCCCTGACCCTTCGAGTAAAGATGGTTGAATTCTGAGCTTCATAAAACAAGGACGATCAGAGGGTTTTCGAGGACAATTCGACTTTATATCTTGTAAAAAAAGTCAAAACTAGAATCGTAAACATTCCCTATTTATTAACTAGTCGTGTCCTTAAGACCCTTATATAAGTCGAATCCGAGTCGTGATTTGACAAAAGTTTACAGGAATCCGTAGTTGGGTTTTACATGTAGTTTTACTACAGTTAACCTTAACCCTTCCCTTCACTGTAACACCTAATCTTAATGCTTTGCACTTTACGTTGTTCTCCTTATCGTCAACAGTCAAAGTGACGATCAATTTGTCAGTCACATGGAACGAAAAAAAAAAAATTGACAGAGAGACCATTCTGATTTCGGAGAAACTCTTATCTTAGAAGAGAAGATTAAAGTTTTTTTTTAGACCGACTCTTGTCTTTGAATTTTTACTTAACTTTTTCATCTTAATTTTTTTAATAAAAATTTAAAATAATACCATCACTCTAATTGTCACTCTAGTTTCTTGTTTTTTTACACATGTTCCGTCATAATGATCGATGTCTGTGTTACGACGGGTCTTCCAGAGATCTTAAATAAGTAAAGTGTTTGAGGGTAGCATATATTGGTATGTGAGAAAGGGGAAGGATATCGGAGACCGTTGGTGGTAAGATAAGAGACTAAGATACTCAAACTGATAAAACCTATCACATTACACTCACCTTAGTCCGTGACAAACGGGACACTGACCGAAGAATGTGAATCGTCTTGTAGGAGTTCGAAATGGGAGGAACAGTGTGAAAGTCTTAAAGGTAGAGAAACTTCCGACTTATTATAAGGTAACATAGTAAATAAAGAAAGCAGTGCCTGTAAGTCCAACAAATGTGTAGAGCCGCCCAACTCTTACGGAGCTAAGGCTTAGAAATCTTGCGGACGCGAAGAGTCAATAACCTCACGACCATAGAGAAGTTCCAGGACGAAAGTTAAGAAAACCTATTTATGGGTCTTCATCTAAATGACCTAGTCTGGCATCAAGATAAAAATTATAAAAACATCGAGGAGGCGTCACAAAAGGTCTCACTGACATGTAAAACGTAAGGGTGGCTGTCACATGTTCTTAAGGGAAGGAGGTTGTATATAGAGAAAAGAAGAAAAATAAAAACTATTTCCAGTGAGATTGTCTACACTCCATTATAGAGTAAAACCAAAGTTAAACGTAAAAGGACTACTACTCACTATAACTCGTAGAAAAGTATATGAATAGCCGGTGAACAAACAGAAATCTTTAGCAGATGAGTTGAGAAATCGAATTTAAAAAAAAATTTCGGCATGTTGTAATCAGAACCACTACTAAAGAACCGCACCGTGGTTTCGTGTCCGTTGTTTCACTTTTATCTGGTCACCCTAAGGTAGTTTGCCCTTTTGAAGAAGTGTCGTTTCCTTTGTCAGTTATTTTCCTATTCGGTCAGATGTCCTACCCTCTTTTATAAACGCTCCGCACATAGTCTATTCCCTATGTAAAGGTTTTATGCATTCCTTGAGGATGTTGAGTCATCGTACTTTCGCTTATTGGATTAATTTTTCCTATTAGAATTTTTTTTTTTTTTTCCTATTAGAAATTTTGAACTTAAAGATATGGGAATACTTTCTCATTAGAGATAGACTTTTAAAAAGTAAGTATTTTAAGTATAAAAAATCGGTCACGCTTTCCAGGGTCCGGGGTAAGTCCCACGGTGACTCCGGTGTGGTGTCTGTCCTTCTCGGAGTCAAGGGCGTCCGAAGTCTCCACTAAGTCGTGGACGTAGAGGGGTGGGGGTGAGCGAGGGGTCCCTCAGAGCTCCTGGGTTGTCCCAACCCAATACAGAAAGACGAGCTGAAACAAGACTCCCTAGAACGGGACCGGAAACGATAACCACGAGAACACAAAAAATAGCAATACACGAGACATACAAATAAATTTTTATTATATTTAGTTTGGGTCCTGGTTTGGACCCGGGGGCACGTAACCCTCGCACCTCAGAATCGGTGCCCCTGTGGTTCCTTTGGGACCGTGGGAACAAAAACTCGTATCTCAAACTGACTCACGACGTCAGGAGACGTCGGCCGGTGTGGCTCGGGAGCCTCCTGGTTTGCACGCCTGGCGTCTCCGGCCCGGAGGGTCGACCGAGTCAGGCAGTCGACGAGGAGTCTCGTAGTGTCGAGAGTCAGTCTCGGAAAACCCCTCGTGTAGAGACGGAGAAACCCCAGATTGGGAATCAGTTGTCACTACTTCACTTCACTTCAGCGAGTCAGCACAGGCTGAGACACTGGGGCACCTGACACCGGGTGGTCCGAAGAGGTCCGAGGAGGCAGGCACCCTAAGAGGTCCGTTCTTATGACCTCACCCAACGGTAAAGGAAGAGGTCCCCTAGAAGGGTTGGGTCCCTAGCTTGGGCCCAGAGGGCGTAACGTCCGTCTGCGAAATTGGAGACTCGATGCTTCCTTCGGGTCACCACCTCCCCATATTTAGTCCTCTAGTCCTGACTGTATCTGTGTGATGACATTTATTGTGTCTAATGATCATCCTTGGGTGACTTCGGTGCTTTGATTTTCTACGAATGATGACCTTCCTTTTGATAACGTTTGGATCTGTCACATAACTTTTTCGTCTCTGTAATGGAACGACTGTTTCCGGGTAATCAGCTTCAATACTAACCTGATATTTCTTACGACTCACGACTCCTTGACTACGAAAAGTTAACACCACAACCTCTTCTGAGAACTCTCAGGGAACCTGATGTTTGTCTAGGTCAGTCAGGTAGGATTTCCTTTAGTCGGGGTTTATAAGTAACATTTCTGACTACGACTTCGACTTCAAGGTTATGAAACCGGTGGATTGCACTTCTCGGTTGAGTAACCTTTTCTGGGACTACGACCTTTTCTGATTTTCGTTTTCTTCCTCCCTCTTCGTCTCCTACTCTACCAATCTATCGTAGTAACTGAGTTATCTGTACTTAAACTCGTTTGAGGTCCTCTGTCACTTCCTGTCCCTTCGGACCGCACGACGTCAGGTACCCCAGTGTTTCTCAACCTGTGTTGAATCGCTGACTTGTTATTGTGTCCCTTGAGATGAGTCATGAGACGTTACTGGATATACCGTTTTCTTAGACTTTTTTCTCATATGTATGTATATACATACTGACTAAGTGAAACGACATGTGGACTTTGACAGTGTTGTAACATTTAGTTAATATAGGTTATTTTTATTTGTTTATAACTACCCCTGAACACGGATCGGTAGGAATGATAGATAGGAGGAGGACGGGTTAAGAGGGGTCGGAAGTAGAGGGCGATCGGGTCCTGGCTCCGGAGACAAGTATGGTTAAGTACGGTTATACCGTGAACGTCCCTAAGGGTCTACTGATGAAGGTATGAGACTCGAGATCGAACTCGAATCGACCCTGGATGGTACATAAGGATTTTGTTCAGAATGAAAGATAAATACGACCTCCTTCCTTCCAATCTAATCGAGTATAGTCACTGGATGTGAGTGGTCAGTGCCTCAGACACGACTCGGGCGGTATACGTCCTAAAGAGACGTCCGTGTCCCTACCCATACTTCGCCCGTCCAGGGGCGTGTTCCGAAAGTGTCGAGACAAATAGAAGAGTCAGAAGGTCAAGGAAGGAGTCCTCAATCGGTTACGGGACCCTCTTGTCATCCGGACTTCCACCTACGAGGTGGGGCCCAAGTTCAGAACAGATCTAGAGTCGGGGATTCATACCTGAATTAATGACACTTCATCGGTGACGGAGGGTACTGAGATTCGGTTCATTAGTATATAAACCACGTCGAAAAATTTTACAAGAGTCACTTTCTCAACAAAGGGTACTAGATCAGACGGGAAAAGTCTTCTATAGGTTTAGTTAGGACTCATTTTAAAATAAGAAGAGCATATTGGATTATCATTTTTTGTTCGTCCGGAAAAGAAAAAAAACTCACAGCAGAAGACAAAGAAAGATCACGAAGAAGTAAGGAAACCGACACGGCCCTGAATCGACGTCGTGTGTCCTGGAGGTACATGGTCCGTCCGATAAAGCAACACCACTCACTTGCGAGACGAACACCGAACGGCCGAGTCCTCAACACCACGAGTCCGAATCAATTAGACGTCGTACACCCTAAAATTAAGGGTGTGCTCCCTAACTTGGGAGCAGTGGGGGACGTAGAGTTCCATCTAAGAATTGGTGACCTGGTGGTTCCTTCAGGGGTAAAAGACAGAGAAATGAGTACCCATCTTTACGATAATTTCGTGAAAGATTTATTGACTCTTCGTCTTCCGTCTACCGGTGTGTTCTATTTCCCGTTCTAGACAAGTAGTGTCTGACATCTCAAGCGGACTTGATACCTCTATCTTTCTTACCAAGGGGGGTACTCCGACTTGTCTGTTTGACGAAAAAGTTTTCGTTCGAGTAAAAGTCGCAAATACACATTAAATAAAGGGAACTTCGTTTAAAGACAAATCCGTTTCCTTTTTCCTTAGTTCATAAAGTAGTTCTCCCTGGCTTGAACTACTGGACTCCAAGGCGTTGTTGTATACAACGTGGACCCCCTCCCCACTCCCCCTGTGCCGTAGTCCGACTTCCACGTTCGGTCCGTCCACAGGAGTAGTCTTTCTGGTACCGGTTCAGTCCCTAGTCGTGCTTTAGGTAGCCTGGCTGACCCGGCCCCGGTCGGGTAGTCTCACCTGTACTCGATTCCTGCGAACCACCGGAACCGTCAGTCGTCCCGGGCCCCCTTCGGTCGTCTGGACCTCGACCGACACCGTCGATCTTCCTAGGCGACTCTGGAAAATTGACCCCGTCGCCCAAAGTAAAGGAGGAACAGGTCTGGGTCGGAGCAAGAGTTGTCCTGGTCGGGGGTCTCCTCCCGTCCCTTCTCTTAAAGTGTGACCACAGACGTCCGTCTCTCCCTTCACCTTAACATAGGGAGAGGACTGTCTCCGTTAATGTCGGAGGTCTCCGTTTCGGGTCCGCCGGAGAGGGGTCTCAACTAGGATAAAGAGAGGGACCCAACTGTTGATGGAGTCCTGTCCCTATTACCAACAACTATTATAGACGGTGACACGACTAAACTTTGATTTTCTCCCTAATTTACAAATTCGTTTTTCGGTATTCCTTTTTTAGTTGTGGCCGAACGTCCGAGGACAGACGGAGAGTATTGGTGGCGACTCAGACCCGACAGTCCGTAGACTCTCGGAGTGTGGGGAAGGGAGGACCTTGGACCTTCCTTTACCCCAGCTAGTTCCCGAGGGGTGAAAGGGACCAAGGGTGAGGGACGGAGTAGCTGGAGTAAGTATCATAGGTATTTAAGTTTCCGCGTCATGACTAAGACTGTGACCCGGAATGGGATTCGTCCTTAAGGAAAATTTCGAAAGAGTAGTAGAGAAACTGTTCTGAATCGAATTCGTGGCAGTCACAGTCTTTTTGATAACACGATTGCAGTCTTTGTGATAATTTGACACGATTTTGTGTAAGGTCCTAAGGGACCGACAGGTCACCAATCCTCAGACGTAAAAGTGACGGCTCCTCCGTCGGAGTTAGGGACCAGCCCTTGATTCTAGGACGTTCGGTGCGTCGCACCGATTTTGTTTGTCGTTGTGTTTGTTCGCGTTTTGTTTTCGCAAACGTCTCGTCCATTGAGAGGTGGGAGGGAGTCAGAGGAGGGACATCTTGACAACAACAAAACAGGGTCCTCCCGAAACATGCACACAAGAGTGCGTGTGCATCGTGGGAAGGAAGTTGGTCGTGGTGGTGCGGAAATAAAAAAATACGTTTACTGTTGCATTACGATATAATTCAACGCAAAAACTCGTGACATTAACTGTCGTTCAACACGGATTTTAACTTCTCCTTAAAGACGTCTAAAGTTTACCAGTTCAGGAACGGACCTAAAGTTCCTGAAATTTCCTACTCGACTTGAGAACGTGCTTCCTACCAAGACGTTCTTAAAGTTCTGTCACCTTAAGAGAATAAATAGAAGAGTTTGGGAGACATTCGTCGAGGAAACGGGGAAAAGACAAACAAATAGAGACGACAAAAGGAATCTGGAAGTAGTACTGCTACTCTAGTAATCCGTTGTAAATTGAATCGAGGACCAAAGTCGAAAAGGCGTAACGCGCGACACGACTCAGCGAAGTCAGTACAGGTTGAGAAGTGTTTGGATACCCAGTATCGGGTGGTCCGAGGAGACAGGTATCCTAAGGGGTCCGTTCTTGTGATCGTACCCAACGGTAAAGGAAGAGGTCCCCTAAAAGACCTGGGTCCCCAGTTTGAGCTCGGAGAATGCCGAGGACGTAACCGTCCGCCCAAGAAATCGCGGTGCTGTGTATGTATCGTGGAATGCATTGGACAACTAAGGAAAGGACCTAATCTTCCTTATTCTTATTTCTTGAGTCATCAATTTCTTACTGACTGAGAGTTGGGGATCTTAAGAGAATCCTTTAAACGTCCGTCTAGTGCACCTGTATCTACCTGGTGTACCCGTTTCTTGTCGGTCAGTGTCCACCCAGTCCGTCCGATCTCTCTAAGGGTTCCTTCTAGTTCTCTTCAGTCGTCCGAACGTGCGTCACCTTTTTACTACTTCTTAGACCGGAGGTCGGAATTGCTGATTGACTCTAAGAAAAGGGAACTTTCTGATAGTGCCGACCCTGAAGGGACCGTCGGGTCACTAATTCTAAAGTACGAAGGTTACGTCCTAGCTGGGGACCAGTCCCTTGATTCTAGAGTGTTCGGCACACCACACCGGCCTTTTGTTGTGTCGTTGTTATGGTGGACCTTTTAACCTCGTCGACTCGTCTTAGAATCCTCAACTGGAGACCTGTATTCAGGTGGAAGAGGGGTCTAACGACCGAAAAGGTTTATTTCGTGGAAAGAAGAGATTGCTTCGAATGGAGAGCTACATTACCAACACCTCACCGTTCGACTTCTTGGACACAAACCAATGTGAAGACTGAAAGGGGAGTTGGCGGGGAAATGGCGGACTAAGTAGAGTCTAGTGCCATAAAACTCAAAGAAATAAGGAGTACCCCGTAACATCTTGATTTTATTGACATATATAAAGCACGGTTTCTTTTTGAAAGTCTCTTCATTCGAACGAGCTTCAATGTATTTTACTCAATTAGTGAAAACACCTTCTAAACAAAAAAGATAGTATTGAAATAACACGGTAATGTACATAATATTATATTACATACGAGTCAACAAGTCGGCACAGACTGAGACACTCGGGTACCTGACATCGGGCGGTCCGAGGGGACGGGTATCCTAATAGGTCCGTTCTTATGACCTAACCCAACGGTACGGGAGGAGGCTCCCTAGAAGGGCTGGGTCCCTAACTTGACCTCAGAGAATACAAAGGATGTAACCACCCACCCAAGAAATGGTGATCCGGTGAAATATCTATGATAGTTCAAAAGAATAACTTTACGTTTATTTACCCAAGCTAACTTTTTGTTAAATTTCGGGGTCGATATATTTTAGAGATACTTGACCTTTAGTAAATTGACGTCCTTGATTAAGTTGAAAAAAGGAGTGTTAAAACTTTTTGGTCGAAGTTGTCCTAGATATAAATACTTTCTTACACACGAAACTGTATGTCTAGTTTTGTGTTCTAACGTCCTCTATAAAATCCTGAAAGGGTTTAAGAATTTTACACACTCGTCCCTTCTTTTTGTGACCTAGACTCAGTCTTCTGAAACCAAACACAGGGTCCAAATGGAGAACAATCAAAAAAAAAAAAAAGTTAGATAAACTCGACGTCAAAGGAGTGTTATGTTACTACACATAACATAGTAATTCGATCATAAATCACTCGTGAATCCTATGCGGTCGGGACATGATTCACGGAATGTGTCTTCTAGATCCATTAGATGTGTAGTTGTAACACTCCCAGCATAGAATAATTGGACAAGATGTTTGCTCGTTGCGCGAGTCTCCCCAATTGGTCGAACGGGTTCCAGTGTGTCGGGTTTCACTCCTGTACCCTTAAGTACTCGTTCATCAGACTCGAGATACACCCTCCATTAAAAAAATTCACGAAAGAGCGAACATAAAGGAAGTAAGATAAGATGCGTAGGAGGATATTCTGTCAATAATTTAGTAATAAAATTTTTTTTTAGTCCGATACGACCCAGAAGTAATACCGTACGTCATACACCAAGGAACTGGTCCCTTCTTTGGACCCAGGGGCCGTAACCCTCGTACCTCAGAGTCGGTATAGTCTCTTCAGGGAGTTTAGCAAGAAAAGACTTTTAGAGTCGACCGGGAACTAAGCGTGGCAATTTGAGATGTAAAGATTGGACCGTAAGCCGCAGAAGTACTATCGCGAGGGTGGGTAGAGATCCCCGAAGGGCCCACCGAGTCCCCATTTCTCCGACGGGCGGTCACACCCTCCACGTCCTCTGAGTCCAAGGTAGGGACCCAGCCCTTCTAGGGACCTCTTCCTTTACCGTGGGGTGAGGTCACAAGAACGGACCTCTTAGGGTACCTGTCTCCTCGGACCACCCGATGGCAGGTGCCCCAGCGTTTCCCAGTCAGTCCTGGCTCGGGGACTCGGGCCCGCGTGCGAGTGGAGAGATCTGACGGAGAGACTCTGCGAGGGTACGCGACAGGAACCTGGACTCTACGCGAAGTAGACGGCGACAAAGGAGGCTGGGTTTCCGGAAAGAAAGAGTTCCCGGTTCGAAAACGCGTTGATCTACTAAGGACAGACCTCCCTAAAGAACGATGAAGTAGACCTTTAACACGCCATCCCTGACACATTAAATATAATAAAGGAATTTATTCGATAGTACATATCAATAAACACATGTCCTTAATAGTGGACTATCCTTTTATAGGACCTTCTGCCTGCTTTCGTCACGTGCCGAGAAAGATATGGGGTGGACCCTTGAGCTACTCACAAAGGTGCTCCGTCCAGAACGGCCGAAAAAACCCTTCACCCTGGCCCTCCCTAGACACCAGGGTCACCCCCACTTACTTGTCGGAACCTTCGTAGTGAAAGTCAAAAAAAAAGAAAAATTAAGTAAAAAAATAATTTCCTATTAACGAAATGTCTTAAAACAAGAAAAGACAGTTTGGAGTTGTACTTAGTCGGTATCCATATGTATATAGGGGAGGGAAACCCCGGAGAGAGGGTAGAGAGTAGTAAAGATAAATTAAAACGGTTGTTTCTCCAAATCGGAGTCCGGTACTCTTAGTACTTCGGGTAGGAACCCGATGTGGCGGAAGGTTCAAATGGACACCGCCCACCCCCACCCCATCTTTCGGACACGGGAAGACAGCCACCGAGTCTACCATCTCAGACGGACGTCAGGTCCTCTGGACCCAAGCTAGAGACCCAACCCGTCTAGGGACCTCTTCCTTTACCGTCGGGTGAGGTCATGAGAACGGACCTCTTAGGGTACCTGTCCCCTCATCCCGTCCAATGTCAGGTACTCCAGCGTTTCTCAGCCTGTGCTGACGAGTCGAGTGAAAGTGAAAGAAGTCAAGGTCTTAGGGAAAGTCGGACAGAACTTTAGTCGTCAACTGGGACACCAAAACCAACCTGACAAATGTATCACCTCATTTATTGTCGTGGGCCGGGAGTTTCTACAGAAACGTAAAAACGAAAAAACCGTCTCAGGGAGTATTTCGAATATATAAATTTAGCGACACTTCATCTGTTAACTTTCAGGCAGGGAAGTGGAGAAATGTTATTCCCAAGTTTTAGGAAATCGTTCACCTTGGACTCTGCCCTTTTTTTAGGGAACTTTACACCGGAGTGTTCTGTTGATCTGCTGTGACGGAGGATCACAGATTATATCCATGACGAAGTGTAGGCTCTTGTCTTGGCACCACTGGACCTCTGCCTCCAAAACCCCAACCAAACTCACACATAAATGGGTATCAAATTAGTGTTTGACCTAGGGTTTGTTCCTTGAAAACTTACAAGTGTTGGTTCTAAGTTTAGTCCAGAAGTTTAAGTGTAGGGAAGGACTCGGACCGTCCATCCCAAGTGTCTCGACACCGCGTTAGGGAAAAGAGTCGCAAATATCATGGTAAGCACACACACACACACACACACACACACACGCACGCACGTACGCACGAGTCGGGACAGATTGACAAAACTTGGGACACCTTACATCGGGTGGTCCGAGGAGACAGGTACCATAAAAGGTCCGTTCTTATGGCCTTGCCCAACGGCAAACGAGGAGGTCCCCTATTGGGTCTTTACCTTGGACGCCGAGGACACAGCGTCCGTCTAAGAAATGTCTACTCGTTGGACTCTTCAGGAATTTCATAGTCGCCTGGGAGACGCGGGGGAGGGGGCGGCAGTTTGTGAAGTCTCCGGGTGGAGTCTGTGATTCGGAGGACAAACGTGAACTTCCTAAGATATTCTACGCTACCTTTTTGGGGTTTCTTAAAAAACCGGTTGGGTAGGTACCCTCTTTTCCAACCTCCAAAAAAACTCAAAGGACCTCGGTCACTTGACTCGAGGTCCCAAACGTTTATGTCCGATGAACGAATGGGTCAGGGGCCCATGGCGTCTGTATGCCGTCCCATCCCTATGACACCAGAACATTTCTCCTACTACCGACCATGGGTGTCCCGAGGTACGACTCCTACCGGGGTGCGACTCAAGTTGCACGACTACGGTCGAACTCGAAGAATTGTGAAAGACTTGGTGCCAGGGGTGGAAAAGGAAAACGTGAGTCTGGACGTTTAGTACATGAACGAAGACGAAAATTGTCTTAAACGATGGAAAGAGAAAAGAGGGGTGAAGGACGGAACTGAGAGACAAGAGTCGTGGCACGACACGGGATTCGGATCGGGCCTTTTTCTCTTCTCAGAGCCACTACTATCGGACCTGGGTAGAAAATGAGGGGTTGGGGTTGGAGATTCTGCTCCTCACACACAGAAGGAGACTTCACATGGACGGTGCCAGTGCACTGCCGTGTCCCTTCGGGTCCGTAACAGTGCCAAACCTGGGTAGCAGAGAATGACCTGGGGCAGACCGATGGTACAAATAAGAACGAGGGGTTGACATAGAAATTTGTCAGTCGCTGGGACGACCGTTTGGATCCATAGTCCATTTCTTCGTATACCCCAACTTGTGAGAAGTCGAGTCCGATGATAAGACTGTATAGACGGAAAAAAAAAATAACATAAAATAACTTCATATCAACTGAAAGTTACAACACAATTCATGACGACATGTCGTTTCAACTAAAGTAATCTGTATAAGAAAGAGTATAAGAAAAGATAATGTCAAATAGTGTCCTATCTTAAGGGACACGACACGTTATCCCGGACCCAATAGGTAGGACATACATTATCACCGTAGACACCCAGGGTTTTACGATCAGGTAAGGAAGGGGAACGGAACTGGGGAACCCTTGGGACAGACAAAAGGTGCCTGTATAGAGGACAAAAAGGGTGCAGAGGAAAACTAGTGTCTGAAGGAACATGGTGAACAGTGGAGGAGAGAGGGACGGGTACAGACCGTCCAAAGACGAGAGGATGTACTGGCAGATGAATGGATGGTTGGTGAAGACAGAAGGAGGGTGGATGGACGGACAGTCTAGTGTGTGACTTGTGGTGGATGTGCGGTCTGTGATAATTATCCAATGCGTGTATGGGAAGTATAAGTTCTAGGCATCCAAAAAAGGAAGTGAAAGGAGAACTCTTTTAACTTCCTCCAATCTATTGAACTACCCCAACCTTTGCCTAGAGTTTAGGAAGACTTGCATTTCGAGGACGAAGAAGGAGATGTGATCACCAAAAGAAAGAAAAAAAAAAAATGTGATCACCAAAAGTTTCACACCAGGGGTCTAGTCGTGGGCCTTTGACCAATCTTTACGTTAAAAATCTGGGTGGTGGGGTCTGGACAACTTAGACTTTGAGACCCTCCACCCGGGTCGTTAGGGAGTCTTGTGTGGGAACCCCACTAAGACTACCTACGAGTTCAGACTCGGTGACGAAGGGCGGTGCAAAATAGGGTAACGACAGACGGAAGAGACGTAGGATCCTAACCATCGGGTCCAAAACCCGGGAGGGGTGAGGACGAGGGGGTCTCAGACTCGTAGCGTCGTCGCCCGTCCAACGTAAGACCTAGATCCAGGAACGGAAAGGCAGAAGAGAGAAGGACCCACAGACGTGGAAAAGTCTGTCGTAAAGGTCTTTGGGTTCAGTAGAAGGGGGGAGGAGTCCTACGGAGGAGGGAGCGGAGAAGTAAAACCAAAGACTAAAGTGAAGAAAGGGTATATGAGTGTGACTTTGAACTTCAGGAATTAACAAATAACGAAAACGGTGAGATAGATACCCCGAGGGGGTCCCTGACTCATCCATTTCTTAGGGGCACGCCACGGCCTCTGAGTCCAAGCTAGAGGTCCAGTCCTTCAAGGGGACCTCTTCCCTTACCAATGGGTGACGTGAGAAGAAGTGAGGGCACGGACCGTCCGATGTCGGGTACCCCAACGTTTCTCAACCTGTGCTGATTTACTGATTTGGTGGTGGGGGACGGATATAGTAGAATATTTTAGAGAGGGTCGGGAGTATGGTTAAAAGAGTCAGAATACGGTAGATCGGAAAACTGAGAAGGGGAACAGGGGTAAAGTCGAACAGAATACTCACAGACACTCTCGACAAGACTTCTCGTCGAGGACTGGGTGGTAAGTCTCTATTTCTCAGAGCTAGGATATCCAGAGTGGAGGGGGTGTCGGGAAATATACGGAAAATCCCGTGGAGCGAACTTAACGTTATTACACACACGAATAGACTGAGTTACCGTGCCATTCTTTTACTCTGTCCAAAGGCCTTTGGTAAGTTATATTAGTCGAAGTCACAAAAAAAAAAAAAAATACAGTAGTACAGTTGACCGACTAATCTGTGGACGGTAACCTTCTCTTAAACCACCTGTAGTGGTTGTAAAAATGTCTCGGTATTGCTTGTAAGGGTCACTGGGTCTTGTTTGAGGGTTATTGGGTCTTAAAAGTCCCTGACGTTATTCTTTTCGAGATGGCGACTTTCGTCTTTCGAAAAATTTACTGGTGTCTTAGTGGAAACCTTCTCAACGGAATCCCGGCTGTCCTCTCCATCTGTCTAAGGGTCATAATCACGGGATTACTGTGTTAATGGTGGTGGGAGGAGTAAATCGGACTAAGTAATTCGGGAACCTAAGGTAATCGATTTCGGTCAGGAAAACAACGGCCACCTCCATTATTTATCACTTACCGTGGAAAGAGGTCGGTGGGTAGACTAATCGAATTTTACTGGAGTACGAACAAAGTGTGTGATCGCACTGAGTGTGACTACAGTAGTTTAGGACAATTTGCTCACAACTAAGGGGTGCCGGTAGTCGTGGAAGGGTTTCCGAAGGTGTCCCTGCTAATGACTTTCGGAAAACATGATTGAAAAAAAAAAAAACCTACAACATGTTATTCGAAATGGGCACTCAATTAACAGAGACAACTGTGTAATTCAGAAATGAAAACTCACGGAACGTACGTTTGTTGAACAACTCTTACTCGGTGGGAATGTAAAGGTCCAAAATCACTTCCGGTACAAGATTATTCTGATTTACCTTATTAAATTTTTTTTTTTTTTGGGTTCTGGTCAAAAGAGACCAATCTCTTATAATCACAAAGACAAGTACTTAATAAGTAGCCTCGTGGACTGCAAACACAATGAGAAGAGTAAAGTAGTTTTGCAGATACATAATAGAGCGAACGGGAGGGTTAGTAGGGAAGTCCATCTGTCCCTCTGTCAATCGGGGGAGACGACTATCGTTCCTACACACTTAACTGGGCCCAGCGACTTTAGGACGTTCCAGTTCATTCATCGTCTTCTCGGGGTCGGAAGACAGACGAAGACCATCTCCGACTACGATTTTCAGAGAGAATTAATAACATTCGTTAACGAATTTTTTTTAAGAAAAAATGGAACCTACCCGCTGGGATTCTTTATCTCCATTATCCTCCATTCTCGTCCTTCTTACTCCACGTCTCGTTCCTACTGTCCCCTTCTCCTTCTTTAAAAGAAACTTACCTGTAGCTTAGAGTTCGTCAAAGCTTAAATGCCGAAGAAGAAAAAATGCCTTTTGAAAACTAAATTTATAATGATATCTCCTCTCGATCTTAAAATTACCACTAACTAAAATTTTTCAATTCCGGACCCTTTAGTTTCTTCGTTTTCGGAACTATATTCTTTTTTAGAGAGACCAGTTGTCGATCTCAGTTCGCCTGGAATTGCCCTTTTCTAAGGTGACGATTTACTCCGGGGAGGGTGCCGGGGATGGACTGACGGTCAACGAGGGTAGAGAAGAGACGACCACAATCGACGGTAGTCACCTTTCTTATCGGAAGGTGGGTGTGAAGTCGACGTCGAACAAAGAGAGACTGAATTAGGACGGGTAAAACCGGGTACTGGGTCAACTTATCTACCTAGAACACAAACTAAGAGGACACTTCTGAGCAACGTTCCAACTGAACCTTTAACAGAACGATCCCGAAGGACTTCGTCGAACCGACCGACCGGTCATTATTGGTTAGACAATAAGTTGACAACTAACTCGTGACTAAAACAAAAGACGTGTCACTATCCGTGGTCAATGTTTTCGAATTTTAAACTGTTCACGTAGTGACCAAAGACTTCGTACAAGTACCGACGGCCCTCCCTCCCCCTCTTTTTAATCCTCAAAACCTAATTATATATATGGTATAATATATAATAATAATATATAATATGTAATATAATAATATCTTATATATAATATATATATATTTCGTAGTCTGTACTGACTTCACCAAATAGTGTGTGATGGACGTGAATTCAAAAGATAAGTCAATCTTCCATAGTAAATGTTCAAAACGAATAAATGAACCGACCAGGCCCAGAATCAACATCGTACCCCATAGATCAAGGGACTCGTCTTTAACTTGGACCAAGGGGACGTGACCCTCCCGTCTCAGGATCGGTGACCTGGTGGTCCCGTCAGGGGTCCATAGTAAAAAAAGTGAGTAATTTAAAGGATTTGTGAATTAAATTTCGTCTTTAACTACCACGGAGAAGTTAATTCCTTTGTGACACGACAAAATCAACTTAAAATGAATATGGGAACATTCATTTCCTCAGTACAATTCCTTAGTTTAGAAGATTAAAAGGCGTATAGGTGGATTCTGTAACTGGCCGTCCTCTCACTATAGTTACCGACTGTCGTTAGTTAGTTAGTTAATATTTCGTCCTAGTACTCTTGTTCTGAACAGTCAGAGAAAATTGAAAGAGGAGGTCACCTCACTGACAAAATTAACGATCTACATCACTTCTTTTTCTGTACGTTATAAAACTAAAAGTACTTCGTAAATTCAAAATATAAAACTCATTGTATCAGTAGTGGTCTATACTTATATTTTAGAGATTTTAAGATTATGTATATCATATACATAAATACATAATATATATATATATATACATTACGGAGACCCATACATAGACAAGATCTACAGTGTCGTTGTATTCCATTCCCCTCCCCACCTATTTACTGGGGATGTACCAATGTGTAGAACTAATTCCGAAAAGGAAAGAGAAGGAGACTTCTCGGTCACCCCACTCTCAAATTTTAGTAATTCTAAAAGTAAAATTCCCCTGGACTCTTTTATGTCACTTTTATTACCTATTAATTGGATCAAGTAGGACGACGGAAGATTATAAACACTCTGGTCTAACAATATTGTTTACCAGTCAATTTTATGTACCCAGAGGGGGAAGGACCCAGCCCTTCTAGGGGACCTTTTCCCACACCGTTGGGTGAGGTCGTAAGAACAGACCTCTTAGGGCACCTGTCTCCTCGGACTTTCCGATGTCAGGTGCCCGAACGTTTCTCATCCTGTACTGAAGCACTGATTTGTTATTGTTTATATCGAAATATATGAAATATAGACGGAATTCTATTGAATTTTTTTAATTCATCTGACTAGATATTAGAGATCTGTATGAAACGGGAGTAAAAGATATGTGTCCGTCATATAAATAGTCGAGGTCGAGAGGGGTAAAAACTAAGGATTATTGATTACAGAAGTCGTAGAATTGTAAGAGGTTCAAAGATCGTACTGTAATTACGTTTGACGGAAGTCTTTAAGTTATACAGTTGTCGTTAGAGTGAGTCTACCTCGTTTTTATTGGACTTCCTTGACACCTGTCTCTATTTATTCTTCATAGAATGCGAGAAGACCTGCTTCGACAGCGTATTGAAGACGAAAGTAATGACGGACGTTTATCACTCGGTTCCTTATCGTCCAGAACCGAGTTTGCAAGGGAAGATGGTCCTAACACAAGTCTGTACATGTTGAAGTTGCGAGTGAAAGTAATACTAGTTCCCTACCCCCGTACACACGCACCTTTCAGCGAGTCAGCTCAGGGTGAGAAAAGCTGGGGGTAAGTCATACACCTGATATCGGACGGTCCGAGGAGACAGGTACCCCTAAGAGGTCCGTTCTTATGACCTAACCCAACGGTGTGGGAAGAGGTCCCCTAGAAGGGTTGGGTCCTTAATTTGGACACAGAGAACGCAGAAGACGTAGTGGTCCACCTAAGAACTGGCAATACGGTGGACCCTTCGGGGTCAGATGAATCAAGATTAAGACTTTTACAAGTCTTTCGGTCTCCGCTTCTAGAGTTTACGACTAAAACATTTTCTGTGAGAAACAGTCCGGTTGAACTTAAAAGAAACTGTTATCTCCAATTGATGTTCTTCTCGAATCTTGCTCATACCCCGTAAAGTTAAAATCACTCAAAAACCGGAAATTTAAGACTTATTACGTTCACCCAGGACCATCGAACGCCTTGTAAACCCAAAATGATTATCCAACTAAATGTAGTGTGGGTGTGTGTGTTACTAATGTATCCCCAATCACTCCTGTGCGGAGGCCCGACCTAGGGGACCCCGTCAAGACTTCAAGTTTTCCCGAGACTTTTGTCTTCCCGAAAACAAACCATACACCGTTTGAAAAACCGACGTTTTGGGATGGACTTGGTTACACTTTGATAAAAATCAGACATAGGATGAATCTCACTCGTGAGGACACAAAGCGACGTCTTCGCGATTGCGCTAACTAATATCGCGACGAGACCGGGGAGGATTCAAGACTTTCCGTCGACCCTGATTTCCGTCACGTATTTCCTAACATCTTTTCATAATTTATCAAAGAGAATCGAAAAAAAAAAAAAAATTTGTTTCCTAATTCTTCTACGTTTATTTTACATACTTTCTATGATGTAAGGGTCTCTATCAAACGTAACCTACCTGAGAAAATTTTTTTGAAAAAATTTTTAAATAAACTAGAATAGACAACGTACGTCCTAGACAAAAAACAAACAAACAAACAAAAAAATTCAACGCCGTACGCCCCAGAGAGAATCAATGTCGTACACTTGAGAATCAACGGACGTGCACCCTAGATCAAGGGACTGGTCCCTACCTTGGGACCCTGGGACCTCAGAATCGGTGACCTGGTGGCCCCTTCAGGAACCGGAGCAAAAAGTAAAGTATGTTAATTCTAAAAAAACTCTTCTAGTGGACCAGATTGGGGAAGTAGAGTGATTACTCCATCACTAGAGACCTCCGATACACGAAACGAATTCCAGGGTATAAAGTTTTTGGTTCTCTCCTGTAACTTTTACTAAAAGAGGTAGTGAATAATGACGTTCCACTTTCACTTTAAACGAGTCAACACAGGATGAGAAACACTGAGGTACCTGATATGTCAGGTACCTTAAGAGGTCCGGTCTTATGACCTCACCTATCGGTAAGGGAAGAGGTCCCCTAGAAGGGGTGGGACCCTAACTTGGGTCCGGAGGTCGTAACGTCCGCCTAAGAAATGGTCGACTCGGTGTTCCCTTCGGGAGAATGACGTTCCGTGAGGGATAATGTACCGGTCCAGGTTGTCGTCTTAGTTTGTAGACATCGGAAAATCAAACCAGGACACGATGGGGGCTCAATTACTCTTTTGTTGTGTTTCGTTTTATTTTTTAGTGACCCTAGGGGGAGAAGGGGTCACCCACCCTACTCCCGAAGTGAATCAACGGTAGTGTGGACGTTGGACCCCGGCCCTACCTCTGGACCCCGAGACGCCAGTCGCGAGCCCCAAACCGTGGACGAGTCCCCGTGGACGACCCACTGTTCGGGCTCCGAACCAAGTCCCCGGGAAGTGTCACGTATCTCCCGAACAGTGGAGGGACCTCGAGCCTGTCGGTTCGACCCATATACATTCTTTTAAGTACTCCGAAGTCCCTTTCGTCTTAAGACTAGCCTAGACAATGTGTAAAATATATTTTTCTGCGTTCGTTTCGAAACGAGTATAGACTCTCGGACCACCTGTGTCCAGTCGTGACGTCGACGAGTACTGGTGGGGGTCCCCGACTGTGTCGGAGGAGCACCGAGGAACGAGAGCCCGTGACCCACTTCTGCCGTCCAATGGACGTGCCCGAATTCACCGAAGTATATAACATAATAACAAAATGTTAAATAATTGTAAAAATAGTAAAAAATAACTCCATACCAATTACAAGTTGCAACACAATCAAAGTTCACAGGTCGTTTCACTGAGTCAATATGTGTGGGTGTGTGTATTTATAAGAAAAAGTATCTGAAAATGTAATGTCAAATAATATGCTACAACTCATGTGAAGGGACGCGATATGACGTCCAGAAACAACAATTAGACAAAATACAGGACAACGCACATATGCAATTAGGGTTTGAGAATCAAATAGAGAGAGAGAAGGGGAACGAGAGGGGAGACCATTGGTACGAATAAAGGATACAGACGCTCAGATAAAGAGAAAACATTTATTCAAAACAACATAGTAATTTTTTAAAGAAAAAGTGTTTATTCACTATAGTATATTATAAACAGAAATAGACAAACCGAAAAAAGTGAATCATACTTTTAGAGATCGAGGTAGGTCAAACGACATTTACTGTAATAAAAACAGAAAAAAAATTTATTGACTCATTATAGAGAAATGTATATATATATATATTACGTGTATATGTTTGTATGTGTGTGTGTGTGGGGTACATAATAGAATTCGACAAGCTCAAAACATTACTCTACCCCTTACTGGGAATTGTACATAACATGGTGTGAAGTAAAGTAACCAATAAAGTAGGGTCTCATGAAGTTTCTTAGGAACTCAAATTTCTCGCCGATTGACAAGTCCCCTTAAGGGACCACCAGGTCCCCACTCCTGAACCGAAAAGTGTTCCCAGGTCCCTGGGGACGACCCCCTTGATTCTAGGACGTTCGGTACACCGAACCTTGAGAGACGGGGGGCGGGGTGTGTGTGGTCGTTTATTTCTCCTCGATGAGTAAAGAGTGAAAAAAGTCGTTCTCTCCGTTCCAAATCACCACTTTACTTGTGTCTTCCTTTGGTTCAAACTATGGTCTGAAACTTACTGCCGTAGTCCCAGTCTAGTTGTAGAACACTTTAGGTCTTAGCGTTTCGTGTCAGTGTTTCATTTCACACACAACAAGATAATTGTCTACTTGCTCTTAAGAAATTTTTATACTGAATAAAATAAGTAAATACAAACTCTTATTATAATTACGTCATCGTATATGCGTCTTGATACACACACATGTGTGTGCGTGTGTGTCTTTGTGCATACGTGTCCCTTTCGGGTCGAAGGAGTCTCGTCGCAGATTGACTCGTAAACCTCTGGTCAAAGGGACCTGACCGAAGACGAGACGTGGGAGTCGACTGAGACTCAGAGATATCGACCTCAATTGGAAAGGAATAATTACGGTTTATAGTTAGACCTTTTTTACGTTTTTATGTAAACGATTCTACATGGTCCGAAGACGTCACATACTACCCTCCCTGGAGAAGTTTAAGGATGAGACAACAAGCGGCCGGAACACGAGAACCTGTTTAAGAAAAACAAAAAATTTAATACCTTCATACTTTTGTGTAACTGTCCTTTGATCCTTTTATGTCTTGTTTCAATGTATATCAAGGTGATATATAATGTTAATGTAAAATTCGTCTATTTCTAAAAATTGACATCAAAGTCATAGTTTCGGAGTTTTCAGTTATCTTACTTATAGGTCTCAACATCTCGTTATTTCATCTTGACTTTTCGTGATACTTGGTTAAGTTCTATTGATTCTAAGTATGTCAAAAGTGTGTCATCATCCTATCTTTAAGATAAGTTCAAGGGTATCTGATATCTGATCCTCTGTGACCTTGTATAGGTCCCTGTGTTTCGTTCACGTTTTTACAGTACCAGATTTCCAAAACTCTGGTATGGCTTAGACAAGAGAATAGTGACGTCTTAATGCAATCTTTAGTCATCTATAAACTTTCACTGATCTTTTATTAAGTACATGAAAGTTAACGTTGCATTGTAAATGGTTCTCTCTAGAACTAAATCGGTGGCTTTCGAAGTTATTTCAATCTTCTGACTTTTTTTTTTTTTTGTACCTCCCACTAACGTCTCTTCTTTCGTAAATTTACTCTCTGATTATCGTTTTACTCTTTAATCGTAGTTTCCAGGAAGTCTCTGGAGTACATAAACTTTTGACTTGCCGAGAACCTGTCGAAGAAATGGAGAGACCTTGAACCGAGGGAGGAGCCACTTCACTACTGTTACGCAGAAGTCTCCCGAGAACTTCAAATCCAAGTTTGTTCCATCTGAACTTCGCAGAAGTCGTAGCAATTGTGAGTGTAGGAGATAACTAGGGTGGGGACTCTTTGCAGGAAGGGGTCAAAGGAAATCCACTCTGATTATTTGAGAGACGGCTTCCCAGGACAACGAAAGGCAGGTAGCGGGGCAGGGACCTCGGGTCACGCAGACACGCCTCCTTGTCGCCTTCCCCGATAATTTACGACCGACCGGTACATTGAAAAGGTAGACACATTTCTCCCGTAAAGGTATAAGGTTTCAACGTCTGCTCCTTTGACTTTGGTCTCCAATTCCTTAAACAGGTTCTGCCGTCTCGACCAGTCACCACCTCGTCCCGAACAGTTGGCTCGCTAAGTCCTACCCGTTTGTATTGGTACCCGAAGGGACCACCGAGTCGACCCTTTCTCAGGCGGACGTCACATCTTCTGGTGGACGTTATGTCCTCTGGGTCCTAGTTGGGGACCCAGCCCTTCTAGGGGACCTCTTCCTTTACCGTTGGGTGAGGTCACAAGAACGGACTATGTAGGGTACCTGTCTCCTCGGACCGTTCTCAGTCTGTGCTGAATCGTTGATTTGGTACATGCATTGGTATTTTTAGGTACCTTTCCAAAGACCTTATAGAACAATAGAAAACACAAAGGAGGGATTAAAAGGTCCCGGAAGCTAGGGTACCCGTTTTACCGTTTCCGTACTCTGAAAGGACCGTCAAGTCACCAATTCTGACACGAAGGTGACGTCGCCCCTTACCCAAGTTAGGGACCAGCCCCTTGATTGTAGAACGTACGGGGGACCGCCAGTTTTATCGTTTCCGTTGTTGATGTTCTGCACAAACCAAAAGAAATTTGGATGACTAACCAGAGTCGGGTTGGTTAACTCGAACTCTTAAGTGTAGTCAAAAGAGAGAACAGTTGACATCCCAATGGTTATTTTGACGTAGCGATACTCCGACCGATGACGATGCGCTAGTGCGAGTCAACACAAGCTGCAAAACACTGGGGGTACTTGACATCGGGTGGTCCGCGGTGACAGGTACCCTAAAGGGTCCGTTCTTATCACCTCACCCAAAGGTAAAGGAGGAGGTCCCCAACTTGGGCTCAGAGGGTGTAGAGGACGTAACGTTCACCTAAAAAAAAAAGTTTGGTCACTCTTTGGTCTCTTCAATCATTTCTAACATATTTTTACGAAGACTAGAAAACAGACGAACATATAAAGAACCACCTCCTCCCCCAAGATTCTTGGTCGTCCGTACTCGACTGAAGTCAAAGTCACTTTGGGAACGTCAAAGACGTATCTACGACGTACAAACGTCCATGGCGGTGCGAATGTGTGGAGGGCGGTTTCGTCCCCACGGCAATCGGAAAGGACTCACGAATGCTTTAAGGTCCGGGACAGAACGGTCGACTAATTTGGAAGTGTGACAGAGACATACCGACTGAACAAGGGGGGACAAAATGTCTACCTCCGTAATTCAAAGTCTCTCTTACTCTTTGAACAGGTCACATTGAGTCTAACAGTCCCCGTCCTAGACTTGAACTAGGGTTCAGGTGAACCGAGTTCTAGAGGTAGAAAGTAACGAGGAGTGTGTCGGAGGACACTTCTATTACGGGTCTTGACGGCACCACTCCCCGTTCGAAAAGAGGAAAGGCCTTACTTTCGGTCGCTGCCAGTGACTCGTGATCACAGAACGGACTCCTCGTGCACCAAAACCTCAGACTAACGACGGAGACTTGGGACCGAGGTGGTGAATCAAGATTCGGACGAACGGACGGATATTTTACTCGCACTATTGTTATTATGGTTGGAGGACCTGGATAGGATCTCTAATTTATTTTAATGGGTACATTTCGTAAATCGTGTCACTGATCATTCAAAAAAATTTTTACAATCGATAAAAAGTTATAACTTACGGGACACTATTTTATTTTACCTTTTCTTACACTTTTCCTTTCGTATACACACACACACGGACATACATACATTGACTTAGTGAAACGACATGTAATATTTAATCGTGTTATAACTTTTACTTAATATGAAGTCACTTTATGTTAAATTTTTAGATCGATAAAATAAATAGTCCGTTGAGGGTTACATTTACACCTACCTCAAGGGTTTCACGTAGGATGTAAGTCAACAAACCTGAGTCTTGTATATTTCTTATGATCTACAAGACAAACACACACACACGAACGAGTCAGGGAGTCCACACAGACTGAGAAACACTGGGGGACCCGACATCGGGTGGTCCGAGGAGACAGGTACCTTAAGAGGTCCGTTCTCATGACCTCACCCAACGGTAAAGGAGGAGGTCCCCTACAAGGACTGGGTCCCTGACTTGGACGTAGAGAACGCAACCGTCCACCTAAGAAATGGTGGCGGGGTAGACCCTTTGGGTCTCCAAGATAAACTAAGGGGGCATTTCACGATAATAACACAGCGACCGTTACATACGAGAATCTAAACGTAGGGTCTCGCCTCCGAAACGTCCTACTCCTACCTCGGACCGTGTTAGACGAGATGGCGCCCCCCACCCCTCCCATCCCCCTGTTCAGGTTCTCGAGAGTCCGACGGAATTCGGGAACGAGGTGTCAAGATACTCCAAAAGACGAAGTCATGATGAGAGAAGAACGCCATCAGTACTTGATCAGTCGCGGAGACCGTCGACAGGTTTGGAATTTTTTTGGTTGTCAAGAGAAGGGGGGACGTGGGAACGGACGACGTGGGACACAGCTTATAGGGTAAAAGAGTTATCGACCGAGTCCTTTTGTCGACGATTAAACACTACTAGACACTCGGGAATTGGAAGGGTCTCGACAAATGGCAAAACTTCTTTACCTTAGATCTCAAAGTCCGTTACTCAGTCTCTCGTTGGGGTCGTAACGTTCGTGACCCTATAATTACTACGGAAAGAATGTCACGGCAAAGCTCTTAGTGCCCCGACTAACCACGGGGTAGACTAAAGGATGGATTATGAAAATACTACCTTCTCTGAAACTCCGTCCGGTTGAAGTAAGCCTTCAAACTGGACCCTGGCACGACTACGACTTCGACTTCGAGGTCATGGCAACGGTGGACTACGTTTCTCGGTTGACTAACCTTTTCTGGGACCACGACCCTTTCTGACTTCCGTCCTCCTCTTCCCCTGTTGTCTCCTGCTCTACCAACTTACCGTAGTGGCTACAACACCTGTACTCAAGCTCGTTTGAGACGCTCTATCACCTCCTGACCCTTCGGACCGCACGACGTCAGGTACCCCAACGTCTCAGCCTGTGTTGACTCCCCGACTTGTTGTTGTAGAGAGAATTCGACTAGAACAGAAGTAGTGGAGAAGGGAAGAAGGTAAGGAATTCGGTCAAAAAAAAAAAAAAAAGATTCTCGGGGACCTAAATTTTTTTTTCTATCAACATTCCATCTGACTGAGACCATTTTTGACCCTGGAGACCATTCCATACACGAACAAGACACCGGTTCAGTCCCTAACAGCTACATAAACACGCCTTGTGTTCGTTATGTGAGTCCGGTCACTGTCCCACACACCCACTGCCTAGTGACTACTGAGTCCAAGAGTAGAACAGGTTCGGTTTTAAGTCCTGTGTACTAGACTGTTCGTGTTTATTTAAATACTCTGTTACCTTGGTTTCCGAACTTTGACCCTACGCACGGTCTCTATGCTGTCGACTTTCTCGGTCTGTCTATTGGTCTCTCTCCTCCGAACTCCCCGTCGTCCTTCTCAGAACTGTAAAGATAAAGATGTAAGGACACAGTGTCCGTCTCTGGTTCTACTTATCGGACTGCTGGGTGTCGCGGGGAAGGTTTGTCTTGTCCCCTAATCACTACGGGAAAGATGTCGTGACCTCGTTTTTCCTAGCTCATGGGCGAGACGAGGCGAGGACTGGTCGTGAAGATTGACGAAGAGTTCGTAGAAAAGGACTTACAGTCCTTCACGGAGTTTCCCTTGAAACTCGAAACCAGAGTCGAGTGTCGAAGTACTACGTGTCTTGGTACGTTTGATTTGTATCACTAAAAAAAACAGAAGGAGAAGGAGTGAATTTTTAGGTCGACCGGGGACTCTTGAGAACAAAGATGACGACGTTACAGAAAGATAGGGATAACGGCAGTACTAGGAGACAAAATTGACGAAGTAACCAAGGGATCAACTACAGGAACGTAAGGTAGAGGAGGAGGGATAAAAAGGGTCTGTGCATGTGGTCTGTGTGTGTGTGTGTGTGTGTGTGTGTGTGTGTGTCTCAGGAGGGTTTTGTGAAACGTATAATGTAACAGATCTTATTTGATGTTACGGGGTGTTATCACGACTTCCAAAAGGAGTCAAGTTAAAGTTTGAGAAGAAAGGTTGAAGTAGAGTCGGGGACGTGGGACGTAACTGAATGTGACCTGATCAGTAAAGGACTTTCTTCGGAGACACGGAAACGTTTACGATAAGGAGGAAAGGGAGAAAAGAAACAAAATAAAAATTTACAGAGAAAGAGACACCTCGAACATGACCGAGAGGACTAGTCTTACGTAGTAAGAGAGGACCCACGAGGGATGTAACATGGGTGAGCTAAGATCGTACAAGTTTCTGATTGGACAGATGTGGGGGAGGAGCTGAGTGGAGTGTCCACAAGTGGAAATCTGGGGTTAGTGAACCGGGTGACAGTCGTAGATTTTCCATGTTCACGTTCGCAATCAACGAGTCAGCACAGGCTGAGAAACTCTACGGTGCCTGACATCCGGCGGTCCGAGGAGACAGGTACCCTAGGAGGTCCGTTCTTGTGACCTCACCCAACGGTACGGGAGGAGGTCCCCTAGAAGGAAGGGGTGGGTCCCTAGTTTGGGTCCAGAGGACGTGACGCCCGCCCAAGAAATGGCTGACTTGGTGGTCCTTGAACGATTATTTACGTATTTTAGTCTCGACTTTAGGTGTGACTCCCTCAAACCGAAGTTTCAGACATGAAGAGTGGTAACTTCTGATAAATCGAAACTTAGTATTTTCGAAATCGTGGCACTGTTACTTCACAGGAACCAGTGTTCCCTCTCGACAATCCTCTGTGCTTACTAAGTTGTTTCGAGTAGAGGTGATCACCTGTTACAGAGTTGAGAATTCGTAATGACTCCCGTCCAGTCAGGAAAAATAGGGAATCAATATTGGGTTTATCGACCTGACCTCGACACACTACACCGGTGTTCTCAGATTCAAATTCTCTTAATGATTAGTTCCCTTTCTTCGGAGACTCTTAGTCCTCTCCTTACTATGAAAGGTACAATATTACGGACCATAAAAATATTCGGTTGAACTTTTGAGTCTTTTTGGGGAGGAATGTCTATTCCGTTACTTTCGAATCTCTGTAATTCATTGGACACGTCTTTGTATAAATTCAAGGACTCTACTCTAAATCTGTGTCAAGACTTTCTGGAGTTTTAAATCTGAGAAATGTATGCAGTTATTTGTTCGTTTTAATTAAAATATGTAAAAGACAACTGTGTTTGATAATGTTGGTTTTTTATAGACCTAATTCTTATACTACATTAAAAATAAAATTGACTATCGATAAACAATAGTCAATATTAATGACCCTTGTGTCTCTCGTTTACAAAAAGACGTTTGATGACGAAACTTAAGTAGAACGTCGAACTATGCATTCTTCGTGTTTTTGGTCACTCTATTCTGACCTTTGTGACCCTACGACACAGGTCAAAAGTCCATGTGTAACACGTTGGTCTCAAAGTCGGTCTACTTTTCTGTTTAAGTCGTCCGTGCCCAAGAGTGAAACGTGGAAGAATAGACAATGACAAGTCTATCTTTGAGAAGAACAAATTTTAAATAAAAATCCGAAGGTACGTACACCCTAGAATCAAGGGACTGGTCCCTAACTTGGGCACGGAGGACGTTACCTTCGTACCTAAGAAGAAAATAAAAAAAGTTAATAAAATACAAACAAATAAATAAAACCGACGTGGCTCAGTAACAACGAAACACGCCTGAAAGAGATCAACGTGGTTCGTCCTGGATAAGAGGTCAAGACCACAAACCCGAAGAGAAACGCCACCGAAGGGAACACGTCGTGTCCCAGATCCTCTTACCCGAGTCGTCACCGTCACGTGCCCGAATCAACGAGGGACCGGACACCTTAGTAGGGCCTGGTCCCTAGCTTCGGTCCTTCGTACCTAAGAGTTGGTGACCTGACGGCCGACTCACGGTTTCTTAGCCACGAAAACTTGACACCTCAACCTCTTCCTGAGAACTCTCGGGGACCCTGTCGTTCCTCTAGGTTGGTCGGGTGGGATTTCCTCTAGTCAGGACTTATAAACAACTTTCCTGACTACGACTTCGACTTTGAGGTTATGAAACCCGTGGACTACACTTCTCGACTGAGTAACCTTTTCTGGGACTACGACCCTTTCTAACTTTCTTCCTCTTGCCCTGCTGTCTCCTACTCTACCGACCTACCGTAGTGACTGAACTACCTGTTCTCAAACTCGTTCGAGACCCTCAACCACTACCTGTACCTCCGGACCACACGACGTCAGGTACCCCAGCGTTTCTGAACCTGTGCTGGCTCAATGACTTGACCTGACCTGACCTGACCCGACGGTCCCTTCGGGGAGTCCACCTTTAGGATATTCAAAGGGTCGTGTAGAAGAGGACGGGTTTCCCTGGTTCGGTTATAGGTCACTTCTATTCAACTTTACCATCTCAGAACGACGGAAATAAGAGAATATAATTATTCACACACGACACTACGAAGATTTTTGACTCACACACGACACTACGAAGATTTTTTACAAGATCTTACTTGTAGTTATTCCCTTCCCCTCCGGGACCCTTCCGTTGAGGAGGTTTTGGACAACGAACACTCTAACGTGTTACCGTTCTTCGTAAACCCGGTTCGAGAACCGTCTTGCAGGACAGGTCTAACGACCGTAGGTCAAGATGAGGAGTCGTCAAAGTAAGGGTAACCGTCTTCTTAAGCTAAAAATGACCTACGATGAGTCAGAGCTCTTGTATATCACTAACGGATTACCCTCAGGAGCCCGTAAACAATGACCTTTGTCTTCTGGAAGTTCCACTTCTCGAGTTTTTTAAAGTTTTACCTAAACTTTAAGAGTTTCCTGTCCCAACAAGACTTCCTGACTTACAACTCTAAGGAAGACCGAGATTCTATGTGACTTGGAGACGAATGGTCTACGACCGAAACTTGTGAAGTCGTAGACGGACAAAAGAGCTCCCCCGGATTTCTTTCACGGGTCTTGTTTTAATTTGAAAATGACCGAAGAGACCACCGAGTCAACCATTTCTTAGACGGACGTTACGTCCTCTGGACGTAAACTAGGGACCCAGCCCTTCTAGGGGACCTCCTCCCGTACCGTTGGGTGAGGTCATAAGAACGGACCTCTTAGGGTACCTGTCTCCTCGGACCACCCGATGTCAGTTACCCCAACGTTTCTCAACCTGTGCTGACTCACTGATTCGTGTATAGAATCAACTTTTCATGTTCGGAACCAAAGGAATAAACTAATTCTCTCCAAAAGTATCATGGAGGGAGAACCATAATACCATTAAATTACACACTACCTGACTTTTACGAAAACACTCGATAACGTCAGTAGGTCAGAAGAGGGATTCTTCATCGACCCTTTATCAAGGTCGACGTCGATTCTCAAGCTTGCGATGTTGAGTTTCTGGGACGGACTGCAGTGTTTCTAGGGGTCACGGTGTTGATCCTGGCACGTCGGATTGACTTTTTTTTTGTTTCGTCCACTGAGCCCTCGTCTAGTACCTCATGGAACTTGCGGTGCACTCCCGACCCTAGTCGAAGAGGTTGTTCTCCCTCAGCGCCTTCTAGCACCCCTTTCCTCTGTCTGTACTCCCTGTCTCCAGGACCCAAAACGGTCCAACGAAGAGGATCGTCGTGTTGAGTGGACTCTCTACAGAACCCACCCCTTTTGTACCTCTACCCGACCGGCCACCCATCGGTGCCTCATCAAATCGTTCTCCCTGTCGTCCTCCTTTCTTCTCCCCATCCATAGTCCCTACACTTCTCTGACTTACCTGTCACGTTCTCCCCTCCGCCACGTCCTGGTCAGAAGGCCGGCTCCAGTGACGGCACCCACGTCCGTCTTCGCCGTCTTAACTAGACTTATTTCAGTCACAATCAGCGAGTCAACACAGGCTGAGAAACGCTGGGGTACCCGATATTGGGTGGTCCGAGGAGACAGGTACCCTAAGAGGTCCGTTTTTATGTCCTCACCCAACGGTACGGGAAGAGGTCCCCGAGAAGGGTTGGGTCCCTAGTTTGGTCTCAGAGGACGTAACGTCCGTTTAAGAAATGGTAGACTCGGAGGTCCCTTCGGGGATCACTAAAGGAAGGGTCAGAACACCAAAATCCAGCCAATAGTTGAGTCACGTGAGGTCGGTTAGTCGAGATCGAACCTGGTAAAAGAGGGTGACAACGGTTCGGGAGACCCTCCAGGTAACTCACGTTACTGTCCGGGAAGGAGAACTTCCTCCCACGGTCGGTGAAAGTTTCCTTACCCGGGATGAAAACCCCGTGAGGAAAGAGATAAACGTAGGAGTACCGTTGTCTCTTGTGTGACTAACGAAGACGGGTGTCGAAACGTTGAATTCTAAGTGTCTCGGTGACCGACCCGTCGCAAAGTCCTATCGGAAAGCAAAAACAAAAGAAAAAGGAAGAACCGGGTCGTTCTGATCAATTTACGTCCTTTACTTCTAGTGTAACAGACTCACACGGGACTGATTTAAGATAATCTAACTGTTCGAGACATGCAGGATTAATAAAATTCAACAGAAGCATACGTATTTTTACGTAACATTGGTCGTAGTTTGTACAAATAATTTCCAAGTAACCTCTCACTACGACCGAATAGGTCTGGAGTCCTCTCATCAATGCTCTGTCAGGACAACAGACGGTACCCTCTCTACGACTTAAGATATGTCCTTCTGAAGGACAAGGGTGCAAAGACCGGGAAATCCTCAACCCCCTACCTCCTCATCCTCCAGTAACGACCCATCTTTGTATCATTTCTCTTCGGAGAAAGACGGTACCTTTCAGTTGACTTTTCAGGAGAGTGATATTCCTCTCTCATCTTAAAACGTTTCATATAACCTTCCTCGTTTGGAATCGTTACGTTAATTGTCTCTAACATGAACTTCCCGGAGAATATCTTACCCTCCAAACAAAGAGACACCCACAAAGCCGGAAACAGTTTTCCCTACGGTAGCCAGAGACTAGGTATCCTCAAATACTGGAGTCTTCTTATTGTCTCTTATACGAAACTATATATCTTTTTTTGTCACTTTTGTGATTGTGTCTTTAGTGTACCTTCCAAGCGAAAATAAACGAAAACTACTATTCTTTCGTTCATTTTTGTTTACGCATTAACTCTCCGAATTGTTGACGACTACTGAAGGTAAATAAATTCTTGGAAAGTGACTCACCGGTGTTTTACAGTCCTCACGGACTGTTGGGTTTCCGTATTTTAATAGCCTCTGTATGAAGATGAGAGTCTGACCACGTGGTCCCCACCACCTTCGCGTTGGCAACACTATGGTAGTCTATTCGCTTGTGCACCTACCTACATCCTCCGAGAGTCTCAGGTTTTCTCTCACGCCGCTGAGAAAGACCTTCGACTCCCTCTCGAAGTCTCTACCCCGTCTCGAGGTCGACCCAGTCGTTCCTTCTCCGATCTCCTCACTCTTCTGTGTCTTACTCGTTGGTATACACCGAAGTAGTTTTTTTAATGCTCACTCCGCCTTTGACAACAGTAAGGGGTCCACGCCCGATTTAACGAAGTCAACGCAGGCTGGGAAACACCTGATGAGATGACATCTGGACCTCTTCCTTTGACGTTGGGTGAGGTCATGAGAACGGACCTCTTAGGGTACCTGTCTTCTCGGACCACCCGATATCAGGCACCCCAGCGTTTCTCAGCCTGTACTGACTCACTGATTGTGAAAGCGATGACATCTGACATCGGGTGGTCCGAGGAGACAAGTTCCCTACGAAGTCCGTTCTTATTACTTCAGCCAACGGTACGGGGGGAGGTCCCCTAGAAGGGCTGGGTGTCTAACTTGGACGCAGAGAAAACAGAGAACGTAACCGTCCACCCAAGAAATGGTGATCGCGGTGGACCTTTCAGTAAGGGGAATACGAGTAGTTTGGGGTAAGCGGAGTCTATACCCATGGTCTACGAAGACTTCTGTACTACTCCGAGGAGTGGTCGGGTCCCTACGTCAAAATTAACAGATTCGATTAGTTTACGTAGTTAGGGGGAGTGGTCACTGACGAAAACCATATTCGACCACAATAATGCTCGATTTGACAGAAGGGGTTTCTGTACGACCTCATCAATGGGGTCATGGACATTTTCCCTAGAATAAACTTTTGTTCCGGATACGTCTACTCTAGTTCCACTCTACTCCAGTAATCCCGTCCAGAATTAAGTTACACTGACCAGGAATATTCTTCTCTTGTGGTCCCTGAAAGGACCACCGCGTGACCAATTCTAAGGTGCGAGGGTCACGACCCCCGGAACCAAGCTAAGGAGTAGTCCCTCGATCTAGAGCGTGCGTCCCTGATTCGGAGACACGTCGGTTTGCGCACGCGCGAGTCAGTGGAGACTGAGAGACGGTGGGATGCTTGATCTCGGGTGTTCGGAGGAGCCTTAATGGGTCCGTTCTTATGACCTCACCCAACGGTAACGGAGGAGACCCCCTAAAAGGACTGGATCCTTGGCTTGGGTGTAGAGGACGTGCCCCTCCACCTAAGAAATGGTGACTCGGTGGACCCTTCGGACCGCGTCGGTGTATTTATTTATAATTTTTCCTTCTCTTGCGTTCCACTGCCCCGTCTTCGGCTCCCTGTCGCACCGTAACTCTGCCTCCGTCTCTGACCCCACTACGGAGACATTCGGCTCTCGTGGTCCCTAAACACCCTTGTGGCCCCGAGGAGGAGCTCCGAAGACGCTCCTGACCAGGACGACTGTAGAGCCAAAACTGGAAGACGGGATAGCACTCTGCTATTTATAGACAACAAAATCCGGTAGTTCAAAGATCATGAAGGTGTCACTATAGTAGGTTGCCAACTTAATGGGACCTTAAAGACCTAAAAGAAATATACCTTATTATTTTCAACGAGGACACGGGGGCATTCTCTAGAGACAAGGGGTGTACGCTTTTGCGGAAGTGAGTTTGCAGTTCCCAATCACCCCAGCTCTCCTGTGTAAACTTCAGTCCTTCAGAAAACGAACGATGGTCGACGACCAGAACCAGCGGTAAAGGTCCTTCAGGAAACGTCTTCCCTGTGTGTGACTTTTCCCTGGTGGAAATAATGATCGGTCAAGGTTTAGGGTGATTCCAAAGAAGGGACCACTTCCACTGTCCCAGCAGATACTCAGAACTCCAGGAGACCGGAAGACCAGGGTCTTTGGGAGAGGACGGGGTGGGAGAGGTGGTATCTCACAAAGAGGTAGGTGGGAGACCCAAAGTCGAATCCGTGGCAACGAGACTCTTCCGAAGTGACTGAGGATTCTGTCCACATCCACGGGACAAACCGAAATTTTTTTTTTCTAAATAAAAACCGGTGCGACACGAAAGAAACGACACTCCCGAAAAGGGATCACCTCCCGTTCCCAATGAGAGATCGACACTACGAGTCTGAAGACGATAGAGAGTGTTCTGAGATTTCAGAACACCCGTCTCCCTGAAGGGACCACCGGGTCCCAGATTTTGAGACACGTTGATTTCTAGGACGTACGATGTTACTTCTGGACCACGTCGGTTCATTTATTTATTTGTTTATTTATAATTTTTTTTTTTCAGAATCCCCGTTTCTGATGCTTACAGGGTGAATGACAAGGTACGGGGCAGATTACGTTCCGGACAGGGTATCATCCGTGAACTATTTAGACACGATTCCCTTACTTTCTCCGCCGTCACGACTGACAGGCGTTGTATCTCCAATAGGTGTCTTAAGACTACTCCCGGTACCGTGTCACCCCAACCGGTCCCGACACCGTTTTCTGTTTCCTCCGTTCACTCGGAAACGGGGGTCGGAGTCCCAGGACACGAAGGGACCACCGAGTCTCCAATTTCGCAAACGGACTTTCCACCCTCCGGACCCAAGCTAGGGACCCAGTCCTTCTAGGGGACGTCTTCCTTTACCGTTGGGTGAGGTCATAAGAACGGACCTCTTAGGGTACCTACGTCCTCCGAACACCCGACGTCGGGTGCCCCAGTGTTTCTCAGCCTGTGCTGACTCGTCGAAGTGAACGAATAAAGTCCCGGGAGATATCCGAAAGGAGGTGTGAGGAGTGGAAAGAAAAGAAGGGTGGAAGATGAGAAGAAAGATCCAAGGAGTTTTTAAAGGATATAGACCCGGAATAAACTGGACTTACTTTCACTTCGCCGAGTCAGCACAGGCTGAGAAACGCTGTGGCACTTGACATCGGGTGGTCCGAGGAGGCGGGTACCCTAAGAGGTCCGTTCTTATGACCTCACCCGACGGTAAAGGAAGAGGTCATATCCTTTTTTTGGGGGGGGGGTTTTGTTTTTTCCTTAGTAGTACCCAATAGATTGTACTAGTTCATTAGATGGTGATGAAGAGTATGCCTTTTTGTCAAATTTTTACGAAAATTATGGTCAATTTGACGGACCTTGATGTAGAGGTCTTCTCAGGATTTTTCATTCCAGTCCTTATATACTATCCCTCCCTCCTCCTTCGTTCACCTTAGAAGAGCTGGAAGTATTGTATCAACCAATCACCACGCTTGAAACCAGGCCCAAGGTCCTTCTAGAAAACCTGTAGTGAAGTGGAAACTATGAACTCTTATACAAGGTATTACTAGGACGACATCACAATTGGACTAGCTTCCAGTTAGTGGGGAATTTCGTCAGGCACATAAACAACGTGTCCAAAAAGAAGATATCTCCTTTCGTACGTCACAAGACTGTCCACATTCTTAAGATTGCAGTTCCACAAAAAAAAGAAATAAGTCTTTTGTAAACCCACAAAGGGCCTCTTCCGCTACCGTGGGGTGAGGTCATGAGAACGGACCTTTTAGGGTACCTGCCTCCTCGGTACCCCAGCGATTCTCAGCCTGTGCTGACTCGCTGAAGTGAAAGTGAAAAGTGAAAGTACGTCACCTCTTCCTTTACCGTTGGGTGAGGTCACAAGAACGGACCTCTTAGGGTCCCTGCCCCCTCGGACCACTCGACGGCAGACATCCCAGCGTGTCTCAGCCTGTGCTGACTGCGCTGAATCGTCGTCGTCGTCGTACTTACGTGGTTCATGACACGACGCGTAGGAACAGTAGTCACCCTTCTGTAAGTCCTCGGCGTAGATCGCCTCGGATATCGGACGATATCCTCATGTTTATTTATATATGTGTGCCATATTTAAACGAGGTTTACAACACTTCGTTTCGTTATCTAACAACTCTATCACTCATTCCACGCCCCCCCCTCCCCCGTGGATCGTCTACTCGTCCCTGTCGAAGGGACTCTTCCACTGTAGACTCTCTTCTGAATTTTCCTACTCCTCAGTCCGAAGCCCCAGTTCAGGTGCCATTCGGTCTTCTCGAGTTTCGGAGAGGGCGTCGTTCCACCCTGCATGTCCGTTGCTCCGGGGCGACGGTCGTGATTTCTACCGCCCGCCGGCCCCCGCCCCTGTCCCGGACAGTAGCATCACTAACCAGTCCGCCCCCCCCACCCGCCCCGCAGTGCACACGGCCGCCGCTCGTAGGCCCGAGGGCCGCCGCCGCGACGCCCCCGAGGGCCCTCGGGCCGCCGCCGCGCCCCGCCGCTCGCCCGGCCGCTAGGCCCCTCGGAGGCCTCGGCCGGCGCACCCGGCTCGTACCGCCCGAGGGACGGAGGGACGCACCACCTGACGCCGTGGCCCATTCTCGGCGCCCGCGGGCGAGGCCGGGGCCGCGCGGACGGGGACGGACGGGGCGCCGGGCCGGGGGACCAGAGTGGACCCCACGGGGCCCGGTCCCAGCGCCGGGAGTGGACAGGTCCCCGGGGGACTGAGTGAGTGGAACGACCCCTCCCTCGGCTCCCCTCTGCACCGGAGGGGCGGAGGAGGAACGCGATCCGGCCCCGAGGGGCCCTGGGCATGCGGAGGACCCCCACGCCCGACGCGTGGGGCGACGGCAAGGGAGCGGAAGGCGGACGGAGTGCCGCGGGGACGGAAGAGAAGTTTTCACCGGGAGCAGGACCCAGGGATTCGCGTACGGTAAAGAGGAGGGACTATCCCGAAGAAATAGTGAATGAACACCCTCCAAAAATGTTGGCAGAGGGATCAACTGTAGAAATTTTTTTTCACACACACACGCACACACACACAAACGTCGGATGAGACAGGAGAAGGTCATAGCTTACCAAGTCAGTCCGATTCCAGAACGAAATCAAACGGATCTCAACGGAAACGTGAATGTTTACAATTTTTTCCGAGGTAAAACTTTTTGTCTTTTTAGATTTTACACCCTTTCCGACAACCACCATCATATCAAAGATACAGACGGGGGGGCGGGGGTCGGGCAATGAACACCCGGCACTAACGAAGAAAACTACAACTCTATACGGTTTCTCTGGGAAGCCTTTAGAGGGCCAGGAAAGGTCACCGGGTCCGAGCCGAGTAAAAATCCTTCCACAAGCGACTTAGGTAAATCCAAAACCAAATCTTTCAGTTCGAACGGACGAACGTGACATCCACTTCACGAATTATTTTATCGGATCTTCATTCAAATCGGAGAATTTTTCTAAAAAGTTCTCCCCTAAAATCAGTAAAAAACGGTGTCTTATAAGGTACCGTGCAAGTGGCATCGGAACTAAGAAGAGACATCTCTTTGCGTGAACCAAATCAAAGGAACTGTTGGAACACCCCCACAGAAGGAATTAAACGATGTCAGGTAGAGGATGCCTAACAAGAAAGGAAAACGACGTCTTTTTCCTCACCAATGTTCGACCTTTTTTGACGGAGAAACGTACATAATTAAAAGGAAAGTCTCTATGTGCAACATGGTCTTCAAAACCCCGAGAAATAAAGTCACCAACAAAACGATGGGTCTTGGACTCGGTTTTCGTCACAACTATCCTTGTGGGGGGGGGTTTTTTTTTATGACCGAAGGAATACGTAGAGGAAGAGGGTGGTAGACCATAAGTGGGGTGTGGGTGGACTCCAGACCAACACAGTCCTCTCTTCCGTCGACCAGTTTCTTAGAAAGTAGGGGTGTAAACGTGCACTCCAAAAACACCAAAACCAGAATATTTTGACAACTTTATGTCTCATAAAGAACCATCTTCGTTGTTTTACACGGATGTCCCAAACAGTATGGAAATTATAATCATTCGACCCTCGGAATGAGTAGTAAGAACGATATTTATAGTTTTCACACCACGAGTCAATACTGGCAGACTCCATCCACCATAGAGTGCACCGCCATATTGAAGTCCTATAGAAACAGAAGACCGGGGTTCAATACATAGCAGAAGTCCGACAACATCCGCAACACAGTCCTGATCTCTATCACCGGTCCCTAGGACGGTCACCCAAAGTGTACCTGTATCAGAAAACACCCTTGCCACTACCAGTCAGTCCTTAAAGGTCACAGGTCACACACCGGTCCTCCTCCTCGGACCTTCTCGGGTTCAAATAAATTCGTATAATGACGAAGAATATAAAGGACGTCTCGGTTCACTGAAACCTAACTGGAAATTGAGTTTTACCCTATTTTTCCCTATTTTACGTCTATTTATATTGATCCTGGCTTCTTTTCTTGTCCGGACCTTTTAGTGGAATTTGACATCCGGGCATCACGTCGACCAAACCAGAGTTCGAACCGGAAGGACATACTGTTCTAATACTCTCTCAGTAGCAGTCAATACATTAAGGACAGTAGTCCCTTCTTCTCTTTATGGACAAAGAGTCCACTTTCTCGAAAGAGATCATGATTTAACATTTTCTTTCTAAGTATGACTATCACCCGTAAATACTAACTCATCTGTCATATGAGTTACCACGAAAAATTTTTATCGTTTATTTAAAGTAGGACCCTCGGACCGGAGTAGATCATTTGGGACTCTGGTCGAACCACTCGTGTACACAAGAACCCCCACCCTACTGTACCTGGTGTCGAGACGGACGAGGTGTCTACTTCGAAGCAGGTGAATTCACTCAATGACCCGAGGTCTCACAAGTCTCTTATCGGAGTGAAAAGAATTGACTTGAACATCAAGACTTCTAAAAACATAAGAAATTTGAATAAAACTCTTTCAAGTTTAGATGACTTTTCGACGTTCTTCTCATGGTTTTTTTACGATATATCAGAGGTAGGTCGTAAGATTGATGGTTGTAAACGAAATAACAAGAGACATATGAAATATGCAATAATAGAAAGACTTGACAAACACTCAACGTCGGTAGGACGACAAATGTGGTCCCATGAAGTCATATAGGAAATACTCTTGTACGTAAGTGTCTGGTCACTAGTCTTGGTCTTTGATTGCAAATACGACCTCACAATGGACGAGACGTCAGACCTACGGTACTTACCAGAGAGACACAGAGACCTGCGAGTCGAGAGGCGGGAGTAGGTCGTGGCATGTGACACACACGAACAGTGGTACAGAAAAATCAGAGCAAAGGGACCCGGTCGAGGAATCGGAAAAAGATCAGAAAGTCCTACCACCATAAAAACCGTCGGTCAACAAGGCCCATTACGACGAGTCAAATGTGAACAGATCACAAAGAATGCATCTGTGTCCCACACGCAAAAACAGTCCCCATGGTCTCTTCAATACGGTCTCGAAGAGTCACGTAGTTTAGTCTTCGAGGGGCGGGGGAGGGGTGTCGGTCGAAATAACTCTTCATTAACTGTATAATGTAACGTATTCAAATTCCAATGTTGCACAACTAAACCACACAAACATATATCACCTTTCTAACAGTATTAGCGTAATGATTGTGGAGGTAGGACAGTAACATTTATGGGAAAAGAACATTAGACTCTAGGTGAACAGAACCGTTGAAAGTTCATATATTGTTATGTCACAACGATTATAGTAGAGACACGTCAGACGGTAGAGGGATCTTGAATTGAGGAGAGTAGTCCCCCGAATTCCGTCAACTACTTCAAGTGAACCTAGTAACCTATGTCACGGCAGGTGATCTAAAGAGTGAGACACCAGTGGCAAAAGAGGAAACATTAAGTGCAGAAAACACCTCTCTCCAATGCTCTAACACATTTATGGAACAAGACGGAATTTTCAAAAATGGGTAATCAAAATCACAGGTAACCACCATAAGAACAAGATTGATTACTAATGTCGCTACCAACGTTTTGACACACACAGAAAATTTGAGCGCATAATAGATGTAAAAAATCAATTGTAAAAATGTTTTGCCCACGGGAAAGGTCATTGAGGGAAAATGAATAGTAGACATACCCAATGCTAAAAGCCTCAAGGAATACACCAAGAATGATGTAAGCTACCAAGTACTGAAGAGTGACGGTAGGGAACAAAGGCACGAAATCGACAGGTCCTCATCTTCGGGGTAAGTCCGACAAAGACCAGTAGAACTCTGTACAGGGGTAGTTAAAACCCCGTAAAACAAAAATAGTTTCTGACGTCACCTCAGTCGCGACACGTGAACAGAAAAAAGTGAAAAAAAAAGGACCTCGTAGAGACTCTGTCCAAAGATCTTCACCCTGAAGACTCAGTATTCCATGAAAACGACCTAGGACAGTCTAGGGTGGGGCCTCACACACAGAAGGGGTCGCTGTACACTGTCGCGAATGCAGAAGAATGTCTGAGTAGAGACATTAACGGCTCAATTTCTTCAAAAAAAAAATTTAAAAAAATTGGTTAGACCTTCCACCCTTTACTATAGCAAAATTAAACTTAAAGAATAATACACCCTTCTACTCGTAGGAAGGTGCACTACTTCACCGTAGACGTAAAGGCAAAAGACAGAAGTAAAGAGATCGGGCAAAAAGACGTCCGGAAGCCGGAAAACGACGAAATCAAAACCTTCGAGAAACACCTAATCCCACACAACTCCCAGAGTGTCCGGTGACGGTCCAAGTCTCTAAACGACTCTTGTTAGGGTTCTACTGTCACTTTTCCATTCACGTCTTTGTCGGTTCCTCTTTCCGTGCACCCCACCTCAGACTCCCTCGGTCGACGCCCGTAGGGCTCAGGAAAGAGTCACCTCAGTGACTGTAGGTCACACTGCACACACTCTGGGACAAGTGACCCCTTCGAGGAATCTGCGAGTCACGGGTCTCAAAGAGAACCCCCCGACCAGCACCGTGGAAGGCGGACCGTGTTTGGTTTTAAGGTCGGGGTCTCCTTTCGTCCACAAGTCGTAGGCGACATAAACCCCGTACCACCCTTGAGAAGACTTTAGAATTCAAGGGTCTACGGTCGGGCTCCGGTTCAAGTCAAGTCAGCGAGTCAACACAGGCTGAGACGTTGGGGTACTTAGCGTCGTGCGGTCCGGAGGGACAGGTAGTGGTTGAGGCACTCAAGTGAGTCTGAGTACAGGTAGCTCAGCCACTACGGTAGTCGGCAGAGTAGGAGACAGTAGGGGAAGAGGAGGACGGGGGTTAGGGAGGGTCGTAGTCTCAGAAAAGGTTACTCAGTTGAGAAGCGTACTCCACCGGTTTCATAACCTTAAAGTCGAAATCGTAGTCAGGAAGGTCACTTGTGGGTCCTGACCAGAGGAAATCCTACCTGACCAACCGAGAGGAACGTCAGGTTCCCTGAACGTTCTCAGAAGAGGTTGTGGTGTCAAGTTTTCGTAGTTAAGAAGACGTGAGTCGAAAGAAGTGTCAGGTCGAGAGTGTAGGTATGTACTGGTGACCTTTTTGGTATCGGAACTGATCTGCCTGGAAACACCCGTTTCATTGCAGAGACGAAAACTCATACGATAGATCCAACCAGTATTGAAAGGAAGGTTCCTCATTCGTAGAAAATTAAAATACCGACGTCAGTGGTAGACGTCACTAAAACCTCGTGGGGTTTTATCAGACTATGACAAAGGTGACAACGGGGTAGNGAGAGGAACGTCAGGTTCCCTGAACGTTCTCAGAAGAGGTTGTGGTGTCAAGTTTTCGTAGTTAAGAAGACGTGAGTCGAAAGAAGTGTCAGGTTGAGAGTGTAGGTATGTACTGGTGACCTTTTTGGTATCGGAACTGATCTGCCTTGAAACACCCGTTTCATTGCAGAGACGAAAACTCATACGATAGATCCAACCAGTATTGAAAGGAAGGTTCCTCATTCGTAGAAAATTAAAATACCGACGTCAGTGGTAGACGTCACTAAAACCTCGTGGGGTTTTATCAGACTATGACAAAGGTGACAACGGGGTAGATAAAGGGTACTTCACTACCCTGGTCTACGGTACTAGAAGCAAAAGACTTACAACTCGAAATTCCGTTGAAAAAGCGAGAGGAGAAAGTGAAAGTAATTCTCCGAAATATCTTCGGTTTGAAAGTTCGTTTGGAAGTGGAAGTGGAACCATCCCTCTCGTCAGACTCCGGAGAAAGGACGTATGTCTCCGTAGTCGGGAAACACTATATTCAACGTTTATGTAAAAGGGATACATAGTGAACAGAAAACGGTATGCTTCTAAAAAAAAAAAATTTCGTCATCCAAATAAATAGAAAGGGAATAACAACGACCTAAAACTTAGTATCAATTCTACCCACAAGGGGGAGGGGTAAGGGCCTAAAATATATTTAGAGACAAGGTGAACTTTAAATAGGACCCTACCCCATACTCCTTACCCGGAGCAGCCTCGGTTAAGACAGAAGAAAGGAAGACCGACGGGGCAAATAGAGTCGGAGTAAATACTTTTTGTTTTTCGCATCGTTTCGTGACGAACTTCTAAGGCGAGAGGAACGCATGACGTAACCAGACACGTCAACGAATAAAGACCCGAGCAAAACCCACGACTTGGACAGACGAATATACCGTCGTAGTGACTCAGATTGAGGACTCCGAAATACTGAAGTATAGACTACTCCAACCACAGGGTCGGTGGAGTAAAAATTCTCATATTTACTGAGAATGAAATAAACTATCATTTAGTAGGTCTCTTTATTTAGTGACACAAGTGACATTTTTTAATAATAACAGTCTATCATAACGAACCTGAAACATCAGAAAAAAAAAAAAAAAATCAAAAAATAAAAAAATTAAAATTTTAGAAATTAAGAATGTACACAAGGGTTTGTACTTGGGGGGAGGGTGGAGGGAGGGGTATTGTAGAGACACCCAGTAGGGGTACGTGGTCGGGGAAAATCAGAAAAAAAAAAACTTGAAAAATAAAACACACCTCCATATCGGTCAATTGGTACAACGATATCAAAGTCCACTCGTCACTTCCCTGAATTGGCATGTATATGTATGTGTACATAGGTGGAGTATATTTTTTTTTTATAAACCGGCACGACCCAGAATCAACGAAGGGAACCCCAGTCAACCTCGTACACCCGACGAGGGACTTGTCCTTAGTTCGGGTCCGGGGGACGACACCCTCGTGTGTCGGAATTCGTGACCTCGTGGTCCGTTCAAAGAGGTGGAGTAAAACATTTTTCATAAAAGGTCAGACCAGAAGGAATAATAAAGAGGCCTACCTGAAATGTACGTCAAAGAAGAAAAGCAAGGCCCCCTTTGACGACTACCATAAAACTGAACCCAACGCAATGTGAGTATACAATCACTCCCGATAACATAAAGACTGTTGTGACAGAAGGGTAGTCTCTTATACCACATAAGAGAGGCAGTCACGTTCAGACAAAACACGGAACATCCTTATAACACAAATGGAGTCCATCGAAAGAACAATCAGTGGGTCAATGCACTAAAAGAAAAACCAATAACATTTACTACAAAAGAGAAGGTAAGACAAAAGACAAAAAGAAGTGATATAATTTCCGTAAGTAAAATAGACGAAGAAATGATTTTATGATTTACTAAAAATAACAAACTCACTTAAAAAAGGGGAGTAGAAATCCCAAAAGGTCTATCTCTTAAAACAGTGCCCGAATCTCTCCAACAAGAAGGAAGGGTAAAAATCCTCGAGACGAGTGAGACTGTGCGACGTCACCGGTGACGGAGGCTCGTCGCAATTGACCCTCGTCTCAACCACGCGCGGTAGGAAAGCAAGAATAAAATCACCCCAGCAAAGACCACAAACATGTTATTCATTCTACGTCCGAAAACCCGATTATTCATTCTACGTCCGAAAACCCGACGACAAACACACATATACATCTGGACATGTTTATGTACAATTCTTTCGATACGTTTATACAATCCTTCACAGAGAGTTGACGACACAAAGCCTTACGACTTCGTGCTTACTCACAACGCACAGTGCGCTACAGGAATGGTATTTACCCGGCACGCCAAAGGACAGAATCAGGTGTATCACCCAAAGGACTACAACTTCGCGAGGACGTAAAGCATTCTTGGGGAGGAACTGGTGCTACGGAATGAAAAACTACACATCCATCCGAGACAATTCTGAAATAAATCCAAAAAGGAAACCTTGAATCGTACGTAATATCGAATCAAAAGACCACTCAAGAAACAGTCTCACACCCTAGTCACAATGTGACAGAAGGACTTTGTTTCCTTCTTCAAAAGAAAGAAAAAGACACGAGACCCTATCAAGTTCATTAAACCCCTAATAGACTCAAAATTCCAGAACCATCTTAAAGTGACGAGGAGAAACATCAAGAAGACTCCGACCAATCTACGGGGTAGAGCTCAGTTTAGTTAAAACCAATACAACATAAACAGATTTTTGTTAAGACAAAATAGATTTAAAAGGTTCAAATACATATCTCATCGGTACTAAAAGTTTTGGAGACAAAAATACCAATACAAAAGGGGAACAGTGAGTTTAAATAGACAGGACAGAAGGGGGCAAAAAGTATGCCGACACAACACCTAGAAAAAAAAATAAAAATTTTCTATTCGAAACCCCAAGTGTCTAAGACAATAAAAAGACAAAAAAAAACTAAGTAAATAAAGATGAAAATAGAGGAGACGAAAGGAAAAGAAACAAAACTCAACCTATAATTTAAGTAAAATTAAAAGGGACACATAACTTTTCCGCAAACTACGACACTTCTAAGCCGACAATTCAGAAATTCTAAATAAGACCTACACTTGGTAAAAGATTTCACAACTTAAACAATGTCATAACACAGACAAAGAGCAGAACCACAAAACCGACCCCCCAAACATCCTAGAATCGAAGGACTGGTCCGTACCTCGGGCGTGGGGGACGCAACCTTCCGCTTGGCAATCGTGACCTGGCGGCCCTCTCGGGGGTCGAGACGACAGAAATGGACACACACAGGGAATGACCCTAAACCCATATCAAATAACAATGGTAAAAGTTCTTTAAAGACGCAAAAAGAAAACTTAAAGGGAGAATTGAGTCATAAAGATATGATCATGCAAACTTTTAAAAGTTCATTTTCCCGGAAAAGTTTAAAACAAAAACTAAGATCAAATTAATATAATACCAGTCTCACGACAAATATAAGACAAGAAATCTGAAGTGACTCGGAGTCTATACCCGTCAAAACACTGACAAGAGATACATGAAGTCTTCTCCATATAAGGGACAACTACACAAGACTCAAGACTCATATAGACATACTCGATAGAATAACTACTACAACAACTCCGGAAGACGAATAAAAACAGGTGGACTCGAGTCAGCGAGTCAACACAGGTTGAGAAACGCTGGGGTACCTGACGTCGTGCGGGAGGAGGGACAGGCAATGGTTGAGGACCTCGAACGAGTTTGGATTCAGGTATCGTAACCACTACGGTAGGTCGGTAGAGTAGGAGACGGCAGGGGAAGAGGGCGGAAGCGAGAAGGGGTCGTAGTCCCAGGTGAATGAGCAGAAATTGACTCTTACTACAGAATCCACAAGGACAGAAATCACACAAAGAACAAACAAATAAGAACACGACACTTTCAATGACGACGGAATAAAAAATTAATTAATTTCCAAACACAGAAATAAAAACCGACACGACCCAGAAACGACGAGACCCCCGACGAGAGACCAACGCCACGCTCCCGAAGAACACCGTCGCCGGAGAGAACGACACCTCGTGGCCGAGAGTCGTGACTCACGCACACGAGTCATCAGTACCGTGTGTCCAAAATCAACGAGGTGTCGAACACCCTAGAAGGGCCCGGTCCATAGTTTGGGTACAGGAGACATAACCGTCCGTCCTAGAATAGGTGACGTGGTGGTCCCTTCGGGACGGAATACCTGATCTAGTCCAGACATCTAGACCGCCCACTATGTCCACCGAAGGGAGTCATTTATCGAGTCATTTAGCAGACGGAAAGGTTAAGTCCTCTGACCCAAGCTAGGGACCTAACTCTTCTAGGGGACCTCTTCCTTTACCGTCGGGTGAGGTCAGAAGAACGGACCTCTTAGGGTTCCTGTCTCCTCGGACCGCCCGGTGTCAGGTACCCCAGCGTTCTCAACCTGTGTTGAACCGATGATTCGGCGGTGGGAGTGGTGGTGTCCACCTAACAACAACCTTATCGAAGACAGAATTACCAGAAGCCCAGAAAGGAGAACTCGACCAACCAAAGGGGTCCCTCATGTGACGACTGGGAGACGGACCTCCCGACCCAGACACAACACCCTCGGCCCAACCCCCGTCCCTCGTGCAGAGTCGACAGTCCCAAAAGACACAAGTCAGCCCATTAAGAGTCTCGCCAAGGGCCTGAGCGGGTCCGTCCACTGGAACGAAGTGCGAGGCTCAGAGCGAAACGTACGGGTCTCAGTCGAACACCCATGAGCCCCCAACCCCTTCTCGTCGGGGGCGACCACGCGCCAACCCCCGTGAGAGTAGAACCGGGCACAAAATCCGGGAAGTCAGGACCTAGGTGTCCCGGGACACGTCGACGGACAGCACCCCGGAAAGAAGTCCCAGGGGCCCCACACCCCGGCCAAAAGCCTGCAGGGGTCCCGTCAATCCGACTAGGAGTCGACGGGTCCCGGGCTAAGGACGTCCACGGCGGAGAAGAAAAGAGGGACAACAACACCAAAGAAGTAGAATCTTTCTTAGCAAAACAAAACTAAAATCACCCCGAAGCCCTGTCTCACTTTACTCTAGTGCACAAATCAGATGACAAAATGGGACCTTCAGTCTTAAGTGAACTATTACGGGGTTTGGGTATTTCTCCGGTGTCCAGTGCTATAATGTAAATGGTCTGTACCTCGTTTCCACCACGAACACCATTTCTTGGACGAACGGCTGCGCCCTCTGCACTCTCTACACTCAAGGTAGGGACCCAGCCCTTCTAGGGGACCTCTTCCCGTGTCGTTGGGTGACGGCACAAGGACGGACCTCTCAGGGTACCTGCCTCCTCGGACCGCCCATGTCAGGGACCCCAGTGTTTCTCAGCCTGTGCTGACTTCGCCGAATCGTGCATCTTCTTCACCCGCATATATAACCCATTACATTTTAAATGTCTGGTTTATCTCTTTTTCTTTTTGCTTCTCATAACCTAAATCTATTTTATTAGTTAAACTTGAATGTATAAATTGACACAGGACATTTGTCTTTGATGGTAAAAGAAATACTGTTGGGTTCCTTACACACTTCTTGAACTAATGCTAATATTTAAAAACGTCACATGTCACACACCTCACACATAATAGATCTTGTGGTCGTAATTCTAGACCCTTGTTAAAATCAAAATAGTTTCAGTACGAGACTCCGTTACATCAGTGAAAAAAAAAAAAAATTTGTCTTGTAGAATCCTCACCCATCCCGATAAGACCAACTTAATCCCCAAACTCTGACCTGGAGTATTCCCCAGAGTGTGTTTTCTCGGAGGCAGGACCTATATCAAAATTTTTGCGACAAAATTCTACACTGTAAAGGCGAAAGTTTGTAGTTAACCACCTCGACTGTGAGTGGAAGACGAGATCTGCGCCCCGACACCCTCCTTACATACACTCACGCAGCTCGACTGCGACCCGTCCAGTCGGGAGGAGTGACGTCCGTCGGTGACGACACGCCTCTCCCCGGACATTGCGCCCCTCTCCTTCTTCGAAACGTGTTCCTGGAAAATTTTACAAGCCCCGCTTATTCCTACACAACACAAACGTCTGTCCCTGTAACCTCCGACGTCCTCTTATCTTACCTTCCGCTTTACCCACCCACCCACAGCCTCACCCTCGCTCTGAAGAGTTCCGTGGAACACTCGCGCAAACCTTCAAACTTCACGTTCTTGCATGACCCAATCGTCCGCCTCGACAGAGAACCAGGACGGAATACGTCGGGAACCAAGACAAAGACATAAAAGCCAGACAAGTCCAAAGGCTCATTCTTCTCCGAAGCCCAGGCCCCACGAGCTTCCACCGAGACACAAACCCTTCTGACGACAGACATTCGTCCCAAATACACAAAACTCTAACTACGAACCGACGAAGGAAACCCTTCTATTAAAAGTCTATTTGTAATTTGTTTCGGAAAATTACACTTTCAACAGTTAGAATTAAGAAGTACATGTGTACGAACCCTTTTAGACTGACGGTATAGAGAAGTACATACCCATATAGCCTACAAGTGTCTTGATCTTCCCTCTACTCACATCCCTCTCTGAAAGTTTCATCTTTGACGTTTCCTTTAACAAGTCCTTTTATTAACCATCTAAACTAGTAGATTTAACAAATTTACTAATAGAAAGTCTTTTACATATTAACGTCCATTTGGTGTTTAAGTCTTTTTAATCATTATATACACTCGTTTGTAATATAGGAGTCACACATTTCACTTCAGTGAGTCAGCACAGGCTGAGAAACACTGGCGAACCGGACATTGGGTGGTCCAAGGAGACAGGTACCCTAAGAGGTCCGTCCTTATGACCTCACCCAACGGTAAGGGAAAGAAGTCCCCTAGAAGTGTGGGTCCCTAACTTGGGTCCAGAAGGTACAACGTCCGTCTGTGAAATGGTAGACTCGGTGGAGTCCCACATTTTCAAATGTCTTTAACTACTATGGTTTTCAGGTTATCTTTTGAATAGATGCCCGTCAAGTACCTTCTTTATGTCAACCACTGATATACAATTTATTAAGTCGTCAACTTACTTTAATAACTGATACTCTAGGAAAATGAAAAACCTAATCCTCTTTAAAAGATCTTTACCAGTCAGTATAAATCGCGACTCCATCCCTGACTATAACCCGAAGGGACCCCCGAGTCACCATTTCTTAGGTGGACGTCACGTCCTCTACGGCCAAGTCAGGGGCTCAGTCCTACTAGACACCTCTTCCCTCACCGACGGCCGAGGTCATAAGGACGGACCCTTTAGGGTCCCTGTCTCTCGGACCACCCGATGTCCCATACCCCAGTGCCTCTCAGTCTGCACTGACTCGTCGATTTGCCGTTGTGGTCCCCGAACAATAATGGAACGTGATTACTTCGTCTTCGACCTCCCTAAGGAAGTGAAGGACTTCAGGGTCTCGATCCCGACGCGAAACTTGGACCGTGACGCCCGGGACAAATTGAGGGACGCCACACTCACGCACGACGGAACGTCGACGAGAGTGATACTCGGAGGAGGATTCTTGGCGAAAGCGACGTAGGGTGTCCAACACCCACTGACACGAAAGGAACAGTAAAAAGCGTCCCATAAAAAAATTAAAGGAGAAACTAAACAGACAACTGGCTAAGCAAAAAACCCAGTTGATAAAAGCTTCATATAAATATATACTGGTCATTGTACAGACGAAGTAAAAACCACTAATACATCGTAAAATAACTTACTAACGTTATATAAATAAATTAAATAGGAGACAACTACCGTAAACTCACAAAGGTCAAAAACAACAACGACAAAAGGACAATGTGACGACATCTCTTGTAAAAAAAAACGCAAAGAAAAATATGTACATTCTCACGAAGTCACCCCATTTAAGGATCTTTACACGATAAACCTTAATCCCATATACGTAAATTTTGATAAACCTATTTTACCACATACGTAAATGTCATAACTATTTATTCTACTTTGAAGAGGAATATTACTCTGAAGTTGAAAAATTAACATTTCAGTTCACATTAAAAGTCACATTTCAAATGATGGTGGAAGAAGTCATAACCGGGTCTAAAACTTACCAAAGTGTAATTTAAATATCCACTCAAATCACTATTATACACTACGAGGAAAATTTGGACAACTGAGAAGGATACACTCACTCCAGACAGAGACAGAGGAACATATTCCTCACAAGAAGGGCAGTATACAGAATAAGAGTCCCCTTTACAATAAGACACAACAACGACAAAACTTATCGTAGAAAGGTAGGTCGTATATCAGAATGAACAATGACCATCCTTTCAACGACTAAGAACAGAGAAAAAAACGATCCTGCACCCGTACTCCGACCCCTCGAACGTAAATATTTTTACGTCTCTACTGACGCACATTATTATGTATCAACTCAGTCACTAAGGACGGGACCAACGAGAAGTCTTGGCACCGACTCCCACCACCCCTCCTTCCTACCCCTACAAATTTTATGTTTTTAGGTCCACGGAAGAGACACCGAGACCCTGTCCGGGACCCTTAGACGCAAAAAGTCTTCGAAGGGTCCACTAGGCCAGTCAGTCCCAACCATGAAAGAAAGGTCTTCGGAAGGGTCTATTAGACTTTGAGTGGACGGTCTATTACATCCGGTACGATGACACTCTTCGTGTTAGTTTCAGTACAAAGACTGTCCACTGGAAAAAAATTTTTTGAATTAAGAGTAGCAAATAACGTACCAAAAATTTTTTAAATAAATAAAAATGTACTGTAAAAAGAAAAAATTTTAACTTTATATCCCGAAGAGTCCACCGCGATCACCATTTCTTGGACGGACGGCTTCGTCCTCTACGCTCTCTGAACCCAAACTAGGGGCCCAGTCCTTCTAGGGGACCTCTTCCTTTACCGTTGGGTGACGTCATAAGGACGGACCTCTCAGGGTACCTGTCTCCTCGGACCTCCCGATGTCAGGTGTCCCAGCGTCTCGGTCTGTGCTGACTCGCACGCCTCGTACCAACTAAATGCTACAACACAATCAAAGACCACACGTCGTTTCACTAACCCAGTGTGTGTGCAACAAAAAGTCTAAGACAAGAGAACATCTAATAGCGTTCTACAACTATGTCGAGGGGTACGACATGTCGTCCTGGAACGACAATGACAAGGCACGCATCCGCACACACAGACGTTTAGGGTTTGAGGACTAATCAGGAGGAAAGGGAGAGGGGAAACTGGCAGTATTCACAAAAGACACAGACGCAGATTGCCCACTTGTAAAACCCCTCGTAAAACTCCTGGTCCTGGCACGAAGGGAGGGGCGGCGGGGGCGGTATAGGAGTATACACGGATGATGTGTCGAAGATCGATCGTCCGACCAACCTTACATAGAAACGTACTACCACAGATCTTGTGGAAGGGATAAAATTCTCAACACGAGACGAGCTACCAAAAACACTTCGACCCGACATCAGTCTAGTAGAGAATTGCCCCGTACGGTCAGGCTGTGACCCAACAGGAAGATCCTCTCTTGACATGCTCCTGGTGCACAATCAATGTACATGTCTGTAAGACAACTTATCCCAGAGTAACTCCAAGGTGTACCTGGACGCAACTACTTCTAAAACAACTTTAAATTTTAAACCTCCAGAGAATTTTTTAGAATATTCTACAAGGAATGTAACACTCACAAGTTTCATTCTTTTGGAGTTGACACAAACTACGACACAGTTTTAATCGTGTCCTCTCAAATATTTCTACAACTTCATGGCATTTCCCTAGACTCATTAACCACGAGAACGGTCACAACGAAAAAAATTTATTTCCAAAACCAAAACGGCCCTTCCACTCCTCCCTTCTGGAGGATCACCAATCAGGGACGTGGACAATTACCAGAGAAGCACAACCAAAACCTCTAGTAACGAACGTCGTACAATACGGTGGGCCATGGGTACACTGAGACACTGTCTCCGGAGGACACTCCCGACACGGTAGAGTCGCGCCACTGAAGTCTGGGGCTTGTGGGACCGTTGACAAAGACCCGTCGTGCGCCACCGCCGTAGTAGGCATCTCCCACCTCACAATCTCGACACCCGAAGTTTTCCCGGTACAGGTAAACAGGTCGGGCTGGAAACCGGTGCCACCCGACGACAAGTACTAAAGTCCTGTGTGTCGAACCTCTACCCCTACTCTGTGTCGACAACTTCCTGTGACCCGTAGAAAGCACAGTGACCACCACGTAAAATAGAGGAGGTGAAGTGTGAACTCGCACAGACACTACAAGTCTCACCCGTGTCGTCTTTCTGACTCGCGACCCCAAACCCTGTGTACTCGTATTGCCGAAACCTTTGAAAAAAAAAAAAAATTCAATTAAATCCTTCATAAAGTCAGGCAGGATTTCCTTTAGTTAGGACTTATAAGTAACCTCCCTGACTACGATTTCGCCTTGAGCTACCTGTACTCAAACTCGTTCGAGGCCCTCAACCACTACCTGTCCCTCCGGACCGCACGACGTCAGGTACCCCAGCGTTTCTCAGCCTGTGTCGACTCGAAGACTTGACTTGACTTAGTGTGTATCTTCATCATCATCCGTCTACTTTTTATCTCTCGGGACGACAGTGCGCACAAGAGAAAGACAAATATGAAATTTACGTAATCGAGTGGTGGGGATCCTTCACCACCCGACGCAATACTGGGGCGAAAATGTCTACCTCTTTGACTCCGTGTCTCTCTGGGCAAACCGCTTACTCTCTCGACCCCAAACTCGAGTCCGTCAGACCACGGTCTCGCGTACGGGAGTTGGTCAGGTCATGTGAGACAACGGAAAGTCTTTATATTTTTCATTATATTGTCTGTACTCACTATGAATCGTGGATTAAAATTATTTACAATCGTAAAAAGACATGTCGACTGCGAACCTGTTGCGACGCCAATCTCCGTGGCTGGGGTCGTGCCAACATTTAAATGTACATTGAAAACTGAGAGGGTTTTGAATTGATGATTATCAGAAGGCGACTGGTCTTCGGAAGTCAAATCAAGTCAAGTCAATGTAGGCTGGGAAACACTGGGGTACCTGACGTCGTGCGGTCCGAAGGGACAGGTAGCGGTTAAGGGCCTCGAACGAGTTTGAGTACGGGAAACTCAACCACTACGGTAGGTTGGTAGAGTAGGAGACAGCAGGGGAAGAGGAGGACGGAAGTTAGAAAGGGTCGTAGTCCCAGAAAAGGTCACTCAGTCAAGAAGGGTAGTCCACCGGTTTCATAACCTCAAAGTCCAAGTCAGGAAGGTCACTTAAAAGTCCTGACTAAAGGAAATCCTACCTGACCAACCTAGAGGAAGGACGGGTTCCCTGAGAGTTCTCAGAAGAGGTCGTTGTGTCAAGTTTTCGTAGTTAAGAAACCACGAGTCGACAGAAATACCAGTCAGCACATGACATAAATAGCTGTGACGATTCAAATGTAGTAGACATGCATTCTACTTAGTAGACAGTCAGGGATGTAGTTATAATATAATGAATTTTGTCACAACAATTGTCATCTGTAGTTTTTACTTTTCCATTACTTTGCATTTCTTTAAGTCTAAATAAATCTCACACCAAGTACGTAACTATTGTACCTCCGTCTCTCACACTACCTTCGGTCCACATTAACGACAATGTCAAAGAACCATCGGGTCGGAGATGTGACCCCTTACTTAGCAATGTCTTAAAAATACCGTTTGTCATAATGTCGGGATAAGGATATCTCAACCTTTGTGGCAACGCAAAATTTGTGGCGGTGAGCGGACATCACTATCGGGGTAGACGTCCAAGAGGTCAATGACCCCCCACCTCCCTGTCAGTACGACATGTTATTACACTGAGGAACCTCATTGTGTTCCCCATTCTTTTGATTGTGTAATAATTCAAATACAATTTAAAGTCAGTAGAATGCGACACATTCCCATCCGAGAGGTGAACTTGTGTCCAGAACGTGTGCTAGAAGATACATATAAATAACTTTTATTTAGGTGGACATTCACCTGGACGGGTCAAGTTTGGACACAAATACTCTCAGTCGACATAAACAAAGTTCCAACCAACCAAAGACTTTACTGGGACAATGTGTCTGTGTTCACATTTCCTCTCTAATGTGTTACAGAAACAGAAGTAATTTGTTACAGATTATATAATTCGTTACAGAAACCAGAAGAAACGTATATTCAATTTATTTGTCCCACTGCTATATGTCGGAACTACATGAGGAAAGGGTTAAACCTTGGTCAGACGACAAGGGACAGACCAAGATTGACAACGAAGAACTGGACGTATGTCTAAAGAGTCCTCCGTCCCTTCCACCAGACTATAAGGGTAGAGAAATTCTTAAAGGGTATCAAACAACACTAGGTGTAAGTTTCTACAATCGATCAGGCATTTCGTCTTCATCTACAAAAAGACCTTAAGAGAACGAAAAAAGATACTAGGTTGTATACAACCGTTAAACTAGAAGCCAAGGAGACGGAAAAGATTTAGGTCGAACGTGTAGACCTTCAAGAGTCAAGTACATGACAACTTCAGAACGAACCTCTTAAAACACGTAAAGAAACGATCACACACTCTACTCACGTTGACACGCCATCAAACTTGTAACAAACCCTAACCTTACTTTCGATTGGAAAAGGTTAGGACACCGGTGACGACTCAAAAAGTTTAAATGACCGTATGACTCACGTCGTGAAAGTGTCGTAGTAGAAAATCCCAAACTTTATCGAGTTGACCTTAAGGTAGTGGAGGAGATCGAAACAAGTGTCAGTACGAAGGATTCCGGGTGAACTGAAGCTTAAGGTCCTACAGACCGAGATCCACTCACTAGTGTGGTAGTACCAATAGACCCAGCACTTCTAGAAAAAACATATAAAGAAGACACATAAGAACGGTGGAGAAGAATTATAGAAGACGAAGACAATCCAGGCATCGCAAAGACAGGAAATAACTCGGATTGAAACGTACTTTACAAGGGAACCATGGACTGAAAGAACTTCTCTAGAGATCTGAAAGGTAAGAGAACAAAGGGAGATAAACAAACGTAATTAGTGACTCCTTCCGAAAGAATAGAGAGGAACGACAAGAAACCTTGAGACGTAATTTTATCCATATAGAAAGGAGAAGAGGAAACGGAAAACGAAGAGAAGAAAAGAGTCGATAAACATTCCGGAGGAATGTCGGTAAAACGGAAAACCGAAAAAAAAAAGAACCCTTACCAAAACTACTGACGGAGGACATGTCACAATATTTCGAGACAGGTATCAAGTAGTCCGTGAGACAGATAGTCTAGATCAGGGAGTTTAGATAAAGAGTGAAGATGGCATATTAGTATTCCCTAAACTAAATCCAGTATGGACGTACCGGATCAGCAAAAGGGATCAAAGAAGTTAAATTTAGACTTAAACCGTTATTCCTCAAGTACTAGACTCGGGGTCAGTGGAGGGCCAGAACCAAAACGACTGACATGTCTCAAAGAGGTAGAAACCAACGTTTCTTATTTTAGTCGGACTAAAGCCATAACTGACAGACCACTACAGGTATACATCTCAACAGAGAACACAACAACCTCCTCCCACAAACGATACTGGTTACATAAGAGAACCGTTTTGAGACAATCGGAAACGGAACGAATTATAACATGAGGTTCCGGTTTAAACGAACAACGAGGCCATAGAGAACTGAACAGATGACAGTACATACCTACACTCTCAACCTGGTATTTCTTTCGACTAGTGGCTTCTTAACTACGAAAACTTGACACCACAACCTCTTCTGAGAACTCTCAGGGAACTTGACGTTCCTCTAGGTTGGTCAGTCAGGTAAGATATCCTTTAGTCAGGACTTATAAGTAACCTTCCTGACTACGACTTCGACTTTGAGGTCATGAAACCGGTGGACTACACTTCTCGACTAAATAATCCTTTCTAGGACTACGACCCTTTCTAACTTCCGTCCTCGTCTTCCCCTGCTGTCTCCTACTCTACCAACCTACCGTAGTGGTTGAGTTACCTGTACCCAAACTCATTTGAGACCCTCAACCACTACCTGTCCCTCCGGACCGCACGACGTCAGGTACCCCAACGTTTCCCAACCTGTACTGACTCGTCGATGTGACTTGAACCAGAAGAGACCAAGGTAGTCTTACAAAAAGACTGACAAACGTGGCGGGGGACGGGACGGTAAAGTTTACGACCAAGGAAGGGGTCTTCAAACTGTCACCAGTGGAGAAGAATGTGGACCACTCTTCAGTAAGTCGTCTACAAATACCTCACAGACGATGAACAGTCCCGATGTGGTCCCCACCCTCTGTCAGGTCTTGAGTGTGAGATTAGGTACACCCTTCCGTCTGAATAAATACATGTTCCACACATTAAAACCCTTCCGGACCCCAGTCACCCGGTACACTGGACAACATTCGTGTCTGAACCCACATCCCTAAAGTCACTAACGGCCGGACGAACAATCGAAGAGCTCCGAAGAAATCGGAACCCAGTTATTAAATCAAATAAATATAAACAATCAACCTTATATGAAGATGTTTTTACCAAGTTAACTCCTACCGGACCCTAAAAACTTCGAGTCATATATAACGGAAGGAAAGTCATTCAGGAACGGGGGACCCAACCCAGACCTACAGGGAACACCCAGACAGTTCGGGACCTCACCTCCAGAACGTGCGGGTGAACAAAACACAGGAACTTATCTTGGACCCTCACGGGCGTCTACCCAGAACGGAAAATCCTTGACTGGACTACCCAGAGTCCCGGTCCGGGACGGGGGGGTGGAGGATTACTATGATCCTGGAATCTAGGAACCTCTGACTCGTCAGTCCGTACTAAATTCACCCCCAACTGACCGAAAAAAAAAAAAAAAACAGAAGTATTTGGAACAAGTAAATGACATACGAGTTTTTTCATTTTAATCGTCTACCAATTATATATAACTTTTTTGTATTGTAATCAAATAATTCTACACCTCACTAAATTAGTGTATCTTTTAAATCCTGATGGGACCACCCTGTCACCTACCCTTAGACGGACGGTTTCGTCTCCTGCATCCAAACTAGGGACCAGGCCCTTCTAGTGTGTCCGACGTCCCGTCGATTCGCACTCTCGACGTCGACGACTCCGGCACGAGACGTGGTCCTCTTCGGCGACGCCGTCTTCGGGCGTGGGACCGTCTCTCCCGGCGGAGACAAGTCACGTCGACCTCCCGGGAGGGCGTCGCGGCTTCTGGGCCGCGTCGGGTTTGTTGGGCGATTGGTCCATTTGCGAAAGGACCACCGAGCGTCCCAGTTCTTAGACAGAGGTCACGTCCTCTGAGTCCAAGCCACGGACCCAGCCCTTCTAGGGGACCTCTTCCCTCACCGGTGGGTGAGGTCACAAGAACAGACCTCTTAGGGTACCTGTCTCCTCGGACCGCCCGATACGTCAGGTACCCCAACGCGTCTCAGTCCGTACTGACTCGCTGACTGTGAAATGTTTATTTATTTACTTATTTTCATGTAATTTTTTAACCCATAGTTCGTAGAACTTTATTAAGTCTTTTATTCTACTTAATTATTTCACTGAAAGTCGTGTCGATCCTTCACAAAGACAAGTAACATTCGTAATGACTCCTTACTTCGGAGGAAAGACCTGAACTGGGGAGCCCCGACCCCCGGACGACTCTTCCCCCGCGAGTCCTCACAAAGGTCCCAACGTAAAGGTCGTCTACCAAGGCTCACCACCAGGGGGAGGGGTGAAACAAAAAAAAAGAAAAAAAAATTATATAAATCCTCTAATCGTTCACGAAAACCTTGTCTATCATCATAAAACCGTAAGTAAAAGCACTTCTGAAAACCTTAGGTAGTATGTCTCGTAGAACTGTCTTTCACCCGAGCGAGACGTGGCTCTACTATTTCTCTGCGAAGACAGTCTATAAGAGTCCTCCACCGTCATCGAAAAGATCTGTATACGGTACTGTAAAATTCTTTTAATATATTAAAGGACTCGGGGGATTTTCAAGTGCTTCAAACACTTCATTCATGTGAAACGACTCTCCGTCGAGATCTTAATCTCGGGCGTACAACTCTACACCCAAGAGAAGAGGCAAGTGACCGACAAGCCGAAACCCGTCGAGTCAATTGAAGGGTCACGGAGCTTAAAAGAGTGGACGGTTTGCCCCTGTTATAAATGAAGGAAACATCCTAAGAACATTCCCAATTTTCTCATACTTTCGTGGAATTTTTAGTAATCCCTATGTGTCTACATTGCATACATACTTATATGCACACGTTGTCAAAAAGGTCATCTCTGTTCGTACAAAAAATGGAAAAAACAATTGACGAACGTATAGACTTGAATCACAAACTAAGAATCAGTGGTGTTCTAAAAATAAAAATTAAAGTACCCCCATAAAACTCAGAACTATAAAATCCTGAACCTCTCGAACATTATTTTCTGTAATTACCTTGTGTCTCCTCTCATAATAATAGATTTGGACACAACTACTGAAACACGAAAATCCATATGGTTCGAACCGATGCGTCCGTTGTGTCTCGGTGTCAAGTAATAGGGAAGTACATTCATTTCGAGGCGGGAACCAAATATTTCCCAACACAAAGAGTATTGACAACATTCGTAAGACTAAGACCAAAAGTTCCACACAATTAAAGGAACGGTAGAGGAACATCTTCCAGCAAGACCAAGGACCCCTCAATGAGTAGACCGACGGCTCTCAACGACAACCGGTGCCGACCGTGGATCAAGAGTACGGTGGGTGGGTGGGGGTCGCATGTGGGGTCGGGAGACCAAAAGAACACTAAGTCAGGAAACAGTGTCAGTCACTGCAAAGTCGAACCCACCCGAAGGGACCACCACGTCTGCCATTTCTTGGACGGACGTCACGCCCTCTGGGTCCAAGCTAGGGACCCAGTCCTTCTAGGGGACCTCTTCCCCTACCGGTAGGTGAGGTCATAAGTACGGTCCTCTTAGGGTACCTACCTACTCGGACCACCCGATGTGTCAGGTATCCCAACGTTTTTTCAGCCAGTGCTGACTCGCTGAAGTGAAAGAAAAGTGAAAAGTCGAACCCACCAACGGAGGATTTACATCGGGAATGCTGGAACAACGGGAGTAAACCGGACACAATGAAGGACTCTGTCGGACAGAGGTTTATCTCAGTGTGTCAGGCAATCCAGTATGTACAGACTCGACGAACGTTCTCCACTCGGACAAGGAATTCCAATTAAACATTAAAATTCATTCATATCAAAATGATTAAATCGTGAAACCACCCAATAGACAACACAATGTAACAAGGGAAATAACTTCCTGAAAAAAAAAAAAAAAAAAAAAATTTGACTCTCCGAGTCACTGAAAGTGACACAAACCTTCGTAGGACAAGACAAAATCAGCCATCTCGTACGATCCCCTTCTTTGCAGAAATGGAAAACCGGTCGCACGGAGACGGATGAGAAATGCGTACCAGCAGCAGAGGTCCCGTCTTAAGAAGAGACTTTGACACATTGACGACGCAATAACAAACCTCTGACAACTGGTTTCTCAGGCCAATACAGTCCGGCCTCACTCCAAGACGGAGGATTTACACCGGGGAGCAGTCCATTCAACACGAGAATCTTTACCAGTCGCCAATACCCGAGTCCTGCAAACTCAGCGTCCGAGACCGCGATCGCACCTGTCGGGACGTCTCGGCCCCCCTAAAGCAGTGCTCATAGCAAGCTCCCTCTGATTCCGGAAAAACCGCCTCTACTCATAAGTGCGGTGGTCTTTCACGAGGGTCTAAGGAACTCTTCCGGATTGAGTGGAGTGAGGTCCAGGTAGGAACGACCTAATGGCTAGTACTCAAACCAAAAGATCCACAGTCATGGACTAAAGGCACTACCCTACAGGGACTGTCAACCGTAGTACCCAGACGGCGTAGGAGTAGATTTAAGTACTAAACTACATAAGCAAACGGTCCCGACTACATTGCCTTGTGGTGTCTGACCTACAGAACTGTCGTCTTCAATTTACCTAGGGTATCCCCGCCCGCCGAGACTTTAGGGTCTAGACCCGCGCAGACCCAACCAGAGGGCACTCCGGCGAGAGGAGACGAGCGCCCACCACGGCGACTGGCACAGGAGTACACCGGTAAAAAAAGACACTTACCGACTCTCCCTCTGGAGACCACAGAGAGGGAAAGTGTATTCCTGTGGCCAGGGTACCTTTACTCCGGGGTGGGAACACTGGAGTAAATGGGACACAATGAAGGACTCTGTAGGACAGAGGTCTATATCAGTGGGACCCCAACCCCGAAGGTGTATCCTTAAAACTCCCCTGTACCAAGTCAAGTCCCGAAGGGACCACCGAGTCTCGATTTCTTAGGCGGAACGGTTACGTCCTCTGTGCCCAAACTAGGGACCCAGCCCTTCTAGGGGACCTCCTCCTTTACCGGTGGGTCAGGTCATAAGAACAGACCTCTTAGGGTACCTGTCTCCTCGGACCTTTCAATGTCAGACACCCCAGCACTTCTCGCCCTGTCCTGACTCACTGATTCGTTGTTGTCTTAACCTGGTAACGGACGACCTAACTATACAACCTTGACCCGAACGACTGAAAAGTCTCGTCGAATCCAAAATGGAATTCACGACGTCGAGGTTCTCCGACTGGAACGCGGAAAACGAAATTATTCCAACAGTCGTCGTACGTCAACCGACGGAGTGACTGGACAGTAGTGGTCATCTCTCCCCGTAACTTCAGTCGATAATCGTCCTAAAGGCAGGTCTTCGAGAGTCCAACCACGACAGTCTTGTCGTCACCGTCCTCGATCTCTCTTTTGACAGTTCCTTTACCCGTCGTTCCTTCTCAATGCAGTGGCCGACTTAAACAACGTTCTCCATCTCTTCGACCCTCCGTCGCGTTCCACAAACCCAACGTCCCTCGCACCACCCTGTCCATGGAACCCCTCGACCACCCGACGAAGAGGGTCGGACCCCTTGACCTTGACACAAGGACCAATGTCTCCGAAACGAGGGTGCCACCTTCAAGTTCCATGTCCCACGGAAGGTCCCTCCCTTCCACCTCGAGCATGTGCACGCACCGGCACATCCCTACGGCTTCGTCCCGAAGGACCGAGACACCCGCGTCTCCCCTCCGCTCGGGACTACACACCAGTAGTGTGGGGTCCGTCTCCCACCGGCCTCTCGACCGACCCTTGGACCTCTTACCTCGACTTTAAAATAAAACGTGGGGTCCTTAGAAGTGAAAGGTCCCCGGAACAGGGTCGGATCTCTCTCTCCGTCCAACGGGACAGGGCAAAGTGGTGCCACCGGACGACTTAGAGTAAATAGTCATAAACTCGAAGACACGTCTTAAGTGAACTAACAAACTTCGTTCCTTCCAAAGAGATGGAAAAAAAAAGAGGGGTTCAACAACCCTTTACCCCTCGGACTAACTTTTCAAAGTCCGTCTACGCACACACGCACGACTAGGGTGGGCACCTTCCTCCCGTACTCTCCGAGCCCTCCCCAGTCCTCTGTGCCTCGCGTGAAGTCTGTCAGGGCACACACCTTCCAGTCCACATGTCCGGGGCATTCGTCGACCCTTTTCCGCACTACGACACCCCCCTCCAGATCTGACCTCTGTCTCGGTTCTCTACACAAACACAAAACTATAGAAATTTTGGAAGTAAAACCAGTTTTTTTTCCTTCTTTTTTTCTAATATATTGTTTCTGGGTAAATGGGTGGTGGGTCTTTCTTGTCTACACTCGTGTCAACGCAGGACATTTATGTATTTACGTCTGCGCGTAGTCTCGCTCACGGTCGGGGCGGGGGGACGGGGGGGAAGGTCCGGAGGGCGACAGGGAGGAGACGACCCACAAACGACATAGGTCGGGTCCGAAGTAGGAGTACAGAGTCTACGTCCTACGTTACTGTCAAAGAGTATGACAAAACACTCAAATTTGTAAAGGTTTTACTATAGTACCCCGTTTATTGAAGTGACTTAAAAAACCCCTTTTATTTGGGCAGACATGAAATTCTACATAGTCACAACGAGACACGTCTCGATCTACTCTTAAGAATTAGGCACTTAGATGTCGTGGCACCGTAAAAGGCCCAAAGAGGCCATGTGTTTTACGGCGCCACTCAGAGAATAGTCGTGCACGGCCAAAGGGTCCTCAGTATCACTCTTAACCCCAGTACAGCAGTGAGTCCACGGTGGAGGAGCCGGAACAGTGGATAGCGGTCCACCCACCGAGAAGACATGCCTGACCTTCGGACACGACTGGAGGCGCGGGTAGCCGTCGTCTGCTGTCAAAGACCAAGACGTGTAGGATTGCAAACTTACGGTTAAAGAACGTTTATAGAAGAGGATAAAATACTGTAGAAAAATTTTAATAAAAAAATAAAAGAAATTCTATGTTAAAATTTCGGAAATAACTCTTTAAACTCTGTGACAAAATTCGTACCATTAAAGGATACATAGTACAATAACGTTTTAACTAATGGAGTTTCATAAAAGGATACAATAATGGAATACAAAAATGATATTGTAAATAAGTTTGTTTCCCTTAAATATTACGTCGCGTATACTAAATTTGTGTATGTCAGTTCAGTTTAAACTAAATTTATTCTTAAAACTTGTGCCACCGAGTCGTCACTCCTTCTGTGGACGGTCACCATCCTCTGCAACCTAGGGACCCAGCCCTCCTAGGAGACCTCTTCCTTTCCGTGGGGTGACGTCATGGGAACAGACCTCTTGGGGTACCTGTCTCGGACCACCCGATGTCAGGTATCGTAACGTTTCTCAACCCGTGCCGAATCGTTGATTTGTCGTTGTACATTGAACTATATAAGTACAAGCGTTGATTGTGAAATTTTTAAAAAGTACATCATGTCAAAAAGTCAGAAAAATATTAGACAAAGATAATTTTTATGTAAACCTGAGGTTACAGTATTTCTAAAACACACAAAAGAAGACTCCCTTAGAATTCAAAAATTTTCTTACGCCACACCCTCTCTTCCCACCAAAAGGCTTACCTTCCGGTCAACGGGGTGGCGGTGAACAACGTCTCACGGGGAAGTCGGCATAACTCCGTGGAACGTACCACCCCTTGTGAAGACCATAAGAAAGCAAAGCAAGCACGCAAACAAATAGCGACAAGGTTTAAGTAAATATTTAACAACATTTATGACAATGAAACCGGACAGAGAAATATAGACCATCCAGACCAAGGAGGAGGAAAAAGAAACCATTTATGGGAGCCGACAAGAATCTGGGAATGAGAAATAGACCGAAGGGACCACCGAGTCGACCATTTCTTAGACGGACGTTAAGCCCTCTGGACCCAAGTCAAGGACCAAACCCTTCTAGGGGACCTCTTCTCTTTCCGAGGGGCGAGGTCACAAGACCGGACCTCTTAGGGTGCCTGACACATCAGGTTCCCCAGTGTTTCTCAGCCAGTCTGTGCTGACTCGCTGAAAGTGAAATCAGAAATAGTCATGTAAAATCTTAGTCACATTCAGGTACTTTTTAATACTACCCTAAAACTAATCTCTGTGTAATTTAAACATCTAATTAAACCTCCTTCTGAACCATAGAGTCACGTAACTTAAAAGGACAGGTACTTATACCATATACATAAAATAATAAATAGAGACAGAGGACACGAAAAATCATAAGTAATTTTTCGGGTATGTATCGAAAACGACGTAAATAAAAATCCATGGAAAGAAATACAAAAGTGACACTTACAAAAAAACTTTAATTTTAACGATTAGTAACGACCGTGTCATCCGCACGATGGCCTAGAAAATTCAGCACAAAAATTAGGCCTTCGGAACGACAGGACAGGACAAACAAGACTAACGGACGTCCAAGAAAAATCCAAAAGATACACTCGACAACATTATTGACGTTTATTACCGATAAAACAGAGAAGGTTAGACTCACGAAGTAAAAAAAAAAAAAAAAGAACTAGACCGAGGTGACCGATCTTGAGGACAGTTACTGATGTTGTCCCCTACCGTCCATGAAAACAGAAAAACTTAAATTTTTCTTACCAAAACCACAAAGTACTCGCTAACGACGTCCGAAAACACCTTTACGGAAAGGTCCAATTCTGTCACAAGAACATAAGGATCAAATGATTTCTCCAAAAATTTTAAATTTTTTTTTTAATACTTACCTACAACTGGAATTCCGAAAAACACATAGACAACTCTGCTAATACACCAAAACTGTAAATTTGAAGATTATACTGCATAATGTAACTATATAAAAATTTACAACTTGTCATAAAATAGTAAGAACTTTATTTGGGATGTACCAATACTCTATAGTTCATGTACTTAACATAGACGTTTATAAATAAACCCTAAAAACATACACAAGCTTTCACTCTAATCCGATATTAAAAGGAAAACACATGATCAAAACAGATCAAACACATAGTTTTAATATGACCGAAATATTTTACGCAAACAATCGAAAGAAAAGACAGGAAGTCTTATCAAGTAACTTCAATCCTTAATAGGAAACCTCCAAATCATTTTATATACTGTAAGAAAACCCTTTATGTGACTTATAAAAATAAAAAATTTTAATGACAACAGACAATTGACGACATCGTTTCAAACGTTTACGACACTCTTAACGGTTGTACACTGTGTCTCTGGACTTCACTCCTTCACACCAACCTTCCCACCGCGACCACCCGAGCGACCTGAGTCCCAACGGGGTTTGGAAGTTGACCACCCTTTGCTTCGTCTCGTCACACGCCACTTTGGTCCACGACGACGACGACGACGACGATTCAGCGAAGACAACACGGGCTGAGACATACTGGGGTATCTGCTGTCGGGTGGTCCGAGGAGGCAGGTACCCTAAAAGGTCCGTTCTCATGACCTCACCCCACGGTAACGGAAGAGGCTTTGGTCCACATGGACATATAATAACACCAGCTTCTCTCGACATCCGTCGTCTCTCGAGACCAGAAAAAAAAAAAAAATTAGGGGACCTGGCCATTGACAGAAAATCGACCACACAAATTCGTCGAATATAAGTATACTTAAGGGACCTCCAGGTCACCAATCCTGAGGTACGAGAGTGGCGGTTCCCGGACCCAAACTAGAGACCAGTCCCTTGATCCCAGGGTGTTCGAATTCGTCGAATATAAATATACTTAAGGGACCTCCAGGTCACCAATCCTGAGGTACGAGAGTGGCGGTTCCCGGACCCAAACTAGAGACCAGTCCCTTGATCCCAGGGTGTTCGACACGTCACGGTGGTTTTTTTTCTTTCTTTTTTTTTCTTGGCGAAGGTACATAACACCAACAACTAANACGGTAACGGAAGAGGCTTTGGTCCACATGGACATATAATAACACCAGCTTCTCTCGACATCCGTCGTCTCTCGAGACCAGAAAAAAAAAAAAATTAGGGGACCTGGCCATTGACAGAAAATCGACCACACAAATTCGTCGAATATAAATACACTTAAGGGACCTCCAGGTCACCAATCCTGAGGTACGAGAGTGGCGGTTCCCGGACCCAAACTAGAGACCAGTCCCTTGATCCCAGGGTGTTCGACACGTCACGGTGGTTTTTTTTCTTTCTTTTTTTTTCTTGGCGAAGGTACATAACACCAACAACTAATCACGAAAAGGACAAGACAAGAAAGACCGAAAGTAAAGAAACAAAACAAAATGGACTGAAACACACCTAATGAAACTCACACAAATCTTAAAGTAAACCTGAATAGACCCCACAAAAGCTCACGAAGAGAAACGCACACACACACACAAAAAGTCACCAACGAGATGGAGAATATACCCGAAGGGAGTATCGAGTCAACCATTTAGTAGACGGACGTTACGTCCTCTGGGTTGAAGCGAGAGACCCAACCCTTCTAAGGGACCTCCTCCTTTGCCGTTGGGTGAGGTCATAAGAACGGACCTCTTAGGGCACCTGTCTCCTCGGACTGTCCGACGTCAGGTGCCCTATCGCTCAGTCTATGCTGCATCACTGCTTCGGTGGTGGATCGAGAATACACGTGTGCCGAAAAGAATCAGACTAACACGACTGCAAATGGTCCAAATCACTGTACATCTTTGGAATAGACGATATTTCTATCCAGAGAAAAGGGAGGGATGAAAGACAATATAATTCTAAAATGTAACTCTTAGTGTAGTCGTAATTGTTAAAAACGAAGTTGACGGTTAGTGACAGATCGTTTGTTTTCTCTTCCTTTCATTAGCATTAACGGGCATAAAAGCGCGAGAGGTAGTAAAAAGGAAGGAAGAACCACAGGGTCCTAAGAAAATAGTGGAGAGGAGACACATCTGGAAAGAAATCGGTAAGAAAATCTCATCTATACGATCACTGTCTAAGACAATCAAAGACAAGTAGGCTCTCACAGAACTAAACAAGAAGTAGAAACTTCCTCCAAAAACGGCTTATATCTTAAGAATCGTCGGTAAAGAGAGTCGTCAACCTTTATACGTCAAAGGAAAACTCGAGGGACTTAAGACTACCGTCTAAACGACCTCCAGAAGTCTCAAAAGACAAACCAGGAATCAAAAATCTACAAACTGATATTACAAAGAACCACACCTAAAGAGACCCAAATAGGAGAAACCTCAAATGAGTCGGAACTTAGACATCCAAAGAAAGCCAAGGAAAAAAAAAAAAAAAAAAACCAGTCTAAACTGTCTAGAAATTACTAGGAAAGAAACCTACGAAAAGGTCGGGAGGAGGGAAAGAGGAGAACAGACCTTGAGCCCCACATACTCACAGTGTAGACGGAAACAGGTCGGGTGTGCAGGGCTTCCGGGGCAAGTAAACAAAACGTCACACAAAAGAGAGGCGACAAGTCTAACCCGGTAAAGACAGCAATGCAGAAGCTCAAGTAGCTAGACAAGGGGCAGGAAAAGAAGAAGGCCCGGTCATACGTCCGAAATAAAGTCCATAACACACAAAACCGAGATTTTAGAGACACACCAAAACAGAAAGGTAGAAGACAGACGACACTCGAGGAAAAGAAAGCGAACAAAGTCTACACAAACATCAACAAGGGACCTTGCAAGACACCGCCGAGGATTTCAGCAAACGACTAAGACAATAGACACGGTAGAGCCACAACCGAAATACCCAGTAGAAAGAAAAAAGTGAGCTCTATAAGGACCAAGGACGATACCCCTCTTTAAAAAAAGAAAAAAATTTGGACCTGCAAAACCAATAATACTCTAAGATCAAAAATGAATTGAGAATCAAAAATCGTTCAGTAAAGACCACCACGAAGTTCGTCCTTTTCCCCCTATGGGGAACAATTACGATCAAACCCCAAGGTCAAGTCCAAAAGGAGAACCGGAAACAACTGTCAGTAAACCCCTCCCCAACGTACGATGACGACTTACTCCCGTCCTCACACCGTGGGCGGGGGGGTCCGGAGACATCTATGGTACGGGACCCTCCCGTCCCCACCGTCACGACTGAAGGTGACCCGGAAGAGACTACCTTGGGGTCACACTCGACCTCCCAACCCGACTCAGGACGGAGGGCACACCACAGATGTGACATACAGCCCCAAACAAAAAGACAACACAAACTGACCTCAGTCCCTCACCATACAACGGTGACGGGAAAGGTAGTAGAAACCGAGCTCTATCGTCCGAAAACCCCTGGTCAAGACAAACGAGGGTAACCACAAAGACCCAGCAACCGAAGGGACCGTCGGTCACACAGATACCCTGTTTCCTCTGGGTCTTTCAGTGGGGACAGAACCAGGAGCCCAGGACCCCAGGGGTCCGTCAGACGGCGAAGTGGAGAGTCGTAAAAATACAAAGAAAGTTTGTATTTCAGGTCAGTAAGGTCGTCACGAATCTCTCTCCTCATCCCTTTTCATACAAATAAGGTAGAAAGGCCTTCGTCTTGAGGTTCAAATTACTTAAAACCTACGAAAACTTGACACCACAACCTCTTGTCAGAACTCTCGGGCAACCTGACGTTCCTCTAGTTTGGTCAGTTAGGATTTCCTTTAGTCAGGACTTATGAGTAACCTTCCTGACTACGACTTCGACTTTGAGATTATGAAACCGTGGACTACGCTTCTTGACTGAGTGGACTTCTCTGGGGCTACGACCCTTTCTAACTCCCGCCCTCCTTTTCCCCTGCTGTCTCCTACTCTACCAACCTACCGTAGTGGCTGAACTACCTGTACTCAAACTCGCTCGAGGTCCTCTAACACTACCTGTCCTTTCGGACCGCACGACGTCAGGTACCCCAGCGTTTCTCAGTCTGTCCTGTCTCGTTGACTTGACCCGACTTGACCTATCCGCCATGTCAGTACACTGTGTGTGCCGTTTACCATAATTTTTACAGGTCACTTCTCAGTGAAAGAGGACGGGTCACGGGAGAATCTACCCGTCGATTACTAAGACCAAAGAACACGAAGGAAGGGTTCAATTGGGACACACATGGTCGTTTATGATTATAAGTGTCTGTACACATGGGTCCACCACCGTAAGGTGTCTGTGGTAAAACCTGGAACGAAAAAGAAAAAAAAGAGTACTGGGAGGTGGAATCACTTGGAACACCTAATTGTGTGCCTCCTGGCAAACCGAGAAGAGGTGTTGGAGTACCATAAAACAGTGTACCTCTACGGTGTACGTGCATTGGTCGACCTTCCAGATCCACAACTGGGACAATCGACAATATAAATAACAGGATGTAGAGTCACAAACGACGTGTGAAGAACAGAGAGACAAATGTGGGCTCAGTCCCAGGAAATCACTCGGAACCACACGACCTCTTTCGACACCCAATGAATCTAGACACAAGACGCTACTCAGTGCATATATATGAGGTTCTTGTACTTCTCCAAGAGTGACTATCGGTGAGAAGGTCTGCGAAAAGAGGTAGTACAAGTGTTCCTGACAAACCTGGTAGAACGAAACGTATCCCTACTTGTTTTCTAAAACTTATATTCGAGACACATGGGTGGAAGGGAGAGAAAGTACTGAAGTCAATGAAGACATAGTGTCAATCTTCGTGTGAAATACCAAAACAACAACAACGTTTCCCGGTGATTTTGTAACCAGGAAACATTAAACCCCAGTCTCATGAACGCACATCGAAACCCCTCCCTATTCTACATGAAACAACAACGCATTTCAAAACTTACGCCACCGAAGTAAGAGTGATTTAAATCGCACAAAAAGAAATTCGACCACCAAAAAGAAGGCAATCTATCTAACGGGTACCACAGTACTAACCTCTCAGAAACACGGAAACACACAGACGTCAGAGACTACGACTGAATCACCACCCTAAGATCCAAGTCCGGACCAATTCAAACAACGACCGTCGCGGCGGGACAGTGCTCGAGACCCCAGAGGTCGTCCCACGAGCACCCCGGGAGACTCTACGGAGCCCACGGACCTGCTACCGCACAGACACACGACACACCACCACGTACCACAAGTGTCCACCCGACACGAACAAAGACGTCCGCGGAAGCACTCGCAACCGGGAGGCCTGAGAAGACCGGGGAAAGAGTCGGAGCGCCGGGGCTGTCCGAGTGACGAAGAGTGGGCTTACGGAAGAGATCGAGTCAGGGGTCGCACAGGACGTCTTTTAAGACCACGAAGTCTACGTACGGTGGGAAGTATTGAACTTTCGAAGCGCCGAGTTACACCGTCACTCAACCTCACTCTTTTCCTCCGCCCGTGTCACTGAAGACAGGAGAAAAAAAAGACGAAAACTCCGACAATGAACTTCTACGGAAAGACTCCTTTTCCTAATTTTAAGTGAGGGTATCGAAACAACGACAAGAAGTAAACATTTATTTAACCCCTAAAGTCTATCAGATGGAAATTTTTCATGACATACACAAATGATTAAACAAAACCTTATTTCAACTACTTCTCCTCAAATATCCTTAAGTCTTACATTGGTCCCCGATCCTTAACTTTACCTTTTAACTTAGAAACATTCCGAAAGGTGTAATCTACAATTTAAGACCTCAATTCAAAATATACTAATAAATGATAATTCATATAAAGATTTATAGTTCCAATTCGAGAATAATTTTAAAAAGGTTTTCCAGTAATTATAAAAATGTATTATGTCAACAAACTAATAACATGAAAAGAAAACAGTCTATAATCGTTTGAGAACCAAAAAGAAAATCACTCTTCAGTCCAAAAAAACATTGTTGTGATTTTTACACAAAATTTAGACTCTATCTCGAAATACTTATACTGAACTCTCGTATGTCAGTAAAAAGCCAAGTGAGGACTTTCATACATTTTAAAACAGAGAAAGATATACAATTTAAAGCCGTGGATAAGCTATTGAGGTACCCGTAAAGTAAATGATAGAACTCCCTAAAAAAAAGTCTACTTTGATTCTTTAAATCGTCATGTCGAAAACAGTCGAAACTTTCATTTGGTCGATTCAAGGAAACACGGAACGACTTTTATTACGACCCTGGATTGTCGAACAAAGACATAATGAAGTACACGAGGAGACACTCGTGCGAACTGGGGTTTATCTTGGGGTTACAACTTTAAAGCGAACATGTACGTATCCCAGATACAGGAGGAAAGAACTACCAACCTTACTCGCACACACCACTACCTGCGAAACACGACAGAAGGGAGTCCGTAGCGGTAGTCTCTTAGCCGCTTCCACCAGCTGGTTCGGGTCTCCTCCCATGACTCCCCGCAACTACTGGACCTGAAGAAGTATCCCCTACTTCGGTATCTATTTGGGTGCATGCGGTGGTTCCATTTGGGGTGACACTCGCGTGTCTACGGCGGTCCCATTTGGGGGGACATTCTCGTGTCGGTCCTGTCCCGTCGCCCTGTCCGCTATGTCTCCCGACGAGACACACCCCTGCCACGGGTACTCGCCGCCTCACGCAAAATAAGAAGACAACCTTTTGTCCAAAAACAACAACCAAACTGAGCCCACAAAGACTACACCCTCTCGTCCACTTGAGTATGTCGGGGTCCTACGTCTTGACTGGGCCCTACGACCTGGTACACCCTTCGGTTCCAGACGGGGGTACCCTATGACGTCCACCTGATTTATGGGCCGGGCTACACCTTTCGACATCTATCTAGTCAACTTTTTCTTCGTGATTTTAATAAGTTGATCTGGAAACAAGATTTTTCCTTTGGCATGTTTGAGGTGTCTAGTTTGCCACCCCATCCGATCGACATGCGAGGGTAGACAATGGACAGGGTACCAAGTCTGCTAAGAGACACGAATCTTTACCGACCTCGTCTTATATTCGTTACTGGATTATGTCAGAAAGACCACTTTACGGACAATGAAGAAATACATGCAATTGTAAGAGAGGTACGTTTCCGGGACAAAAGACATTATTAACACAGAGAAGACAGAGAGGACCCGGTCACGCCAACAATTTGACAATGAGAATGACTATACTTGCACCAAACCAAAGAGAACGAAATCACCGGTTATTCTGTACCTTATTAACTTCTGACCCTAGACTACCTTTCCAAGTACCTTGTTCACTAAAAATTTATAGAAGCTCGACTTGGACTCCTAGTAATAAAAAATTACCACTCACTGACCTTGATTCTTCTTATATAGGGATATTTAAGGTTCAACGAATCTAAAATTCAGGTTCAAAGTAAGAAGGGACCCCTCGAAATTTAAGGACGACTTTGACAAACATACTTAACCCCATGAAAAACCAATTTACTGTCTTCCGAGTCGTTTTTACAGATCTTGCTTTTCCCCGAATAACAGAGTGTTTTACCCTTCCGGTCTAAGTCCGGCGAGGTCCCGACCAATAAAGTCGTCGAGTCTCTACCTCCCGCTGCCGGTCGGATTCCGTCATCAAACCGGAGAGCAAAACCAAGGGGAGACCGGTCCTACCGCCGGGTTCAAGGATATGGTGGGGAACCACACAACAGAAAGTCTGCATCTTCACGAAGGATTCTTAATTCTTAGGGAAGGGTCTTTGGAAGGACCATCTAAACGCGGTAGGTAGGTACGGATTTGGACCAGGGAACGTTCCCCTCACGTCACTGGAAGTATCCACACCCAATTGGTTCTAAGAGGGACCCCGACTACTCCCCTGGTGCAGTCTGTGGACCGAGGTCCTCCCGCCCGTGTATTTACCCGGAGGTCACCGTGGCTTTTACCCCCACCTTACCTAAACCCACCCTACGGTCGACACATGAGTCTACAGAAGGACTTCATTCGCATACTGAGACTAAAACGAAGAATATCGTCTCCTTTGACTCAGTTCTTCAATGAAACGGTCCTAAATTAGAATTAGACTTTATTTTAACTCGACTTAATACCCGGGACTATCACACCATGAATTAACTAGAACAAGTTTGTTCCATTTTGAACTGTCTCTTTACTTTTCTTTAGAGAACAATATCTTAGAAAGGGTCAACAAGAGGAGTTGTAGTGTACAAGGGAAGGTACTTTACAAGAAAAATTCAATTTTAATTAACGCGTATCTTTTGTGAACACAATACCTCTCGTTAACGTGCGTTGTATTCAACGTGTAATTTTGGATGTATTAAATCGAAACCTAAAAAAGGTACGTTCATGTAACAGTTTGCCAGGGACCAGGTTAATATATCAAGAGAGATTACAATTTATACCTCACAAGAAATCTTAATAGGTCGAATTTTATACAATTGGAGTTTCTGATAATACCACCAGCTACCTTAGACATATAAATTATAGATAATCTCGTCCACGAACTTCCACGAGACAACAAAAAAGGACCGATACAGGGATGTTGGTCCTTAATGACTCCCACTCACGGCACAGAATGACCGGTACACATACAAGAGAGGATACGGAAATGTCACCAAATACATTTTGTCAACCTCGGCCTTCCGACTGCCACACAGACTCACCGTAATAGAAATGTCGGTCTCGTTTGGCGTCTGAGGGTGGGCAGTGTAAACCGCAAAGGGGAAGAGAACGTGTAGTGCATTGATGGACGGACGACCTGTCCTGAAGTCCCCTCCACGGTGGGTCGCCGAAGAAAGAGAGACGGGGTCGAAGGGACGGTCTCCGAAGAAGAGGGAGGTGAGTCCCCTACGGACGAGAATCGGACACCCCGTCCACGTGTGGCGATCCTGTGTCGGGTGTCCGTTGCAAAGGAGGTTCTTTTAAAAAAGACGAACTCGGACGTAATCGGACTCTTCGCGATCACCATTTCTTGGGCGGGTGGTCACTCCTCTGTGTCCTGTGCACTCCAGCTAGCGTCTCAGTCCTAGGGGACCTCTTCTTTTACCGCTGGACCGTTGGGTGAGGTCATAAGAACGGTACTTGTCTCCTCGGACCACCCGACACCAGGTACCCCAGGGTTCCTCAGCCTGTGCTGACTCGTGTGTGTGTGCGTCTTCTATTTGTGCAAGAACTTTCTCTACCCCGCACAAAGTATACTTGTACCTTTTCAAGTACCGGTTTTTACTCATGGATGTTACTTGGGAGTTTTTATTAGGTCAACTAATTTCCAGTCTTTTATGACACAAGGCGCATAACACGAAACCGGAAAGGTCTAGTCAAGCAACGTGTCGCACTGGCTCCTCCACTGCTCTTCCGTGCGTAGAAAGTCCAAGTACGGGTGTCAGGGGACAATTACCCCTTCAAGGCCCCCCACTTCGACCACATCTCCCTCCCTGCCAGTTCAGACTTTCAGTCGACTTCTGTAAGTACTTTGACCGTAGTCTACTCCCGAAGAACCCCATTCTCTTCGGTCACCCCATTTAATTTCCAGGAGTCCGTAGGGGGTTCGACAAGAAATACCGACGCCACTGGTCCCCGGACCTGCCGCACTCTTACTGAGTAGTACCGAGCACGAAAAGTTCTGCAAAGGCTCTGAGTGGAGAAGAGCCAGTACACCTAACTCGTCTATCGTTTGCCCTTAGGACGGGAAAAGGGGGTTGTGACTAAACAGGTCTCGAGTTTTGTCTTAGCGCACACAATCTTGGAACCCCACGAGAACTCACCCTTAGCTCAACAGAGCAACCCCTCTAAACGTCTGAAAAACTTACACTCAGTGCCCCCTCCTCGTTCGTCGCACGTACGGGTTCTTGGTCCTCGTGGTCCTCTTGACCCGCACGGCCGAGTCTCTCCTGGCGGGCAGGGAGGACACAAAGACGGTGGTCCTCTCCACCCGCACGGCCGAGTCTCTCTCGGCGGGCAGGGAGCACACAAAGACGGTGGTCCTCTCGACCCGCATGGCCGAGTCTCTCTTGGCGGGCAGGGAACACACAAAGACGGTGCCCCAGGAGTCACCGGACCCACTACGGGCGGACGCACCCACTCCCGGACAGAGAGATGAGCGAGGACTGACGAGTAGAGAGGGACTCTGTGGAGTGTCTGCGTGGGTCTTCGCTGCGACATGGGCGAGAGGTCGCCGGGAGTACGACGGGCACTGGCACACACAAGGGAAGGGCTGAGAACTCTCGCTACACCTGGGTGAGGCAGGTCGCACCACCAGCGGCCGGTCTCGCCTCCACCTGCCGGGGCCCAAGCGCGCCAGGGTGGGGACTGGTGCACGAAAGACGGAAGGTCGCGGAACAGTAGAGGAGAGGACAAGAGGGGCGGAACTCCGAAATAGGAAGATCTTTCCAAAGAAGTGACGTCAATGTCTCTCAGAACCCCCACCTCACGATAATCCGGGTACACGTAGGTCTTTACACCCAACCGAAATACCACGACTAATTAAGTAAGTAAAGGTTAATTACGGTCTACTACACCGTGGTAATAATTACTTATTTTTACACACACATTGAACACAAGTACACTGCAAAATTAGTACAAAGTCATAATTTTTTTATTCTTAAACTATGGAGATCAAATTTAGAGTATGATTCATTACCAAACCCTTTCGAAGTAAATCTAACCATAGGATTTCCTTGTCAATGCTCGCCCTTTGTATTTCCTTTCCCTCCTAACTCTTTTTTGCCTAAATACTGATACCAAGAGTCTTGGGTACTCTTAAACGGTAATTATTACGACTTAAATTAAACCCTTGGTCCTCTTGGATTAATATAACTTTTGTAAGGGAATTTACCTTCATATGTCTAAAATTCCATTTAAGAAGGGTCTACCACTTAACAAACCATCGTTCATTAATTTCACATTTTACGTCACCACATTCGTTCAATTCCTAAGACAAAAAGAATTTCTGTAAACATCATTCGTCCCGTCGAAGGAACACAGTAACCTCTAGACAAATCGTGTACCGAAGGTAAGTTTCCAATGGAATACTGGTGTCTAACTGACGACGTCGAGGTCAGCAGTGGAGACGTAAGGTCCTTCCACAATTCTCGTCGTCTTCCCTCAGATGATGAACTCAGAGGGAAGTGGGAACATTCCTCGAGAGGATCTTCGGTATAGGTGGCCGAAATCGAAGAACAACCGGTCTTGAATGAGTGAATCGGCAGGGACAGGAAGTCCTTCAGACCCTTTACGAAAAGGACACCCGGGTACTAACTAATCACCAGACAGTAATTTCGTCTTCCCTCCGATCCACGACCCATCCCTTGAGCGTAACGGACGGCATTACTACACTGGCACCCGTACTTCTGTCACCGTTCTGTTCTAGGGTAAGTTGCAGAATTGTGAGACCGGCCCACACCGCTCCAACGGACACGACCCTCGGTCGTCCGGCGAAGGGGCCGACACGAGCGACGGGACGGAGACACTCAGAGAGGTAGACCTATTTATATAGTCTCTCGACATGACCCGTAAAGACACCTTGAAACGTGTGTTCGACATTGGGGTCTAAAGTGTTGTAAACATTTCTAAAAAATCATATCTTGACATTCACACTTAATCTTTTAAACCTTCTATAGACCCCCTGAAAAGTGTGGGGACACGGTAATTGTATGTAAAATTATAAATCGTATAGAAGTGAGTTAGAAAAGTGACACAAAAATATACAAAAACGTAGGTATAACACAAAAGGTAGGGAGAGGGGGCACTTCCCTCTCCAAAAGCATTAGGAGTCAAATCACCGATGTATTAGGAGATAGGTCACTGATAAAGGGCAGAGAAATCGTGAAGGAGATAAAAATCTACAAATGAAAGTGAAGGTTAAAGAACCAAAATATTCTTCATTATACTTCATTAGAAACGTATCAAAAAAGATATAAATCTTATGAAAAATACAATTTTTATATTTTCAATACATAATTATACTAAAACCCCAGGTCTTCATAATTATTGAAACTTAGAAATCGCATGGTAAAGTATGACTTTAGAAGTCACATGTTCTCTGGTGTAGTAAACTTGAGAACCGTCTTAACCTAATTATAAAAACTAATAAACTGTAATTAGAGGCAAAAATTATTGAACCCGGAATTTGGAAAAAGCATACAACCAACAGGCAGGAGAAAACACTTAACGGACAAGTACAAGAGACGACACAAAAATGTATAGTCACAATATAACGAAAAGGATATCGACACTAAAGATACTTAAAAAAAATTGGATCTTCCAAAAAAATTACACAATCAGTGAGTCAACGTAGATTGAGAAACGCTGGGGTACATGGTCGGGTGGTCCGAGGAGGTAGGTACGCTAAGAGGTCCGTTCTCTCATGGCCTCACCCATCGGTAAGGGAAGAGGCCCCTAGACGGGTTGGGTCCCTAACTTGGACCCAGAGGACGTGACGTCCACTAAGAAATGACAGACTTGGTAGTCCCTTCTTTCTAAAAGCGTAGACCAGGATAAACACTGCTTATTTACCTTTTTCACCTTTGTCATTGTCTAAAATAAAGAACCCAAGGTGTTAGCGGTACCTATCACTGACGACGGCACTTTAATTTTCTGCGAACGAGGAACCTCCTTTTCGACACTGTTTGGATCTCTCGTATAAAACGGCTGTTTCCAGGCAGATTAGTTTCGAGACCAAAAAGGTCATCAGTACATGTGTACACTGCCCCCCTCGTATTTCTTCCGACTTGTGACTTCTTGACCACGAAGACTTGACATCACAACCCCTTCTGAGAACTCTCAGGGAACTTTACGTTCCTCTAGGTTGGTCAGGTAGGATTTTCTTTAGTTGGGACTAATGAGTAACCTTCCTGACTACGACTTCGACTTCGAGATTATGAAACCGGTGGACTACGTTGAGTAACCTTTTCTGACTACGACCCTTTCGAACTTCCGTTCCCCTCTTCCCCTACTGTCCTACTCTACCAACTACCGTAGTGGCTGAGCCACCTGTACTGAAACTCGTGCGAGGTCCTCTACCACTCCCTGTCCCTTCGGACTGAGCGACGTCAGGTACCCGAGTGTTTCTAACCCTGCACTGGCTATCTGACTCGTTGTGTCTAAAGAAACCCCCACTTTACACGTGTGACACTTTAAGTGGTAAAATTGGCGAAAACTCGCAGGCCAAGCCACTTACCTTATGTAAGTGTGACAGCGCGTCGAGAATCGTGGCAGGTGGACGTCCTGCCCAAGCAGAAGGTCTGACCGTGAGACTGGGGCCCTTTCTTGCTGCAGGGGGAGGGGAGGGGGCGAGGGGGCGGGAGCACAGAGACGCTGACGTCGACAACGTCCGGGAGTACTCTCGGCTGAACTTGTCATAAACGGGAAAGCACTGGCCGAACGACGTGAATCACGTCACAGAAGTCCGAAATCGGCGTAACACCGCGTCGTCTTGAAGGCAGGAAAAGTCCCGACTATTTACAAGAACAACAAACATACATGGTGCAAAACAAACGTGACACTTGAGAATGCACATTGTCCATCGTCGGAAAACAGGCCTCGTGTATGAACAAAAACAGTAAGGGGAGGGGGGGAAACGTGTAATACAAAACTTGAAGATATGGACACTTAAAAATACATCATTCGGATAAGAGGAAACTACAACTGTGCACTAAAAGTAGGCAGACCCTAAATAAACCTCGTGGTCAACTGTGACTTGAGTTTGGGTCCTTCTTAGGTCCTCGGACCGAAGTAGACAAAAGAACGACCCCTGTAGAAGGTATCCGAGTCAAAAACGAGGTGTGGTTTGTCCGTCGAGAACCGGCCCTCTGCTCTTTGTGAGGGACAATCGTACGTGTTAAGAGTACGACAAAAGCAGAAAAGGACTAGGAAAAAGGGAAGATGAAATCAAATCTACGAAACAAATATTTCACATGAATAATGCCACGAGCGTAAGGAGAAGTCCCACTCTTTTCTAAAACATCCAGAGACATCAATTATATATATTAAAGAAGACCACACTCAATCCAATAGTTATCATCTCGACCGCAAATAGGTCGGGGACGAGACACGGGACGGGGAGGGGGTGAGTCGCAAACGTACATAAACGGGTCAATAAATTGGGGTGGTTCTCGGAAACAAAAAGTCCAACTATCCTTCATGAAATTCCTCTATAAACCATCGGTCATGACAACTTTGGACGTCGACAATGAGTACACGAAATTTACTTTCTTTACCATTTTGTCCTCAACATCGTGGCACGACTGATACACGACCCACAAAAAACAAACAAAAAAATTCCCTCATTGTCCAAATTAGCGTTGTGGAACTCCAACCGTGCAATTTTATTCAATGTACAACGACCCACTGAAAATCTGGGGAATAAATGTCAGACGAAAACTACTGAGATAATAAAGAAGGAATTCTAACACAAGAGAGAGGGTAGGCCCCTTATATAACTAAGAGTAATGTCACTAATTTTGAACGAACCCCGTGACACAAACTCGAAACGGAATCAACGATCTGTCCTCAGACTTGATTTCGGGCGGCAGCTGCCGGTCTGACTGAACAAACTTCTCTGTCGTGTATCGCGCCTCAGTCTTCCACGTCCCCGAAGGTCAGGTACCCTAGAGGAGAGACGAGACACGACGGAGGGTCCAAACGTAGGACTCTCCTGGGGGGAAAGGACCCAGAATTGGTCTCTCGAATCACGCGTCCGTACCCCTGACGTGTACCCGAACAAACATGGCACCATTGTTCCATGTGTGTGACGACACGTAGAGCCCGAAATTTAAAATAAAATCTGAGTTAACACTACTTTTCGTAACACACTTTACATGGGGAAATTGGTATACAATCGCAAATCAGGTCGCCACAACGAACAAAATTGGGACACGACACTGTTCAGAGACTTTACAAGGGTAGAGTATTAGACTGTGAGACGGGAAGTTCGTCGAGGGGAAGGAGAGGTGGTGTGTGGAAGAAAATAAAAAGAACTTCAACAACTGTGTCTTCTTGAAAATCCTCACAAGTAAATTGTCGAATAAGCTCTCTCTCAAAAAATAGTCGTGGGTACCTCGGGTGGGAAAAATTACCGACGTCTTCCGACACAAATACCTGCACCACAGTGAACAACGCAGTCAAGGACGACGACGACATAGCGAAGTCAGCACAGGCTGAGACGCTGGGGTCTCTGCCGTCGGGTGGTCCGAGGGGGCAGGGACCCTAAGAGGTCCGTTCTTGTGACCCTACCCAACGGTAAAGGAAAAGGTTCAGTACTTTCACTTTTCACTTTCACTTCAGCGAGTCAGCACAGCTGAGAATCGCTGGGGTACCTGACGTCGGGTGGTCCGAGGAGACAGGTACCCTAAAAGGTCCGTTCTCATGACCTCACCCCACGGTGATCACTACCCGTAAATCCAAAAAAGGCTAGAGTCCTTGTCACGGAGAGACTCCGTGAGAAACAAAAAACGGACCTGTCCCATTACACTAAAACAAAGCACCAGAGTCGGTTCTCTGACACAGTGATCATCCGCAAAAGAGTGACGAGGAACGACTACGAAAACCACTGTCATTGAGTGGTGCACGGTCCACGACGGAGCCAAATCCGAGGACACTCCAGTCGCGATTAACACGTATCTCTCTCCTTCAGTGAAAGGTTTGAACCCTTCAACTTCCGCCCCACACCTGGTGTCTCGAGAGGAGAACCGGTCCGACCACACCGGAGCCGAGTCGACAAAACGACGGGCGACACGACAGACCAAAACTACACAAAACAAACACTTAAGTACAAACTTTTGAGTCCGAACTAAAAGGAGAAACTAAAGAGAACCCACTCAAGAAGGACTATTAAGTCACTAAAAATTTTTAACAAAGTCAATGAAAATAAACATGTCAAATTTTATAAAACTTTCTTGCAATCTGAACTTCCAAATTTTTTTTAGAAATGTCTAATGAAGGTATATGAGAAGGAGGTCGAGGGACAATTGTAGAAAGTATTGGCGTTACGTTAATAGTTTTGATCTTTTAGTTGTAACTACACTACGACGATTGAGTAGGTGTTAGGTCTAAACCTGAAAAGACCATAAAGGGAAAAAAACAGGGTTCTGAGTCATAAATTTTTTTTTTAAATTACATCGATATGAAAACGCATAAATGAATATAAACATCCCTACTGATGAAGGAGGACACGAATCACTGATCCAACAATGTAAAGGTGTAAAAAGAATGGAAGAGAAAGAAAGGAGACAGTGAACGAAACCTGACTAACAATGATTTGTGACCCGAAGGGACCACCGAGTGTCCCAATTTCTTAGCGGACGTCATGTCCTCTGGCCCCAAGCTAGGGACCCAGTTCTTCTAGGCGACCTCTTCCCTTACCGATGGGTGAGGTGATAAGGACGGACCTCTTAAGGTGTCTCCCTCCTCGGACCGACATCAGGTACCCCAACGTTTCTCAACCTGTGCTGATTGTGAAACTGACTTGTCAGATTATAAATGCAGATATTGCAATACATATGATTACATACACTATGAGACAGTTATTTTGTTAATAAAAAACTAAGGTACTATGCTCCCATAGTTACAGAAAAATAAGAAAGGAGGAAAGGTACATATGGAGAGTTGAGTTATGCCCAGGACGACTGAATTAAATGTCACAAATGAAAGACAAGATATCGATATTAAGAGTCTTTTCTTTTTAGAAATAAAGATGTGGAATTTACCTAATTAACGAGTGACACTCAGTAACCAACATGAAAGACGTAAAAATAACAAACCGATTTCGAATAGAGGATTATCAATTAAGTCCTTTCGAAGTATCCTTACTCTAAGAGGGTCCAAGAATATACAAATTTTCACTTTTCACTTTCAGCGAGTCAACACAGGCTGAGAAACGTTGGGTAACCTGATATGTCAGGTACCTTGAGAGGTCCGGTCTTATGACCTTAGTCAGGGAAGGGGTCCCCTAGAAGGGTTGGGTCCTTAGCTTGGGTCCAGAGGGCGTAACGTCCGTCTAGAAATGGTCGACTCGAGAGTCCCGTCTAAACAAAAACGTTGTGTTAACCACTCGGCACACCGGTGTGGAAGGACGGGACTTCTGGGACATTCACTGGGTCACCGTGTGTGTACAGACACAACTACCGGCTCCGACCGACATGAAAGGCACGAAATTCCCACAAGATCACACGAACGTGTAAACAACAACAACTCAGCGATTCAGCACAGACTGAGAAACACTGGGGCACCTGACGTCGAGCGATCCGAAGGGACAGGAAGTGATAGAGGACCTCAAACGAATTTGAACACAGACATCTCAACTACTACGGTAGGTTGGTAGAGTAGGAAACAGTAGGGGAAGAGAACGGGAGTTCGAAAGGGTCGTAGTCCCAGAAAGGGTGACTCAGTCGAGAAGAGTAGTCCACCGGTTTCCTAGACCTCGATAAAGAGTCGAGAAGGGGTCATCGTATAACCTATGAAAAGCTGGTCCCCCCCGCCAGGTAGAAGACTACGGTATAGAAAAACGGAAAAGTATGATAAGTACTCCAAGAAGACCGTCCTTATGACCTCATCCAACGGTAAAAGAGAAGGTCACTTGGTACAAAACAGTCTTGAGAGGTGGTACTGGGTAGGTAGAAGCCAGCGGGACGTCCCGTGCCGAGTAGTGCAGTAACTCAATGCGTTCGGGGAAGCGGTACTGTCTAGACACTAGGTACTTGCCCGACGAAAAGGTCTGATTCGCACCATTTTAGGGTGTCACAAGAGTCTCAAGACCTCCGAAGTCCAGACTTCCGTCCCACGGTAGTCCAACCACAGACCACTCTGGAAAAAAGGACTGGAGAAATACAGGAGGTGTCAGAAGGGAGACACGACCACACTTTCTCTCGAGAGGCCACACAGAAGGAGAAGAACGTTTCTGTAATTGGGACATCTTAATCCCGAAGGGATACTGGAGTACATGGGGAGAAGGGAGGGATCTCCGAAGCAGAGGTCTACGTAAGTGTGTTCACAACCCCGAAGTTGCGTCCTTAAGACCCTCTGTGTCGAGTCAGATATTGTTTCCCATTGCACCTTAAAACGGATTTCCGGGTCTCTTAAAAATCAATAAATAAAAAAGAAAGAAAAGAAAAAAACGTCGAATTTATATACTACATACAGGTATAAATAACTGTACCTTTTCACAAGTGTTGTATGACGACTTACTGTTTTTCGTCCAAATAAATAAGAAAAAGAAAGACATTAGGACAAATGAAGGAGGAGAAACTATTACCACCGATAAAATTTTGTCTATGAAGTTAAAAGACTTTGCAGAAATGGCACTAAAAGTGGACGAAGCAAAAAGAGACAAAAAGACCCATTTACAAAAAACAGACGGCAAACAAAAAGGACGATCAAAAGACAGAAGGGAGGGAAAGAGAACGCCACAAAAATGTGCCGGAAACCGACCAAAGAAACTCAAGAAAGGAGTAGAACCTTACTTCCCTCAAGAAGACCTGTCGAGACGCACACTCAAACCCGGCCCGCGCCCACTTCGCCCAGACCCGCTTCGGCGAAGACGCACCCAGAAAGACGGAGCGTCGACTACCGCTTCGACGGAGTAGACTGGAACACCGGACACGAGAGTGTCGTCGACCCCGAGGCCCCTCCCTCCGAAGAGTCGAGAAGAGACGAGTCTGACCAGACAAGGTGCGCCCCCGCGGGACGAAGTCGAGAAGAGACCTCTGGGCGCACCGACCGGACGGTAGACCTCAGTGGTCAGGAAGGGGAAGAACCACAGGAGAGAACAGAGCCCCCCACCCTCACCCCAATGACGGGCACCGTTGAACGGCGTCCAGAGGAGTCGAAGTCCCACACATCCACAACGTAATAGCTTCTATCTCAAAGGAAAAGACACAGACCAAGAACAAAACCCCCACCGATCATTCTCGTCTTCACAAATCTCTCCAAAAACGAGACGACACAGTTTCGAGGATTCTGTAATCGACATTCTGGACAAAGAATTTCATGTCTAAAGAAATCTCATAAGGGACCCACACGGAATGGACACTTTAATCCTTTACCATGTCGTCGGATCAATAGTACGAAAATCCCATTGCAAAAATGCTAAGAGAACATCACTGTACTTTAGACTCACTTACGATGTATATCACTTACAAAAGAATGTCTGTCTTGGTGGTGACTTATGTGGCCTTTTAGCTCTCATAGAGCGTCTTTAATACAAACTTAGCAAATTACAGGGTCCTGAGATGTAACGTCAAGTCCATTTTCGTCTCACTAAAAATACTAAGCATTTATAGGAACCGACAGAGTATCACCTCCACTAGGATTTCCGGGGACAACACTCTGACGACACACAAGAAGGAAAAGACGTGGGAGGTGTGTGTGCACGCGTACGCGTGTGTGTGTGTGTGTGTGTGTGTGTGTGGGGCTGTATGACTTTGTGTGCGTATGTTTGTGTGTCATAAACCCAAACTTGAGTTTACGACATGTTTGTACAAGACCCTAGATACAAAAATAACGACCATACCTCAACAGGTCGAAAACAGAAAAGTGTATGTAATCGTAGATTCCATACACCCACTGTTCGAACTCTGTTACCAAGAAAAAACCGAAGAAAGTGAAGACTAGTATTTTTCCTTTTCTACGATATCTTAAACAACTTTTTTGTTTTGTTCCCAGAGATCTCCCAGGGGCGAAACCCTAAACCCGAGGTACTCGCACATCTTCGATTAACAAGAATTACACCCAAAAAACAACCCAAACCAACAACAACAAATGGACGATAAGATATATTTCTTTGACTCTAAAAACCCTTATTTAAAAATTTTTCATAGAGGGTTTTATAAAAGACGTATGAGACCAGGAAGTGAAGATTCCTTTTCCTCCTCCTCCTCAATTGTATCTTTTAATTACACCCTCTGTCGTGTACGGGGTTGGAGACCACCAAGAGTGGTCGAAAAGAATCGTTCTGAGACGAAATAAAACGCCTTCCGAACTGAGGAGTCTACTTCGGATGTCTTAAACGTACGATCAGGGGGTACCCTGACCCTAGACTTAAGACCCCCCTCCTACCTCCCACCCCTTCCCTTCCTCAATGAGTCTGAACGACTCGTCCTCTTCCGAACTGACTCGGACTCTTGGGCGTCCACTTCCGGAACCCTTCTCAGAGGGACTTCAGAGTACCAGAGGCACAGAGGGCACGTCCGTCACGACCGAGACCGGCGGAGCACCTGTAGTGCGGTCCACCCGCTTGCGTGCAATTGCCCCTAGCAGTAGCTGTCGCCCCTACCCCAGTGGGTGCGGTAGGGTCACCATTCGCCGTAGAAGTCCCGAAGTGAGACACCCGGAGTGGGCTAGTCTCCACTCCCTTCTCTGCTTCCCTTTTGTGGGAAGACTTCAATTCTGTGGTGAAATCTTCTGTACCGACATGAGTCGTTGCCATCGTCCTTAAAATGTGGGTCATTACACTCTTTCTTCTGTCGCGGGTCACAGGCACACGACAGTCACACCCTAGACGTCACCCGCCAAGGACGTCAGTCTTACAGTCGTCACCAAACCCCAGAGGACCCGAGGTGCACTAGGGCACCATGTAGTGGTCCCCCAGAAGGACCGAGTACAAGACTCGACAGACGAACCCATAGTCATCGAGTCCTACTGGAGAAACGACACACTGTTCTCCACCCATCGAACTGGGTCGAGGACGAAACCTCCTTAACGAAGAACGACGAAGAAATTCTCGGTTCTTTCCCTCTAAGGGACCACCGAGTCTACCATTTCTTAGACGGACGTCACGTCCTCTGGCTCGAAGTTAGGGACCCAACCTTTCTAAGGAACCTCTTACCTCAGCGTGACGTGAGGTCATAAGAACGAACCTCTGAGGGTGCCTGTCTCCCCGATGTCAGGTACCTCGACGTCTCAACCTGTACTGACTAAAAGTGAAAGGCCCCTACTAACAAGTAAAACCGGACGTCTTATGGGACATTACAGTGAAAAACCAAATTTTACAGATTTATAATCTCTTCACTAAAGAATTAAGTCCGAAATTCTCTTGTGATAGACAAAAAAGAAAGTCAGGTCACCTGATAAACTTAATTAATAAACTTTCACTTTCAGTGAGTCAGCACAGGTTGACAAACACTGGGGCACCTAATATGTAAGGTATTTTAAGAGGTCCGGTCTTATGACCTCGCCGACAGACAAGGGAAGAGGTTCCCCCTAGAAGGGCTGGGTCCCTAGCTCGGGTCCAGAGGGCGTAACGTCCGTCTAAGAAATGGTCGACTCGGTGGCCCCTTCGTTTAATAAACCAAACGAGAAAATAAATAAATAAATAAAAATCAGAATTTTTACATATAAATAATTCAAAATATTTGAAATATCGTTTGAATGTACTGATAGTGAAAATAAAATAAAAATAAAATAAATAAAATAAAATAAAAAAATTAAAATTTTAGAAAGAATGTACGCAAGGGTTTGTACCAAACGAGAAAATTTCTACTTAACTTCGACGGACGTCCCCCGCGTGTCACCTGTCAGTCTGGACGAGACTAAGGAGTAGATGGAGGAGGTCTGAGTCTAAGTCGGGACAATGATCAATAGTTACCTATGACGTGCACACAAAAGACGTATATACCCACGCACACACACACACACACATTGAAAATTTTCACGTTTGACCCACAAAAGAAATTTTCATTAAGTAAATGAAACTAACTTTTTTATCAGTGGTAAAGGAAAGTCCGTAAACTCTTCACTATATGATTATACGATTTCGAAATTAAGGACCTTCCGGTCGCAAGTGACGTCCCCTTCTGAGGACACAGGTGTCAGTCCTCCTATGTCGGTGTAAGAAGGACGGACGGGAGGACGGTCGCACGGGGTCGGGGCCCCCGTCCCCCACTCCTCTCTACTCCGTCTCGGAAGAGACACGGCCGCCTCGTCGGAGGCGACCCGGGACTCGGGAGGGACGAGAACTCCCGGTACTGGTCACAACCTCTGGGAGCTCCAGTGGCGACTCCCGACCGAAGGCACGACTCCGGTGCGGGAGTCTCTGTCCGTCTGGACCCAGACCCGCCGTGGGACGAGAAACGGAGGGAGACCGCAGACCAACTCGTCCTCTTTTCTTTTGAAGGTGTACCACAAGTCCGGGTGTCTCTTTCGAAAACAAGTCGAAAAATAGACAAAATATAAAGGTAATAAAAGGACTAATATTTGTAATGTAAACAACTTGTTTTATACCTCCTTATCTCTTCCCTTTTTTTCTGGACATTACGGGTAGGTCCCCTGACGCAATACGAAAACCAATGCAGGAAGATTCGAGGATTTGTGTGAACGTACATATAATTCACCTTAATCTTATAAAACACAGACTAAAACATAAGACTAACACGTCACATTAGGATTTAAATATAAAACGTATAACCAAAGAGGGAGTACATACCAATATATAAGACACTTTTTTTATCAGTGACGCATTATCGGGTGGGAGACCCATATCGTAGTGAGTAAATAAAAGGACAACAACCAAAACGCCCCGCAAAATTATATAAATTACGACACTACTTCGACTAACTTGTGACCAACTTAAGTAAAATCTTGCACAATATATATTTCGTATCTACCATTTCTTGGACGGATGTCACGCCCTCCGGACCCAAACTAGGGACACAATCCTTCTAGGGGACCTCCTCCCTTGTCGTTGGGTGAGGTCACAAGAACGGACCCCTTAAGGTACCTGTCTCCTCGGACCGCCCAATGTTTCTGACTCACTGATTGCGTTCCGTATCTTATATTTTTAACACTCACCAAACACAGTCTCTCTCGAGTATGAGAATACTCACAAATATAACTAGAAATAATAAAATTATTAAACAAGTATAGAAAATAGAACTAGAATTTTATAAATTATTTACCGAACCTGAGAAACCTTTCCGGTGTCGAAGAAACGATTTACCTCAATGCAGTCTTCTGTGGGGTTCTCCTTGAGTCCCTGAACAAGGACGTTGAATTGAACACTACCACAGACACGAATTTCAACAATCCCGACTGTGCGGCATTGTACCTCGGCGGAGTCAGACGAGACAGGGTCCCCGAGCACCGGGTCCTCTGTCCCGAAGTGTCCTCTGAGACTCCCAGGGAAGAAGTGAGCTCCTTCGACCCCAACCCGAGGAGCGACTGGCAGTCGAGGGACCTCGCTCGACCTCCGCGGGTCGAACCGAAGACACCGTCGACACGGGCGTCCCGTCACCCGTCCCCGTGACCCGACGTCGAGGAACGACCGTGACCGCCTCCTGTCGGGTCAGGGAGGGTCACACCAGGGGGTACGCCTCGCGAGTCCACCCGATTGGTCAGTAGTAGGGACTCGTCACGGCGAGTGAAATGCCACCTCCCCTGGCGAATAACCCGCGAATGATGGACGGGCCCTGTCCGATCCACGACCTGAATGGGTACTTCCGAAATAGTGGTTGTAGGTGGGGTAAACGGGGTGTAATACCTACTCCCGCAGCTCCGACTTTGCACAATGGTCGTAGGTGCCAGGGAGTCGGGTACGGACACCTTGGCCTGACTCAGGTCCAACAACCTTAGACGCAGGGCGGACGATTGGTCTAACGACTGAAAAGTGATGTCCAGGTAAAGATCAACGACATTGTGAATATTTATTTTGAAAAAGGAAAAACAATCTCTTACTTTCCTCCTAAGTAGGCAACAAGACTGACCGTCGGCATGAAAAACCTTTACTTGTCAAAATATCCCAAAAGAGAAGTGTAAGAACTACTTTTGCAGTCCAAGATGATTGCCTTGATGTGAGCCGAGGTCCGGGCTCGCTCGGGAGGCGTCTGTCACACACACCGGCGCCCTTGGCGGCACCACGACCCGCCCGTCCCGACTGAGCCGCGACCCTCGGGCACGGAGGACCTGAACGAGTGTCCGGAGGGGGAACAGAAAAAGGGAGGAAGGGATCCGTCTTCCGATGCACTAACCTTCGACGTAGTTCGTATAGGGGTAGCGTCCCGCCCTGTAGTGGATAAAGTAGGTCGTCGACGACGCCCTCGCCCTCCGCCCCTAGGGCGGCCTCGTCAGCGACCTCTGGCGGTTTCGGTAGTTCCATCTCTGTCCCGCGTCCGACAGACCCCCTCTCTCTTTGCCACAAACCTCCCAAGGGAACGACGGTGACGGGGGTCGGGGCGGGGACGGGGGTCGAAGTAGAAGGAAGGAGGAGGGAGGGACTCTCTTACACACAGAGATTGGTAAATACTAACACCCCCAAGGACGACAATTACTCCCGTCGAACCACCGGCCCCAACTCGGGGTCTGGGTCCGGTCGTAGTAAAGTTCCTCCGATTAATCCAATCTTGAAGTCAATCGACTCGCACAGACGAAGGGGAAGGAGGTTCAAGTAGACATCGAATCTCTCGTCGTCGTCACTGCAGTCCTCAGACCACTTCAGTCGGTCGTAAGTCTGCGTAAAGGTCGTGGACATCTCACACCAAGACTCGGGGCACTTAATGTCGAGTCTCATTACGACAAGGTCCCACCCCAGTAACTAGCCGCGGGGGGGTGGGGCGGGGGACAGCAAAGATCTGACATTACTGGTACGACCTTTCCAAAGTCTCCCGAAATTTCTAGTTTAGTCATTCTACTCTTCTTTTTGCAGGATGGCTCGGAAAGATTTTCACGGGCGAACTGGCCCGAGTAGTCAGACCAGAAACACAAAGAGACATACATCGTCGACTATCTGGGAAAAATTTCCTCGAAAGAAAGGTCCAACTTTTAGTCCTGTTTAATGACTTTTAGTCCTGTTTAATGACAAAAAATAATATCGGTTTTACGTTCTCCCAGAAGTATTGTGTTCCCACTAACAGTATGTCTACTTCTCGTTCCCAAAACGAATGTCTCTTCGTAAATTCACACCCCCACCGTCCCAGGAGCCCGCAGAGGGGAAGAGTATCTCGTGTGTCGTAGACTTGGAGCCCCTCAAGTCGGAGGGGACGGACAGGGGGTGATTCGTGGGTCATCCCCCGAACTTCCTTTCCCTCGTTCCCCCGTGAGGGAACAAAGGGGCGGGAGCCACTCGTGTCCACAAGACCCCGACCCCGAGGACGCTCCTCCCCGGAGACGACGGGACCCACAGGTCCTGTCCTCGAAGGTCCCTCCCCCGCGGAGTCTCGGCTTGAGCTCCGGGGCCGGGTTGGGGTCTAGGTGGGAGAGGGGGACCCTTCGAGTGCCTTCGCAGGAAAATCTGACTTTGGAGGGGGTAAACGGGAGGGAAGGAGCGGAAAGAAGAGCAGGGGAGGGGCGGGGGAGACAGTGCGTGCACTGGTCGGGAGCCCCACCTACACCCCCTCGTCTCGGGACTCGCCACTGATCCCCCGACGAAAGGCCCAGGGACACCACCACCGGAACGGAAACAGTACCCGGAAGACCTCGGACCACGACTGGGCCTGGGACCTAGACCACACAAGTCCGGCGTGTCACACACCGAATCGACACTCCACCCCCGGCTCTCCGGGAACAGGGAGGTCGGTCGACGGACCGGACACCAATCAGGAGACGAGTGAGGAGGGACTCTGGCCCTACCCCCACAGGACCTTTCCACCACGCCGGGGACGTGGGGTGTCCCCACCAGAGGCGTCCGGACTCCGACCACCCGGACCGTCGCCCCCAGGTCTCGAATCACGTCTGTACCGACGCGGGGTAGATCGCAGTGACTCCACAAGCACGACAGTGAACCTCGTCAACGCCACGGCACTCTTCGACTCGTCCGGAGGTCCCCAGGTCTCGAATCACGTCTGTGCCGGCACGGGGTACGTCGCAGTGACTCCACAAGCACGGCAGTGAACCCCGTCGACGCCACGGGACTCTTCGACTCGTCCGGAGGTCCCGTCGCCGTACAAAGACATCAGACGTCTGACCGTCAGCGCACCTGAGTGACACTATAATTGCTCGTGTCACAACACCTCGAGTATTAAACTGTCTCACATAGTTCCTACCGTAATCCCAGACAAAGTCCCTAAGATCCTGTGACGTTTGAATGATAGTACTTTGGTGGAAGTCTCCGGGATCTTACACGCCACTCGTACTCGAGACGCGGACCACCACTTGTGACGGGTGCGACGGGTGTCCCTCGAAATAAAGTCCTAGACCACGAGTTCTCGGTGGACGACGAGACGACTCCAGTCGAGAGTCCTGTCCACTAACTGGTCTCTAGGGGTCCCCTCGTAGTGGTCTGCGGTCCCTCTGTGACCCGTACAGAGTCCGCCCACGACCACAGGCCCACTTTTGGTCCTCGCCAAGAGTCCGGCGTCGAGCGCCGGCGAGGCAGGACGGGCGGCCGGAGAAGAAAGTAGGCACCGTGGACCGTGGAACATTCCACGGTACACCAGACGAATAAGCGGTGCCGGCAACGAATGAGAGGACTGACGCGACCTCACACACGAGGTCACCCGTCACCACACACACACAAAACAACACTCAGGTCACACAGGTACAACACCTCAACCACCGGGACGGCACAGTCTGACGTGTCGTCCAAGTGCTGGGCCCTAGTCGGCACAAACCGTAGGCCCACCTCAGCCGGCACGAGTCACACCCCGACGTCGCGTCCAGACGACCAGTCCCACCTGCCGGCACTCACGGGCCCGTCCACGGCACACCCCGGGTGCTCCTCATTCCTCTGTCCTCTACCTCTGCTCTCTGAATCTCGTACGGCAGTCTGTCGCGAAGTCGACTAGCCGTCGTCTTATACTCCCTTTCCGATTCTGCGCATCGACTCGACGTTTCGTTCGTCCAAGCGAGTGTCAGGCCTCGTCTCAGTACCTTTCCGACACTCCGGACCGGCGCAGGCGCGACCTCGACACTACTCGTCCGTCCTGACCAAAGCCCCACAGGTCCCGACTCCCAATGACCCAGAACCAGTCTCCGTCTGAGACCACTGAAACACACACACACACAGACAGACGTCCTCTTTATGACGATGTAGACGGGACTATATCAGTTCCTCAAGCGGTTCATGCTGCACCTAGGAGCCTTCACCTAGTTTGTCATGTGCCCCTAGTTGCGGTAGTTGGTCTTCTTCAAACAGTATCTACAGCCGATGCTTTCCAAGGACCCGGGACTCTAAAAGAAAGTGGGCCTCCATTTCTCCGCCCGAAAGCCTCTCGCTTCAGGCGCACACACCACCTCGCTACGACGGGGGACCACAGACATCCGTCGTCAGGAGCCCGGCGGAAGGGCACTCCTGGCGGCCCGCGGGCGGGGTGGGAGACGTCGACAATGTCGTGGGACACACTAGTGGACGAACTGACGACAGGAGAAATCTGGACCGAGAGACAACCTTTCTATCTATTGTTCACTAATCCTTCTGCGAATTAGTCTTCTAATTCTCGTTATCTTCTATCACCTCTACCTCAACGAGAGTGTCATTGGTCTTTTAACCAACTAGGGCCGTCTGAGAGTCACACCCACATCCTCCCGTGCACTGGAAAGGTGCAAAACACTTGCAGGCGGGGTTGAGGTCAAAACTTGGGGTCTGCCACCCAGGACGGTACAAAGGACGACGTTTAATTTCAATCTCGAGGACAGACTCGTCGTCGGAAAGGTCGTCAATCTGCCCGAAATCCTTAATGTCCGGAGCGACACAATTGATATCAGTGTCTCTCAATAATAATTGAGAACGTCCATGTCATTACCTCTCTGTCGTAAAATTCTACATTATTTTACCCAACATAAGCATAAAACCAAATAAAAAGATTAAGTCAAACGAAAACGATCCAGCCAATGTGCGACGACGGACAGAGGTCCAAACACACTGGAAAGCACGTCCCTCTACCGAGTGTCATAACGGAGTGGTGTTAGAATTGGGAGTAAGCACGGAAAACTATAATATCTAAATTTTGTCCGTGCTTTGACTGGTACCGGTCACTTATCGACCTCCCGTGCGACACAATGGAAGGACTCAAGTGATTTCCACAGGAACTAAAAATTTCGTATCAAGTTTAAAAATTTTAACTTAAGAAAATGTGAAATGGAATAAACCGAATGTCTTGACTTAGTCTGACAAATGCGTCACTACACTGGCAATGGTATCAAAGTAATTTTTCGGTGGGGAAGCTCGGCAGGGGGAACGCGGAGGCGGTCCGAAGACCGAGTCCAAATGTCACACTGACAAGTGACCGACACAAAAGAGAACATAGGACCCGACTAAGAATCTACTGTAATTATGAGCATTCACTATGTGAACAAGACATGAGTGTCATAAAGGTATTGTAGTGTGTGCAGTGTGCGTACACTGAATGTCAGAGCCCGTCGTCCTAAGGGTCACAGGGGACTACGTCCCGGCCCGCGAGAACCGAGGACACACTACAAAAGGGGAGTGACTCGGGTGTGCACAGCGGCCCTGCTCAGTGGCAGTCAGTGGGGTACGTGTGAGTGAACCCAAGCAAACTATATGGTTATAAACTGCACCAGTAACGTCGGACTGCCAAAATTTTCAATGTCATGTAAGACATAAATAATTTCAGTGAATTTTTTTTTCAATAACTCTCTTCATACATTACAAAGAAAATACAAACCTGTTTTAAGTCAAACGGTTGGGCCTAAAGTACCTCAGGTAGAGCCTCCAACAACTACTTCAGTATGTCTTGACGGGGTAGCTGCAAGCGGCAGGCGACATATTCCATAGTCGGCGGACCCCCTCCGCGAGCCCAAAGTAGGGTGTCGGACTCCGGGTCGTAAGAATCGTCTCCAAGAATTGCAGTCACACGTCTGGAAGGACAGAGTGGCCCCAGAACATCCTAAACAATTTCCGGTTGTATGACCACTTTATAATAAGAACCTCACCGCTACTACATTTACAAACCTTTATCCTGAGTCAATTGGTCTTCAAAAATTAAATTCAGAAGAACATAGAGATAAGAATAGACCGGTCGACATAAAATTTAACCTGTTAAAATTGGGACGTATCACTGGCTTTCTATTTTCGTCGGGAAGAGGCGGACGAGAGGTACTTAAACGACCAGAACGAAGAGCGCACAAATCCAAACAGGGTGTACGTGACAACGGTCTTTCTTCAGTCTAGGGCTGACTTCGCAGCCCACCCTTACGGGTACACTATTGCAACAGGTCCTAAGACACACTGGTCCCTCGAAACTTTGGACTTTACTCTTTTCCGATCAGAGACATTAATGTCCTATTTTCCTCCACAACGACTGTCGACCTATAACTCTCGTCTTTCACAACCAGTCGACCGGGAAGAAGTGGACACCAACGAGAGACGGAGTACGAGACCCGGGTGTCGGAGACGGCTCAGAATGGAAGAGTCCCCCGACTCGAATCTCCTCCGGTAGTCCGGGTCCTCACTCCCGCATGTGTCATCTCATGACACGTCAGAAGTTTTTCTTACTCCGGGTAGTTACTTTTACGTTTACTTTTCTACAATATCATAGACAATTCACTCTTCCGTTTAGCATTTTAAATATATATGATACTAAACTAAATTTTACATCAAACACATACATATATATGTATGTATGTATGTAGGTATATCCATACATTTTGGAAACTTTTCCAAAACTTACTATATACGGTCTGAGTTTTATTTTATGGAACCCCAACCCTCTACCCTAAAAATGAAAGATGAAAAACACAAAATTTTAACAAACTTTAAAATATCAATTCTTTTTAATAAAAATAATAAAGGATACATCCTTGTAAAAGATGTATCCTTGTAAAAGGATACATCTGTCGAAAAATACCCACTTTTGTTTAATATTAAACTAAAAATAACAAGTCAAGTCAACAAGTCAGTACAGGTTGATAAAAGCTGGGGTACCTGACGTCGTGTGGTCCGGAGGGACAGGTAATGGTTGAGGGTCTCGAACGAGTTTGAGTACAGGTAACTCAACCACTACGGTAGGTTGGTAGAGTAGGAGACAACAGGGGAAGAGGAAGACGGAAGTTAGAAAGGGTCGTAATCCCAGAAAAGATCACTCAGTGAAGAGGCGTAGTCCACCGGTTTCATAACCTCGAAGTCGAAGTCAAGAAGATTACTTAAAAGTCCTGACTAAAGGAAATCCTGACTGACCAAACTAGAACGTCAGATTCCCTGACAGTTCTCAGAAGAGGTTGTGGTGTCAAGTCTTCGTAGTTATGAAGTCACCAGTCGAAAGAAATGCCAGGTGGAGAATGTAGGTGCGCACTGATAACCTTTTTGACATCGAAACTGATCTGTCTGCAAACAGTCGTTTCATCATAGAGACAAAAATTATAAGACAGATCCAACCAGTATCGAAAAGAAGGCTCCTCGTTCGTAGAAAATTAAAGTAATGACGTCAGTGGTAGGCGTCATTAAAACGTTCTTTTATTTCTTTTATTTCGGACATTCTTTTGTTTCAGAGAGTGACAAAGGTAACAAAGGGGTAGATAAACGATACTTCCCTACCCTGGTATATGGTACTACAAGTAAAAAACTTACAACTTGAAATTCGGTCGAAAAAGTGAGAGGAGAAAGTGAAAGTAATTCTCCGAGAAATCAAGGAGAAGTGAAAGACGGTATTCCCACTACAGTAGACGTATAGACTCCAATAACTATGAAGAGGGCCGTTAGAACTAAAGTCGAACACGAAGTAGGTCGGGTCGTAAAGCGTACTACATGTTCCACTGTCAAATGTCGGAACTGTATGAGGAAAAGGTTGAACCTTGGTCAGGTGACAAGGTACAGATCAAGATTGAGAACGAAGAACTGGACGTATGTCTAAAGAGTCCTCCGTCTTGTTAATATGGTTTCTTTAAGAGCGTAACAATTCTTTCAAGATCCTGGGTGTTTTCTAAAGGGTTGGACCCCTAGGCCGTTTCCCTGACTCTTGGGGTCCCTTAAACTGAAACCTCCGGTTACCCTAAACTAAAAATAACAATGTACACGAATTAATTTGTAGAGAGAGGAGGTTATTTTACACGTTCTTTCCCTTTGATCTCTGTCTCCTCTCATAAGTCAAATCATTTTAAGACGGAACAAGAGAAATGAAGAATCTAGAGTGGACCGTAATCGACACAGAAGTACAGGTACTTCCTGCGTTGTCAACACGAGAGAGATCAGAAGTAAAGTAACATTGCCTTCACTTTGAACACAGTCACCAATGTTTCCAAGTACTACCCCACTCTAAAGAGAGAAATCTGTCAACTCAAGTGAAAGTCATCTTAACATCGTTCATCTCTACCGGACCATCGGACTCGAGGAAGGAATGAATTATCTCCTGCTGGGACTCGGGGTCTTGATCTACCTGGATCCAATTTACCTCGTTTAACCAGAACCTGAACATCAATAATATTTTATGACCGATATAAAGGACTCAACATGTCATAGAAACATCGAATAAAATACGTCTTATCAAACATAGAGAGTTAGGGGACGGGGGCAGAACGGAGAAGGGGACTAGGATGACCATTGGTGACTAACAAGAGATACTTTTCACTTTCACTTTCAACGAACCAACACAGGCTGAGAAACCCTGGGGTACGTAATATGTCAGGTACCTGAAGAGGTCCGGTCTTATGACCTCACCCATCGGTAAGGGAAGAGGTCCCCTAGAAGGGTTGGGTCCCTGACTTGGGTCCACAGGGTGTAACGTCCACCTAAGAAATGGTCGACTCGGTGGTCCCTTCGTCTAATAAAGAAATCGACACAGAATAAAGAACAATACAAGTAATCAAAATAAAAAATATAAGGTATATACACTATGGTATGTCATAAAAAAAAGACGGAATAGGGAGATCGGATAACGGGAGGTTCAGGTAGGTACAACGACGTTTACCGTAATAAATTAAGTAAAATACCGAGTCATTGTAAAGTAACATATATGCATGGTGTAGAAATAGGTAAGTAGACAACTACCTGTGAATCTACCGAAGGCACAGAACCGTTAACATTTATTTCAACGACAATTGCATCCGCACGAACATAGAAAACTCAATCACACCAACAGTCCGAAGAGACAGGGGCTCTGGACACCGGGGGTGGCCGGTGACGAGACGGGTAGCAGAGGCCTCCGACAGTGGGGCTCGATATCCGAGAGCCCATCCGTCGGAACAAGAAACCTAAGTGAAACATGAACACCAGGGCGAAGGACAGCAGTCGAGGAGGAACACTCGCACCTGTACTCGAACGACACCTGTCTTGGAAAGTGGTACTGCAGACACAAGTACTTTACGTACCTACATGCCAACCACCCTAAAATGCTCATTGAGATTTCGGGAGAAGACCAATCTCTGTACGATGTATGTTCACGAAGACGTCCTGTGTGCCCGTAGTACGAGACCTCTCGACTCACTCGTACAGAAACCCTAGCATAGAAAGGAGAGGTCAGAATGACAGTAAAGGAAGAGACAACGACTACGAAGAAGGACGAACGACCCGGGTGAGAACAGTCACAGGGTCCGTGGACGGTACCCCGACGGTTCACGAGTCATTTGGTGGGTCCTTCGTCCTTCGTCCAAACGTGGTTGTGTGTGAGTACTGACGACAGACGACTAGGGACAACCCAATGGGTGCGTCCGTGGTCCGGGACGTCCTCCGACCCGAGGACTGAAGACGAAAACACGGACCAGGGAGGTGAGGGGTGTCCGAGTCTGCCAGTCGAGACCACCACCTCTCCCGGTATCCCCTTGGACGCCCCTTCCGAGACTCCGTCGAGGGACCCCGGGACTCCGGACGGGAACCGAAGTCTCCTCCCACAAAGGGGAAACGGAGTGGACGAGGGTTCCGTGGTGGACCTGGTCATCCCGGTCCTAAAGAACACAAAGGGTCCGGGTCAGCGTCTTTGACATCCACTTCACTCGTCTTCCGAATAATATCCGGGATGACTTTTGGGGGCTCTAGAGGAGCCCGGAACTCAATTGTACAAGGATTCCGATCATCCGTTCTTCTTCTTCAACCACCTCTTGTGTTACATGGAAACTTTTGACTCTATGAAGTTTTTTCGGTTTGTTAACAAAATCTGTTTTCCTCATCAGTATTAGATTAAAAATAAAGTCAGACAGGACATCTATTCCTCCAATAAGTACCCTGAAAGGGCTACCGGGTCACCCATTCTTAGACGGAGGTTACGTTCCCTGTACCCAAGTTAGGGACCAGGTTCTTCTAAGGTGTACGGTGTCTCGTTGATTCGGGTGTGTGGTGTTAATGACTCGGACGCTCGGAATTGATGACTTGGGAACGAGGTGTTGTTCCCTTCGGTGGCACCACTCTTCGGGTGTGTGACGTTACTTCTGCTCGGGGACGACCGACGTTGATCTCTTTCGAACACATTTTTTCTTTTTAAATTTTTAATTAATTAAAAATTTTCCCCATAAGTGTGCGGGGAAAAAGACAAATCAGAGATTCACACTACCTTCAACCCAGACCTCTCCTGATCGTACACTCTCGAGAACCGGACACTGAAGGGGTGCTCCGGTTCAGTAAGGTCCGTCGTCTACGACGACCTTTGTTCTACAAAAACCGGGACAGACAGACACCCGTAGTAGGGTCCTCGTCATTTCATGTGTCTACAGACCCAGAGTGGGACTCTCAGACTATATTAAAAGACCCGTAGACCTAAAATTTTCGAAGGATCTACTAAAACTACACGTCGACTTAACTCTTGATGACAATCGTCGATCAGTGAGACTCCAAAAGGGTCGGACATCCCTCGCCAACCGTACCTCTAGAGAAGTCCCTGCTCACTTCTTCACTTCACTTTCAGCAAGTCAGTACAGGTTGAGAAACACTGAGGTACCTGACATATCAGGTACCTTAAGAGGTCCGGTGTTTTGACCTCACCTATCGGAAAGGGAAGAGGTCCCCTAGAAAGGTTGGGTCCTTAGCTTGGGTGTAGAGGGTGTAACGTCCGCCTAAGAAATGGTCGACTCGGTTCTCCTTGGGTTTATGACGCTAGTGTCAAATCTCTCCTTCGGTCGACTCCCTGTGTCCTACCACCCGTCCCCCGCGACGTTTAGACAGTTCGACCTATTTCTTATTCCTATCTCGGAGATCGTGTTTTATGTGAATTACAATGTCCTCACCTTGAAAACAGTAAAAATTAGGGTATATTCCATAAGTCACCTGAAATGATAATTATGTCTGAAACACAAAGATGAATTTTTCCAGACCCATCCCATATACTACTACAACCGGTCCTACAAAAAATGACCGTATTTCTGTCCCGGACAGGAAGGAAAAAAAAAATTTTTTTAATAAATAAATAAATAAAATTTAAAATTTTAGAAATTAAGAATGTACGCAAGGGTTTGTACTTGGGGGGAGGGTGGAGGGAGGGGTATTGTAGAGAGACCCAGTAGGGGTACGTGGTCGGGGTTCGTACGACATAAGACGCACTCTGTTTCTGACCGCTAAGCTAAGAATGTACTATCATATGTACAATCTTACTCCCGGACAGGAAGATATCTCCATTAATACTGACTCTGAAATATAAAGTGTAACACCTTATCTGTAAATACATCGTTTCATTCCTGGACAACTTTTCAGGTCAGGTGATATCCCCAGAGTTGTCGTCTACTCACTTTCCACACGACACGTCTAACCCCAGACACCGGAAAGTCGTTCAGTCACCTGTCGTGACACTTTTGTGTCACTCCTTTTGGATCTGAGACACCTACTCGTCTCTACTGATAAAGGTCTAATTTTATGTAAATCTTTTAAACTCTTCATCGTTTTAAAAATTATTTCGTCAAGAGTGAAACAGAAAGAGGAAAAGAACTTTATATCAATCCATCCGTTTATATAGTACGACATAAATATAAATCATAGAACATATAATTGGATCGTAACACAACACTTGTAACAGAATTCCTTAATTGTAAAAAGTCTTCGTAGTAAAAAAATACCATATTATGAGGTGGGAAGTAGACGAAGTCACAGGTCGAAGAAAAGGACGCAAAATTCAAAAACTATAAAAAGATCGAGTCCAGTTCGAAAGGAAGAGAGGGTCCTGTGTGAACCACCACACAACTGATCACTACGAAGAACTACCCGTCAAAGGCCAGACTCATAAACGACTGCCCTACCTCGGCTGCGGAAGGCTGTACGACTGTATGAGCACACCCAGTCGCCCGAGACTCGAGCAGCCCTAGAGGTCCGTCCTAGGGTGCCCTCACCACCCTCCCCCATTGACCCACAACCCCCTTGCAGAAAGGACTCCTCCCGCCTGACGATCTTTGGGCGTGGAACCTTTGAATGGGTGGTGAGGACAAGGCACACTATCTCCTAGTGGACCAGAAAATTTAAAAGAAATCTTACTTAGTGTAACTTGAATCCGAAAACAACTTTCAAAGAGCTCCTCACAGTAAAAAAACATACATTGTACATTCTCACATCCGAGACCTCGGTCTGACGCTCCAAAGAAGGACGACGGACTCCGCAGTCCGCCGCAGTCAAACCACGTCCCTGCCAAGCGCGAGAGCCTCGGTGACGGACGGGACCTCGTACCACCCATACTAGTCGCATTGCCAGGGAGTCTTGAGAGCGCTCCTAAGCGAATCTCTTGCGTACGCGTCCCATCTCGAGCCCGGACCCACATCCGTCATGAAACACTTACAATTGATGGCGGTAAAATAATCCTAGAGAGTTGCAGTACCGGTGTTCGAGCCCGACACGCCAGTCCACACGTCGAGTGAACGACACACCGAGGCCCGACACTAAACTGACGGCCGGGACGAGAAAATAGACACTTTACCACCCGTTGCGGACGAAGTATTGCGGAACACTCCGAATGACTACACCCTGTCGCTGGTAGTTGGTCGTGGACAATTTATTCGAAAACCAGCGGCAATCCTGACAAGTATCACTCCGGTCCTTAAACTTTACTGTGGTATTACAATACCAAATCAAGTCTCTTTTACGACGCCACAAAATTTTTTAAAATAGGGTTATTTCACAACTTTATACGTAAAAACAATAAACTGAGTCAATTCCCTTCCGTCCTTAAGAAATTAAATCATTTACTCATTAGTCAGAACGATTTTGAAGGTCGTTCAATCACGTAAAACTCAAAAATGAAGAAGTCTATTCTAGTCAGGGAGTCAGTACAGGTTGAGACGCTGGGGTACCTGACGTCGTGTGGTCTGAAGGGACAGACAGTGGCAGAGGGTCTCGAACGAGTTTGAGCACAGGCAGTTCAGCCACTACGACAGGTTGGTAGAGTAGGAGACAGCAGGTGAAGAGGAGGACGGAAGTCAGGAAGGGTCGTAGTCCCAGAAAAAAGGTCACTCAGTCAAGAAACGTCAGTCCACCGGTTTCATAACCTCAAAGTCGAAGTCGTAGTCAGGAACGGCATTTATAAGTCCTGACTAAAGGAAATCCTACCTGACCAACCTAGAGGAACGTCAGGTTCCCCGCAAGTTCTCAGAAGAGGTTGTGGTTTCAAGTTTTCATAATTAAGAAGCCGTGGCCCGAAAGAAATACCAGGTTGAGAGTGTACACATGTACTGATGAAATTCTTGGTTTCGAAACTGATCTACCTAGAAACAACCGTTTCATTACAGAACCGAAAAATTATACGACAAATCCACCCAGTATCGAAAAGAAGGTTCCTCGTTCGTAGAAAATTAAAGTACCGACGTCAGTGGTAGACGTCACTAAAACCTCGGGTTCTTTTACTTCAGAGAGTGACAAAGGTAACAAAGGGGTAGATAAACGGTACTTCACTACCCTGACCTACGGTACTAGAAGCAAAAACTTTCAACTCAAAATAAGGTCGAAAAAGTGAGAAGAGAAAGTGAAAGTAATTCTCCGAGAAATCAAGGAGAAACGAAAGACGGTATTCCCACCACAGTAGACGTATAGACTCCAATAACTATAAAGAGGGCTGTCAGAACTAAGGTCGAACACGAAACAGGTCGGGTCGCAAAGCATACTACATGAGACGTATATTCAATTTATTCGTCCCACTGTTATATGTCGGAACTGGATAAGGAAGGGGTTAAACCTTGGTCAGACAACAAGGTACAGACCAAGATTGAACTGCACGTATGTCTAAAGAGTTCTCTGTCCAGTCCACCAGACCATAAGGGTAGAGAAACTCTTAAAAGGTGTCAAACAACACTAGGTATGTCAGTTTCCGAAACCGTATCAGTCACTTAGTCTTCACCTACAAAAGGACCTTAAGAGAACGAAAAAGATACTANCAGAACTAAGGTCGAACACGAAACAGGTCGGGTCGTAAAGCATACTACATGAGACGTATATTCAATTTATTCGTCCCACTGTTATATGTCGGAATTGGATAAGGAAGGGGTTAAACCTTGGTCAGACAACAAGGTACAGACCAAGATTGAACTGCACGTATGTCTAAAGAGTTCTCTGTCCAGTCCACCAGACCATAAGGGTAGAGAAACTCTTAAAAGGTGTCAAACAACACTAGGTATGTCAGTTTCCGAAACCGTATCAGTCACTTAGTCTTCACCTACAAAAGGACCTTAAGAGAACGAAAAAGATACTAGGTCACCTACAACCGTTAAACTAGAGACCAAGGAGACGGAAAGGATTCAGGTAGAACTTGTAGACCTTCAAGTACATGACAACTTCGGACCGAACCTTTTAAAACACGTAATGAAACGAGCGGATACTTTACTCACATTAACACGCCATCAAACTTGAAAGAAACCGTAACGGAAAGAAACCCTAACCTTACTTTTATAGAAAAGGTCAGGACACCGGTGACGACTCAAAACCAAATCAAGTCTTTTACGATGTAAAATTTTTGTAAAATAAGACTATTTCATCAACAACTTTATACGTAAAAAATAATAAACTTAACTGAGTCAATTCCTTTTCCCTCCTTAATACATTAAATCATTTAGTCATTAGTCTGAACGATTCTGAAAGTCGTCCACTTATGTAAAACTCTAAAATGAAGAATACTCTGGAAGTATTTCTGAGACGTACTACCGTCATGTCCTCTCTCCCAGGGGAAGTCGACTTCAACTAAGGGTCTTCCAGGTCCATCTCCACCTGCCCACTTCCTGTCCCGCCGACTCCGGTTCTTCTGGACACACGTCTGTGCCCGTCCACTCGTACCGCAGACTCACCCGTACCGTTCCAGATCGTTTGGATGAGTAAATAAGTTACACGTCATTTAAGGTGACTATCGGGACGGTGGGGTTTTGGAAAGTCTTTGCCTTTCCGGTACGGATGGCGTAGGGGGTCCAACATGACCTCCTCAGTCACCGTGTCTAACCACGGACCTCCCTCCACGGTCGGGGACTGGACTCACGAGCCGTCCGGACCTCAACACGTCATTCGTCGGGTGCGTCGCCGGGCCCCGGTACCTCCGATTACCGTCCCGAAGTCGAGGGTCGCGCTCTCGCGGCTCTTCGACAGGTCCTCCAACTCCCGTCCTCATCACTGACCCACTGTTCGAAATAGCACCAGTGGTTCCACGACACGACCCTCAGCGGACCCCCTCTATTCTGTCCTGACCCCTCGGGTGACCCTTCAGTACAGTCCCAGGTCGTCCTGCCAGTGCCTCCAGTACAGGTGGAGAGGTGTGGGGTCGGAGGGAACAAAGGGAGGACCGACGAAGTGTCTGTGTGACTCGTGTAAAGACGGGGTCCCGGGAACGTGGACGGCGGGGACGGTCCCTCGAGAAGGTCCGCGCAGGGACTGGGTGAAGGAGATACGGAAGTGCAGGAACGACCCAGCAGCCGAAGGTCACTCCGAAGGGCCCGTCGGGCTAGGTCCAGGTAGAGTCGGGGGGAGTGCGAGGCAAGGGGGAAAGGCGAAGTCCCGAAGGAGGGACCGCACACGGTGGACGGTCCCACTGTGGCGACAAGGAGCAAGTAAACCCACATGCCAGACGCAGAGGAGAGAACGCTATCCAGTCCAAGACACGGATGTTGTCGGCCGAGAGTCCGGCACACCCCGGCACACTTGCCTATTCGCACGCCTCACGGAGTACTCAGGGACTGGGGACTGACAAGTGTGAGTCCCTTCCACCCCGGGGAACTAGCCTCCCGTCCCCCGGTCCTGGAAACTCTGTGTCACTGCAGGGCACCCCTCTCGTCGCGGACCTTCTTGGACCACTCTGGTCCCTCCTCCACCCTTGCACCCGACCCCACTCTACCCTTCCCGCACACATACCTAATCTCGCATTCTGCTCTTGGAATCACTTTACTCCTAAAGGTTTCCCTCGGAGTCATGTGTAAATGAGTCGACAATTTGCGACTCAATTTTTTGGAATAAAATTCTCAAGCGCAACCGGACACGACATGTTTGTCACTTCATTCCACCCCCCAATGTCACAAGAGAGTACTGAAGTTTCTGCCATAATCAATTCCTCCCGCAATCTTTACGAAAGAGACTCGACCCGAAAGACGACTCTCGAGAGACATGTGAGCAGAACACCACAGACGGAATCCTCCGACAAAGGAAGGACACTCACTCCTCGAATTTAATGTCATAATTTCAAAATGATAAACACTGTAATATAACTTTCTGAAGGGAACCTTCTTATAGACGAATGAAAAGACACACCTTTAACTAATTCTTAGGACACTCCGATTTACAAGGGTAAAGATTCCACGTTTTAGTAATTCTATTCGTGACAACGAAGAGAACTTTATTCTACCTGTCGTAGGTACATAACCATTAAAGTGAATAAAGAGATAAAAACAAAAAAAGGTGGTGAGACTTTCACCTTGCTCGTATCCACTATTATCTGGTTTCGGTTGTGACGGATAGTCGATTTAAATTTGAGAGTCCTATTGAGACTTGTCGATCAACTCAACTTTTATTATTCAAGTACATTGTAAGAATACTAGTATTTTATAATCAATCGCTTGGTCAGAATAAAGGTACTTTGGTCGGTTAATGGTGACCTCTTCCATACGACTTTTGTCGGTCGTCTCGTGCAGGAGAGGAGACGGATACAGTATCAATACTTTTGAAATTCCTTCATAAAAGAAGATCTTTAAGACATGTAAACCGGGTGACTGAGTGATCAACACCGTACCTGAATCAACGGGGTTCCGTGATCCCGAGAAGGAAGGCGGTGGTCCCTAACTTGGACACAGGGAACGTAACGTTCCACCTAAGAATTGGTAACCTGGTGGTCCCTTCAGGGCTAAGTATGAAGAAGGAACTATCACGACTGAAACGGAGTCACTAATCGAAGAGTATATCGAACTTCACATAATGAGTCTGCTGACTTCCCACCCACCCCTCACACAACACCCGTCCACTAAAGTACGCTCCTTTGGACAAAACACAGAAAATCTTACAGCAAGAAAGTCCTCCAAGCTGTTACAAGTCCCTAAAACCTGCAGCGGACGTCTCTCTGAATTTCTCCCACCACCTGCGGTCCGACTTCGAGTCGCTCCTCGAGTCGCCGCCGTCCTATTTCCACTCCGGAGGCCCGTCGGTCCGCCCCGACCTGCGGCGCGACCGGACCCGGCACTCCCCATTTGTACTCAACCTCGGTGAAAGAATCGGTGTGACACTTCAATGTCAGTCTCCAGACAACGGGTCTCAGGGAGGTCGACACGTCAATCCTGTCCACGCCTGGAGGGTTACGTCGTTGTGTCGAGAGGGGATCGGGGTGGGGGGGGCGACGGGTACGCGGACGGTCGCCAAAGAAGGGACAACAGTCTCTCGTCCACACAGGACACTACTGGTCATGGGGTTCCTCCACCTAGTGAACAGTCACTCCTTGAGATTACAGGAAACCTTGCAAGACTAATCCGAGAGTAGTGACCACACTCGTACCGTGAGGTCACAAAAGGAGTTCTCGTATTGGGAATTGGTCGACCACCCAAATGTCCCAACCCAAGCCACACCCCGGGTACCCTCGTTTGGGGGCACAGGAGTGGAGGACCCTAACGGGGTACCACCATAGTAAAGAATCTCCCAAAACCCCTGTGGATGCACAATGACGGGGTACCAGAGGGACTATCGAGTCGACCATTTCTCAGGCGGACGTTACGTCTCTGGGACCAAACTAGGGACCCAACCCTTCTAGGGGACCTCTTCCCTTTCCGATGGGTAAGGTCATAAGACCGGATCTCTTAAGGTACCTGAGATATCAGGTACCCGAACGTTTCTCAGTCTGTGCCGATTCACTGAAAGTGAAAGTGAACCCGAAGAGTACATCGAGTCAACCATTTCTTAGACACACGTTACAACCTCTGGACCAAGCTAGGGACCCAACCCTTCTACGGGACCTCTTCCTTTACCGTTGGGTGAGGTCATAAGAACGGACCCCTTAGGGTACCTATCTCCTCGAACCGCCCGTTGTCAGGTACCGCAGCATTCTCAACCTGTGGTGAATCGTGATAGAAAGAATTCACAAAGAATCTTAATAGAGATCTACACTGTTGTAGATTAAACGAATCAAAATTTTTTATTCGATCCAATCAACGTACCTCACAAATGAAGAACTTTTGCGGAAATTTAACTCCATTCGACGGGAACGAAACACAAGAAACGAGAGACGTGGTGGACCCGACCCCCAGCAACCTGAACCGGCACACTCCCGACTCGTGGAAGGAAAGTCCCTCCCCCACCCCGGACGCCCCCCCGCCCCTCCGCCCGGGGGCCACCCTTCCGCGGGCCCACGGGCGACGTGTCCTGTCAGTCGACCGTAGTGAAGGGAACGTCGGGTTCGGGCACCTCCAGGTCCACTATTGCGTGGTGTACGTCGCGATGCGGCACACCAAACCTCCGAGGTACGACCGAAGCTGACACTCAGGAAAGGACCTAACACGACAGACGGGTCGAGACAAGAGACAACTCAAACTCAATTATGAGAGAATGGGCTCTACTTTACGACACACGAGATTAACACACACCGAGATTTGGCGGGGTGTACATTAAGACTCTATCTTTTCTTATGAAATTACTGGTGATCACCACGTTTAATCATGGTGACTAAGTATTTATAGGAACGTTTAATCACCAATGTCTATAACATCTATTCACTTAGACTTTTATTGGATCTTACAGCGTAATTAGTAATTAAGGTCTTTAAAAAGACTCATTAATGACGAAAAAGAGGAGTTTAAACACTGATCGATTGTTTAACGATTAAATCCCACTTGTTCGTATCAACAAGGATTTATCTTCGATTTATTCAAACTTTTTAGGGTACCTGTCTCCTCGGACCGCCCGCTGTCAGGTACCCCAACGGCTCTCCGTCTGTGCTAACTCGCGGACTCGTACGCCCGTTCAAAAAATTTTTTGCTTTATTTTGAGGGCAAACCGTCAAGTCCGAGTGTTTCAGGCGTCGCCTCCATCCTCTCTCCCACCGCCAAACCCACCCCCAAACAGAGGAGACGAACCAGTAGACAGACTACGATAAGGGAACGGCCGCGCACATGTGCGAGGAGAGCGTCGGCCTCAAGAACGTCCAGACAGTGTGGTTCTTCCTGATGCTCCTCACGCCGGGCTCGTAGACGGCAGTGTTGGGGCAGAAGCCCCAGTACAGAATCACCGCCGAACCCGTGGCGAGGGCGTCACCACAGTAGCCTCGCGTTCACAGGAAGTCTGGGCCTCTGCTGTCCGGGACATGTATCTCACGCTCACACCACAGGGTAACGTACGCCGCGGCGGGCGGCCTGTCGAGCGTTTCGGTAGACGCGGGAGTGGGGCGGGGTGAGGTGGGTGAGCGGGGCGGGTAGCGGGGCGGGGTGGGGCGGGGTGGGGTGGGTGAGTGGGGAGCGGGGGCGGGTGGAGGGGCGGGAGCG